>CM062807.1:1113636683-1114081683 GCA_031772625.1 Pinus tabuliformis | reverse complement strand
GATAGAGAAATACTTTGATCTACATTATGTGAAACACACACAAAAGGTACATGTTGCATCTTTATATTGAGAACGTAATTATTTTTTGTGCTATTGATGGCTTTTCCCTCATTAATATCTTGTAACTAGTTCAATTTTTATGAATGAATTGAAGAAAACTATGAGGATAAAAAAATAAATACCTTCTTTACCCAATTGATAAATCTCAAACAAAAAAGTTTAATGGAAGAGCACATTGAGGACTTCCGAAGATTGCATATCAAGGTAACTTATCTTCCTGAGAAGCATAATATTAATTTCTTCATAGGGACTTTAAATGATAATATCCAAAAAGAGGTTCTCCTTTGGGAACTCAAGTCGTTGGAAAATTCATTCAGGGTGGTAAGAAAAGTTGAATGAAAAATTATAGCAACAAGGAGGTCTATCAGACATGACTATAAAGATGGAAGTGTTGCAGATCCTAGCTTTCCAAAACCAACAAGGTTGACACCACAACAACTCAAGGAAGAAAGAGCTAAAGGGCTTTGTTACAATTGTGATAGAAAATACACTAAAGGTCATAAGTATGCTGAGAAGAAATTATTCTACATAGATTGTGAAGAGGAGGAAGAAAAGGAACAAGAAACATCAAAAGAAGAAGATATACACCAGGAACCAACCCGCAAGGATTGAGAAATAAGAAATTAATCCAACCATATATTTAATGCATTGACAAGAATTACCAGTCCTCAAACTCTCAAGATAAAAGGATTTATCAAGAAGAAAAAGGTAATAGTGTTGATTGATTTAGGTAGTACTCATAATTTTATTCATTGTAAGATAGCTAAGGACTTGAATTGCTTTATATATCCAGCACCAAAGTGTCAAGTGATGGCTGCAAATGGAAGAACTATAAAGTGCACAGGGAAGTGCCATAATATCAATCTAACCATGGGAGAATATTTATTGAATAGTAAAATGCTTTCCATTCCAATGGTTGGTGTAGATGTTGTATTAAGAATCTAATGGTTACAATCTTTAGGAACAATAGCTTTTAATTTTCAAGAAATTTTCTTGAAAATTTTCTCATATGGAAAGGAAATTTAATTAAAGGGTATCATAGGGAAACCTCGTAAGATAGCCGGTTCTAATGGCAAGGAAAAATCAAGGGTAATTTCACAATTATGTTCACTAGATGTTCAAACATATAATTTATCCTTTTCCCCAGATGTCCAAAGAGTCCTTGACAAGTATTCCAAGGTATTTGAGACTCTTAAAAGTCTCCCACCTATTCATGATCACGATCACGCTCTTCACTTGACTCCATGAAGTGTTCCTTCGAACATAGTTCCTTATAGATATCCTTATGCCCAGAAGAGTGAAATTGAATATATGGTTGTAGAAAAGCTACAGGCAGGTACAATTAAACCTAGCCGAAGTTCTTTCTTTTCTCCAGTAGTATTGGAGCAAAAGAAGGATCGATCAGGTGTATGTGCCAGGATTATAGAGAGGTCAACAAGCTCACTATTAAGGATAAATTACCCATTCCTATCATTGATGAATTATTGGATGAACTACATGTGGCAATTTACTTCATGAAGCTAGATCTTTGCTCAAGATATCATCAAATTAGAATGAAGAAAGAGAACATTCCAAAAACAACTTTCAAAAGTCACGAAGGTCATTATGAATTTTTTTTGTCATGCCTTTTTGGCTTACTAATGCACCTTCCACATTTCAAGGTTTAATTAATTCTATTTTCAAACCCTTTGAAAAATTGTTTTAGTATTTTTTTATGATATACTAATATATATCAAGTCTTGGAAGGAGCATGTTCAACATGTTGACAGAGTGCTCAAACTATTGGAAGAGAAATACTTGTATTCAAAAACCTCCAAATGTTTCTTTGGGGTATAAGAAGTGGAATATTTGGGTCATATGGTATCGTATGAGGGTGTTAAGGTATACCATAAAATAATTATAGCCATAAAGGAATGGAAAATCACCACATCCTTAAAGCATCTTCGAGTATTTCTCAGGTTGACAGGGTATTATCACAATTTTATTAAGAAGTATGGGAAAATAACAACACCACTAACAACGTTACTAAATAAAGATGCATTTTTTTTGGAATCCAGAAGTAACTAAGGTCTTTGAACATCTTAAGGAGGAAATGTGTCGAGCTCAAGTGTTAGCTACACTGAAATTCACAAACACCTTTATTGTGGAATTTAATACCTCAAGAAATGGCATTGGTGTTGTTTTAATGCAAGAAGGAAGACCCATTGCTTTCGAAAGTTGTCCAATTAAGGGAAACTATTTACACAAAACTATTTATCAGAAAACGATGTTGGCAATACTACATGCTCTAAAGAAATGATGTCCTTACCTAATGGGAAGACACTTCAAGGTAAAAATAGATTATGATAGTATTAAATACTTCTTAGAAAAAATATTATATTAAGATGAGAAACATGAATCCAATATTTTTTGGTTATGAATTTAAAATCATCTACAAACAAGGAAAGAAAAATGTTGTTACAGATGCACTCTCAAGAAGGGATGAGGATGTGGCAGAATTTCTCTATGCCATTTCTATTACCCATATTGATCAGTTAACTAAAACAAGGGATGAGTGGAAGAATGGAAAAGAGGTATGGACACTCATTGAAAAGATGCAACAAGGTCTCAGTGCATCACATATATTTATATGGAAAAATGATTCGCTATGATACAAAGATCGCTTATATCTATGTAAGAACTCCTAACTCAATCAAAAGGTTCTTTTGGAATTACACACCACTCTTATAGGAGGGAACTCCGGATTTTTAAAAACTTACCATAGGGACAAGGAAACTTTTTTTGGGATGGCTTTAAATCTAATATTCAGAAGTTTGTGGCAACATGTTTGGTTTGCCAGCAAAATCAAGTGGGGGCAATTAAGACTCCATGTATTTTACAACCATTAGCCATTTGAATTCTGCATTAGGAGGAGGTCTCAATGGATTTTATCATTGGTTTACCCAAGTCCAAAGCAGATATTTTTATCATGGTGGTTGTTGATAGACTTACCAAGTATGCACACTTTTGTGTATTAGCTCATCCTTTCAAGGCTACTATAGTTTCTATTGCATTTGTGGAAACAAATCAAAATCTACATTGAAACCCAAATATTATTATAAGTGACAGAGATCCCATTTTCACTAGAATATTTTAGAAACATTTTTTTTTCTTGTCTTGGTACTCAGTTGCCTTATAAATCATCTTAACATCCTCAATATTATGGCGAAAATGAGATAGTGAACACATTTTTTGAAGAATATCTTCTTTGCTTGGTATCTGATAAACAAACACAATGGGTCAATTAGTTACCTTTGGCAGAATGGTGGTATAAGACTTCCTTCCATACCGCAACAAAAATGACCTTATTTATGGTGTTTTATGGATATCACCCACTGTACATCACATCGTCTTTAACAGATAATTCTTAGGTTCAGGCAGTGGAAGATCACATCAAGTATCAACAAGTTCTCCAACACTTAAAGGATAACCTAAATTGGCACATAATCGAATGAATAATAGTCATATTAGCATCACAGTGAAATAGGTTTTGATGTTGGCAATTAGGTCTTTTTACGGCTACAACCATAGAAACAAATGTCCCTCAATCAATATAAGAACGATAATAAATAATCAGCTAGGTGCTATGGCCCTGATAAGGTGCTGCAAAAGGTTAGTAATATGGCATACAAATTGGAGTTTCCTACATATTGACGAGCACACCCAATTTTCCATGTTTCGTGCTTAAGGAAGATTATAGGTGACAAGCTCTCAATTCAAACTGTATTGCTAGAAGTTGACGAGAAAGGAAAAATCATATTGGAGCATGAAACAATCACAGAAACAAGAATCTAATAGCTACAAAATTAATCTGGTTAAATAACAAATTACATGGCATAAATAAGTTTGTTTTTTTGCCTCTCTCTATATGCATAATGAATATAAGGTGATTATATGTATTACACAACAAATGTAATAACAAAAGGCAATAGAACAACAATATTTAATATGGTTTTAAGTAAAATCAAATTAGAGAAGACTGTGATTTTTAAAATTTTATTTATAAATATTTAGATTTTCAATGTGCTTTTTCATAAAATATTTTTTTTGCATCAATGTTTCTTTAGTACACATTAGTTGCATTATCATCCTAGGGTCACTATATATTCTAGACATAGAGTCATTTAATGACTCATACTATCCAAGACATTAGCTATTATTGATGAGTGGCTTGACACCCAATTGGTCCATGACCGACACTAAGGGTGATGGCTGAGGTAAATTGTGAGAACTCTATTATATAAAAATACTTTTATTTTGCACTAATAAAATTTCCTTTAAGTGGCCACCTTGGTCACAAAATTTATGTCAAAATTTTTTTAACCAAATAAAAATACTAGAATTGTGATTTTTGATAAAGTTGTGTAAGTGATCATTGAAGGTGTTCATGTATATGGAAAACCCTATTTACCCCAAAAGTGTATAGTGAAATTAAAGCTTCTGAATTAAAAGTAACAAAAGAAGTAAGTTAAATTGAAAGCATGACTAAGTTTAACCCATATGATAACAATAGCTTTGTTATGGACAATTTTTTTTGCCAATTAAATTTTATGGTAAATACAATTTTTTTTTTTTATTATTATTATTATTATTTATTTTACTAGTTTCTAATAATAATAAAAAACGAAAAGTGTATTTTGTATTTGTTAAATGTAACTGTGTGAAATTTGAAAGCTGTGTTTAATATTCAATTTTGGGATGCCCTTCACTATGACTGTCATTTCTTTATTCTTACAAAGCTTCTATCTGCTCCTTTAATTAAAAAGCCCGATACCCCTCTCGTGTACTATTCGATGTTTTGACAAAACGTGACACCATGAGCATATAGGTCACTAGACATTGAATATAAATAAATAACCATATCAAACCCTGTTAATCTCATTACCCGCACATATGTTGTCGAAATTCGAAAAGTTAATGAAGAATTATTTGGATGTGAATTATGTTTAAGGACACACACCTGCGGTGGTTTTAGCTGAAAATGCAACCAACAAATGCGTTAAAAGTATTTCGCAATCATGCCAAGACAGCTAAAGAGCTTCCAGTGATTGAAAGATGTAGAATCGGTTGTTGAATCACAATTAGCTTGCACTTTTAAATTATTCTTAACATTCTTGTTCTCCAACTGCTAGCCGTTTTTAATTACCAATGTTTCCCCCCGACGAAAAATTTCAGTTGGCTATGAATAATGGCCGCCATGAATATTCCTTTTTGCTATTAATGGTAACCTAAGGAAAGAAGGTTAAAACCAAAGAAACCAAATTGAGAATTAATATCAAATAATGGTAATGTCATTCCCGGAGTTCATCTCATACGTAACACATTTCATTGCATAAAATCATCTTACAGGTAAACACATTATATTCCGTATAATATTCTTACACGTACAGGTAAGTATAATACGCATCTCTAAGAATCTGATAACATAAAGAGCTTGAAGAATTTGATTCTTCTGTCGGAAGATTCTACATATAGAGAATTATGATTGATCTTAACGAAAACGTAGATAGAAGAAAACTTAGGTAGATAGATAGAAGCCTCGATACGTATCTAAAAGCAAACGTAGATAGAAGAAAACATAGTATATAGAAGGCTCGGTAACCCTGACGGGAATGGCTTCCCCATGGAACAAAATTGTCACAGACCAGGGGGTTCATCGTGCCCTATTCCTGGACTATGACCCACAGGAAAAACCACAGCGCCATCGTTCTTTGCTGTCTTACTATGCTCGTAATTTTCATAAGGGGAAGGGTCTTTTGCCTTCTGAACAATTTCATGACCAGCTCTGGCCAACTTGTTATTCCCAGCAACGTCGTTGCCAAGAACAATGCCCTCATTCCCCTTGCGGTTCACACTCAGGAGACTGCGGTTATTTAATACCAGAGCGTTATATGAGTGGATAAACCGAGCGTCGCTCCATGCAAAGGCGTCAACAAGAAGCAAGAGCAGAAGTATAACAGCAACAATTCGAGCCTTCATTTTTGAATGAATACTGAGAATCTACCACCTTGCAAGTGATCGAAGTACTACAGAGCTTCTTCAAAAGAGAATCCACGATCGGATCATCAAAGAGAAGAAATGCCCTTATGTCGAATTGGCTGAGCTCTTAACGGTGCTATATATAGATATTTCTCCCATAGTTTTGCATTAATTTAAACATAGATGTTTACAACAAACAAGCAATATCTTTAGTGCTAAATGATATGAACTATTTGCCATAGATCTTCTGCTGTTCATCCGTAAATTTTCATATCAGATTTACTGCGGCCATTCAGTGTCGGTCCTCGAGATCCGATCTATAGCATAATAAAATGCATTTTATAATATATTTTTGCGAAATCATGTACAGTTAGTACATTGGTATCAACAGATCGGTACGTTTATGACAACACAGTCTTTGATATCTGCACGTGATATTCGAAGGATCTGTATTTACAAGTAACATGCTGCCAACTGGAGTTAGTCGCATAGAGTTGCATTAACATAGATATTTCTCATATATATTTGCATTAACATATAACCATAGCGACATAGAAATTTCTCCCATAGATTTGCGTTAACATAACCATAGATTCTTCCGAAAATACCCTGTCTTCTTGTACTATAAACAAGCAATAATTTTAATGATAAATTCTTGTTATCAATGATTTGAACCACTTGCGATACATATTTTGCAATTCAGCTGGTTAATTGTGACCCTTCGGTCTGTCGTCAAGATCCTCTCATAGCATAATAATTAGCATTTTACAGTAATTGTTAAGAAACCATGTCAAGTTGTGTACTTTGGTATCTACAGTTTCGGTAGCATTATGACCACATGCGTGCTATTGAAAGGAACAAGTAACATACTGCGGACTGGTGATTCTGAATGCTTCCATGTTCACATTAAAATCTTTTGTCTTCGACAGTCATTCATTTGAAGTATCAACTCCCAAAGCTAAGGAATCTTGCACGGCCGTTGATGACTAGAGAAATAGTGACCATCGCAACTATTTTTTATTGGTTAAAGATCCAGTTGCAGCTTTGGTGATTCCTTGCTCAACTATTTTTTAATGGTTAAAGATCCAGTTGCAGCTTTGGTGATTCCATGCTCAGAGAGGGGCACTTCTGATTAGCCTTAAAGATTCGCTTTGTCCACATAGGGACTCGTGCATCAACTTGATTGCTTTATTCGCTATGTCCACACAGGGACTCGTGCATCGAACTTGACAACCGGCTTTAATGGCTCTCTTTTATTTATTGTATTATGTTTATGTTTTCCGCATCGAGTCTAAGCCTCGTCCAGGTTGTTTATTAAATAAATAAAAAACAATCATTTATAATGGAATAAAATTATTTATTTATTTATTCAATTAGAATTAGTGTTTTTTATATTTACTAAGATAAGAAAATCATGTTAAATAACTGGTTTAAGCCATTAGGGTGGTAAAAAATAAAAAAATAAAAATAAATATTTTAATAAACTTTAAATATATATATAGATATAGATGAACTTTAATTTATAGATGAAATAATTTTTTTTACTATAATGTTATATAATTTCAAGCAAAATGTTTTTTTATTTTTTAAAATATATTTTTGAATGTATAAATGGATTCAACACCCTTAAAAACTATATGGCATTCTAGTGACAATAGGGAACCCAAGAGAAAAATATTGCTCTTTTAGCAGGAGTTACAACTACAACAACAACAACATCTACATCAACTGGAAACTCAATCAACTTATTCAACAATAGACATTGCAAAATTAATGGAAGATTTATCAATTAAGGGGAAAAAAATTGAGAAGTGAAGGACTAAGCGTAATAGTTTACAAGACCAAAAACTAAAGATTGATAATGTATATTTAGCTGAGTTACAAAAGACACATAGGCTTACATAGGGAATTGAATTCTTAGAAAACCAATGTGGTCGCTGACACCATTACAGGCGAAGGAGAGTATGTGGATGGAAATAAATGAGACCATCATTGATATAATACCTTCAATTGAGATCATCTTTGAGCAAGATGAACTAGTGCATAGAACCAAAGAAGTAATAGCAGATGTGGAAAAGGAATTGACAGCATCATAGGCTAAGGAGAGTATGTGGATGGAAATAAATGACACCATCATTGATATACGACCTTCAATTGAGATCATCTTTGAGCAAGATGAACTAGTGCATAGAACCAAAGAAGTAATAGCAAATGTGGAAAAGGAATTGAGTTTAAAACCAGGAAAAGGAAATACACTGATATGGGTTTTTAATTCCAAAACCAAATATGAACTTGAAGGATATAACATAGAGGATAGTTGGAAGTGACAAAAATTCTCACTAAGAAAAAATTGATGCTGCAAATGGAAAACAAGTGCAATAACCTCTAATAAGTATCTAGAGGTTTCACAAAAAAAATCTTTGTGTTACATAAAAAAGGACTAAGTGGATTAAATGGAATTGGAGATACATTTATTGATCTAGAACGATATCAAAGATTAAAGGTACAATCACAAATAAATCTTTTATGGAAAGACTCAATTATGGTTTATTCATCAAGCATCAGATAAATCATTTATTTTTGGTTAAACCGACTTTCCAAGAATACACCGAGGTAGATGAAACATTCAGAAAATTGGTCAAATATACAATTCTAGATGAAAAAAGTGGCAAGAACTATGTAACTTACGGGGGTAAATGAGTCAATAGTCATCAACAGTTTTCAGTAGCAGAGTAGAAGATTAAGCAACACACATCAGCGCCAGAAATCCTTGGAAGAAGTGGCAACAATTCTGACAGTTTTCTAATATCATTGCATTAAAGTAATTTAAGATGCAGTACATATTTAGACATATTTAGACCAGCTTAAAACACTGATCATCCATACATTACAAACAACAAAAATTTTTAAATGCTCTACCATAATTACCTAACTTATAATTATCTCAAAATACAAGAAGCTCTATATAACTAAAACTAGTCTTTTCCTATGTGTATCAACTGACCGCTGTTGTTACCAAACGATGAGAAAGAGAAAGGACAACACAAATATTCTAGGTTTCATCATTTTATTAAGTGGGACTTGTTCTGTTGTTCAATGATTTATTGCGTAAAAAACAATGCTGCTGATTCTAGGGTTAGGGCCTTTTTAAGTAGAAGTGCAGGACTTTCGGCGATGAAGATTTATGTAACTAACAGAAAACGAACTGTTTTCCATATTTATAAACCGATTGCAGTTGTTGTCGTGAAACGATGAGAAAGATAAACTAGAGCACATATCAGCTGGCCTATGTACACTTGACCGCTGTATTATGTGGGAATCGTTTGTTTGTTCAATAATTTATGGTGTAAAAATCAATATGTTTGATTCTAGGGTTAGGGTTCTTTTTAGTAGAAGCCCCCATGTAACCAACAGAAAAAGAACTGTTTCCCATGTGTCTCAAATGATTGTTGTTGTAGTAGTTGAACTGATAGCACAAATCAGCTGGCTATTTTACACTCCGCCGCTCTATTCGGTGGGAATGGTTGGTTTGCTCGATGATTTATTGGGGGTAAAATAATACTGTTAAGTCTAGAGTTAGCGTATATCGATTTTTTATGAGCTTTAGAAACTACAAAGGTGACATTAGATTTGATTGTTTGCGTGACCCCATATCCTTGGGTTATTCAATACGTTAGAGGAGATAAGTGTATTGAGTTATTATATATATATATTTTATATAATTATTAAATACATAATTCTTTTTATAGTTATACTAGCAATGAAGAATTTTTTATTTAGACATAATAAAAAATTAAATATCGTAGTTTAAGTTGATTTGAATTTTTAATATGTGCTTTGATCTAATTACATATTTTAAAAACTTTGAAAGTGAGTTTACAATGACATATATGTGCTTTGATATCTAATTACATATTTTAACAATTTTCAAAGTGATTTTACATTGACATATATTTTTTTCATTTCGAATGAGAACATTGGTATTATAATATTAGGATGAGGTATTAATCTCAAATATAATTAATTAATAATATTATTAAATAAATTTTAATAATTAAAATAAAAATAAAAATGTTAATTTAAATAATAATAATTTAATATTATAATAAAGTTATTTTCAGTATATTAGTAATAATGATATAATTTGAGTTGAATTAAATTGAGCAATAGTCAAATAACAAATTTTGTGACGTTAATTGTAATTCATAATATTTGAGTATAGTTAACTTAATTTATTACTTTTTGCTATAATTTATTTTAGTTAGTTATGGTTGACTTTATTGCTTATGGTTAATTCTTTCAGTTGTGCTCCTTAATGGTTGGCCATAATAATCATATCTTACAAATAATGATTGGTATTATAAAGTACAATATATCACATAATATTTATGTCTAAATAGTATTTTTTATGAATGTTATTATATAAAAAGAAAAGGTTACATCAAAAAGGTCATACACTTTAAAATGTTCCTATAACATTTCTGGTGTCACATGCCAAAAAAGTTCAAACGCTTTTATTTTTTCCCCTTTCTCCTATGTACATCTACCTAACCTATAGAGTTATCAATTAGAACTAGAGATAAGGCCAAATGTTCATTTTTTTTAGAAATCTCCATTGTTATCAACTCAGTAGAGCATGAGATCTCTTTATTGCTATCTGAATAATCGACTCATAAGGGAATTTCTTCCCACTAATAGTAGGCACAATTGAAGTTGATAATCCTTCATTGTTGTCCGAGGATTGTCCTTAATAGTGGGATGAGGCAAATCCACAAGGGGCTATACTTGATCTTGAGAAGCTGAGGTGTCAGTAATTGGCTTCTACTATTGAGTGCAATCCTTCTTATGCCTTATTGGTTTATTTACATTATATTTCTCCTTCTCATATGTCTAGCCATGATTGGAATTTCTTGGGTTTTAGAAACTGAATAACTATTTTAAGGACAAGCATGGATTTTGAAGATGCATTGGCTACTGACAAATTCTATGTGAAAGCATTATTTTTGTAGTCCTTTCCATCCGCTCTAATAATCATTATATTTAGAACTCTTTCACTTAAGTCCAATTCCACATAAATGTAGAAGAATGAGATGAATCCATTTTCCAATCTTTCACTATCATTTTTTAGCAAATGACCTAAGGAATTTCCAATAGCTTCGGGGAAGTCTAGTTTAATCCACTAGAGGAGTAATTTTGCAACCACCACTCATGTGAGAGTAGCCTGAGACATCATGGAAAGGGGGTTCTACTATGGAATCCATGGATGAATCAAAAGACCCACATGATCCTAGAACCAGGGTCCCTAGTAAAATAACCTCTTATGATCTTCAATTTCTTGAAGATAACCATAAAATATCCCTTGAAACAAATAGCAGATCCAAATTCTGGGTCCAATTTTGAGAAACCAAAGATCAAAGGGAAGTAGCTGGTAGCCATATTGTATTGAACTGAAAATTAACCACACATCATTGTTAATATGTAATGTTTATCTTAGTAAGAAACCCATTCATTTGAACCATTAGGGTAGCACCTGAATGCTCCATTTAAAAGAGCCTGATAGGGCTCGGAGCTAGAGTCTAGCTTAAGGTCATCTTTGAATGACAAGGGCGTTGATGTCAAGGATGCCCCATTTCCTTTGAAACCTTAGACCCCAAATGATTGAAATAGTGGAATCCTTCTTGATGCCATATTATTTGAGTTCATTTCTCGAAATCAATTTCCTCCCCTAAAAAATGGGTCTCATCACTCCCGACGAGACTTCTTTCGGCTTGTGAATACCATCAGCGAGAGAGGAAACAACATCTCCTTCACAGACCATGATGCGTAAGGACTTTCCGGACAAGGTTTTAACAAAAGTTGATTTTTTTTTGGGATTCCAAATATCCCAAACCACTCAGTTTTGGAAAGGATTTATGGTTTGGAGACATAGGATCCTTTTGAGAAAAGAAGCTCAAAAGATTCAAATTAGACCCATGACTAAATTCTGGCTAGGGATTTATATCAAACAGTTTGCAGGTAATCCTACACTGTAATGGAAAGCTCAAGAAGACATTTTGACAAACAATTTACAAGAAAACTTCCTGCAAAGGTGTTCATCACTCTTAGAGTTATTCACACACACTAAAGCCACTTTTAAATACATAAAAAGAGGGACACCCTCATCTAGCTTGGTGGTCGCAAATACAACCATTGAAAAGGGGTACTAACTACCGACATATTTCTTGGTCAACAACAACATCTTGGGCCATGGTAGAATTAGAGCCCAAACGAAATGTGAGGACTCAAGTCTTATCCCTAACTTTATTCTAAGGAAACTTGAAAAAATGTGGCAAAATGGCATTCAACTCTCAAATAGGCTAGTCCACCTTCGATCGTCGATGAGGGATGGAAAGGAATTGGAAGTTGTGATCTTAAACCTTAATCCATTTCAATCTACAATGATAGGGTTGGTGGTAGTGACATCAACTAAAGACCTACAAAAAATAATAACCATAGCGTCCCTCCCTAGCTCCATAAAATCTCCTTTAGAACCAACCAAAACACTTATTTTTGTCGAAAGAGTTAACCGCAAAGTGTAACTCTTCTATTTTTTGGATTTTCTTGTCATCATCTAGTAATAAGTTTTTATTTAATATGAAATAATGGCTTTATGTGGTTTAAAATTCACTTTTGAATTATTTATAAATTGCTCCAACACCCTAAGAAAACTATGTTATACTTGGATTATGTAAATTGCATAGCTCAAACTTCTGATTATGATTCCTATAAATCCCTGATAAACTTAAAAAACACCTCAAAAGGGTTAACGCATGGAAGATTTAAAGATGTTTCAAGGTCGTTGATAATGATTATCTATAATTTCATGGATTTAAGTATGATTTCCACTAATTTATTATAGTTTACTATAGATCACTTAAAGTTAACATTAATTAACATTAGCTAATTCTGATCTAATATGGTTGATTATGTTTGATTATGATTATGTATTTTTAATTATAATAGATTATTGTTAATCATTGAATTTTATTGACTACTATTTATTATCACAAAATTTGATCATCAATAATCACATTCCACTACAATTGCATTCCACTACAACAAAAAGTAGCTTATCCAACAAAACTTAGTTTCCTTTTCTAAATTATCCCTAATTGTAATCAATTATAATTGAATCTTATTAGCCTTAATTAAATTAAATTAAATTAAATTATTTTTAATTTACTTTTATTTATTATGGTTCATTCTATTTCTCTATGAGCCCACCAGAATTACTAAAATTAACATTAACTTATTTCAATTGATAATTGATTATATTTATTTGTAAGTTAATTATAACTAATTTCGAGTAATTAATACCAACGTTGCTTGCATAATCAATGCTGGTTTACAATTTACATAAAATTTCTAAATGACATAAAGGTTGATATGAGTAAAAGGTTCTCAACTTTGTAAAGGGTAACCCTATACATTGAGAAATCGAATTCGCAATATTCTCGCAATTAATAAAAACGTGTTGAATTATGAGATTGTGTAGTAGATAAAATATCTTATAAAGAAGATAAAATTTCTCTTGAAAATGGTTGATATAAGTAAAACGTTCTCTAACTTTGTAACCATATACATTGGGAAATCGAGTTCGTAATATTCCTGCAATTAATAAATAACGTGTTGAATTATGAGGTTGTGCAGTAGATAAAACATATAAAAAGATTATGAGATTGTGCAGTAGATAAAACATATAAAAAGATAAAATTTCATTTGAAAATTGATTATAATTTTATATTGTTTGTGATTAACTATGATTGAGTGTAGGTGATTTTTCAGTAATTTTTGCTAGTGATAATTTATGTTATAAATCAGGGTTAATTGTGAATTAATGGAATTTTTATATAGTGATTCATATTGAGCATGGTTGTTTTTTATTTTTTAATTAATTTAATTTGGCTTTTTTTGTGATGGTTATTTATATTTGACTATGGTTAATTTTATAAGTTGATTGTGCTTTATTAAGATTGAAATAGTGAAATATATTATGCATGGTTGATTTTGATTTTTTTTTAAGTCAATTTAATTTGAATTTTTTTTATTATGATTATTTATATTTGACTATGGTTAATTTTACAACTGGATTATGTTTTAATATGATTGAAATAAGTGGAAGTAATGCATTTCAATTTTTAATATTAATTGTGATAAATATTACCTAACTATGGTTGAGTTTATTTATTTTTATGATGAATTATAGTTGAGTATGGTTAGAAATAATTCATTTTCGTTTATTGTGACTTTAATTATGGTTTATTAGAATTGAGTAGAGATTGTTAGATATTATTACTATTCAATTTTATAAAGTAAGGTTATTTTTGATTGATTATTGTTGATATTCACTTATTATAGGTGACTACACTTAGATTTGATTGACTATAATTAATTTTAAATAGATTTAGTTATTTATTAATAATTGCAATTAACCATAATGATCTAGCATTAATATGGCACATTCCTTTATGAAAAATAAATATGTTGGTATAAATATATTTAAAGATAAACAAAATAAAGATTTATAAAAATTAAAATTAATGATATTTTATAATAAAATGATTCAAATTTCCAAAATAAAAAGCTAATTAAGTCATTGTAATTTTCATTAATATTGCATATGATTATAATGTTTGATACATGAGTCACCCCAAAAAAATGTTATGTCAAAGCTCAAGCTCCCTATACCATTATTGTGATGATAAAAATAAATCTCCTTGAATTTCCTAAACATTTTATATATTTACAATCATTTAAACAAATTTATTATACTAAAATACACTACAAAATTATCAATTTCAATGTTAAAATGTAAAATCACAAATCCATCCTCTTTTCCCATAAATAATTAAAACACATTTCCTTACCATATCTTCGATCCTCTCTCTTAATCCCTTCACAAAGGTGTCGATATCACACTATGTTCTACTTTGCATTCACGCATCAATCTAATCTATCTTATAGTGCAAATGGAAAAAGAAAGGGTTTAATTTGGATTCTAGGATATGCAAATTTAGCGAAAATGTTATCTATATAAATAAATATATGGAATTATCATAGATCCTTGAAAAAGGAAATATGATGGTGATTCTCTCACTTTCACCTAATTTTCTCTTTATTTATTATTATTATTATTTTTAATATGAGTGAAATAGTCACTATCGATGTCGAATCTTGTTATTTTCCAAAATTGATTTTATTTTATTAGATGCATAACCCAAACATTATATGCACTTGACTACTACAATTATTCTCAAGGTGTAGGACTTCTTCACTTTGACCCCATGAGTCTATATCTTTTGAGGATGGGGTCCACACTTCGATGAGGCTTGATCTAATTTAACCATATGCAATTTAAATCCGGATGTTGCTGGAACCTTAAAATGGAACAACAAAAATCATAGCTGCTCCCTTTTGATGGGTCCACACCAAATGTGTTACAATAAAACATAAATTCGAATCGATTTCTGCTTGCCTTCGCAGTTGCTAATAGATCCCATAGGACATAATTTTTTGTATTTCGATGATCCGAGACCTGGCAGTCACTCCTCAACCCACCTTTAACTAGGCTCATATTGATATAAGCGTGGATGGATTTTGATTAGTCAAATAATGAGAAACTGCGACATGCTCTTCCCAACTCTGGTTGTTGACAATAATTATGAAATGGTTCTCTCTTAATGAAAATACCTTCGAAACTAATGCAATATGTATCTGATAGACTCATTGTAAGTTTGGAACCTCAATTATGATAATTTAGATCTAGTTTTGATCTCTTTATTGTAAAGAACAAAAATCACTTTATGTAATTTTGATGATTATATTAAAGGAAGAATACAATTCCCATAGAACTTTGGACTGATGGTGAAGGATTGCATTGTTAAGTAAATTCTTGTGATAGGTATCAATTCAAATCCCCCGTGAGTAATCTCATTTACCTAGTCTACACACGAAATAAGAACTAAAATAAAGGAACATTATAAAGCTGGGAAATACATACGATCTTCTTTAGGCTTACTCTCTCTTTGAAAATCATCAATCACTTTATTAAACTACCATTTGCACCAAGAGGTGCAAAGACACGCCAAAAGTGTTTTGGGTTTTTTTTACTTTTCGACTTGTTGTGGTAAAAATACAAATCCCCATAATTCCCTTAATTCTCATTATGGGGACCACTTGATTGAATCTTGGTCATATTACTCTTTTATTTTGAGAGTAAAGATTGCTTCAATGATTTTGATATGTTCTTATCTTCCTATTATAGCTCGTTTGATCTCATTTGGACATTTGGTTTGTAAATGGCGTCTAATTGTTGATTGGATATTTTTCACTGACTTGGCCTAATTATATGTATATAATTTATTTTATGTTTTTATTTTATAGGCTTTATTTATGTATTTTTACTTTTATTTGTTTATATTTGTAAATAGTATTTTTATTTTTTATCCCTTACACAACCCCTGAGACCAAGAGTCATACCTATGCTTTAAGCCTAATCATAAAACAATTGGCATATATATTAATACAATATATCAGAGCTATGGGCGACCAAGATTTTGATATTGGAATAATCCCTTTCAGAATCCTTGAAATCAAAGTCCAAGCAATTTTATAGAGGAGTTTAATAAAAAAAATGACCAACATTCGAAATATATCAAAATTGAAATTATTAAGTGGTTTGAACATCGTATAACCCAAAGCCTGACCATATTATAATATAGTCGATGCGAGGACCCACCTACCACATCATTACTATCGCTCCCATCAGGGTCAACGCTTATCGAATATTTTCAACTGAGAAAGCTTTTTAAAACTCTAATAATCATATTCCTCTAATATCCGATCTCCGATATGCCAATTCCTCCGATCTCTAATCTCCGATATGCCAATTCCTCTGATCTCCGATATGCCAATCACTCTGATCTTCAATCTCTGGTGATAATATTCCATATCAGAACTTCCTATCAGTTGTTGCTCCTTTCAAATCCTGATATGAAATCTCCGATATGAGATCTGATATGCATATTAACGAGGGTCTAATCAGAAAATCGCATCCTCATGTATATCAGAACTTTTAAATGGTAAAATTTGTCCAAGCCTTTGATATCGCCGATATAACCCATATGTCCGACTTCTGACTTCTGATAATCCATTCACCTCTGATATTTGGACCCGATATAGCTTTTAAAAATAATTAAATGTGAAATCGTGCCCGTTCCATAGCAGAGCCTCCCAATATTGACGTTTTTGTTTCTGTGCATTATAAAAGGTTATGATATCCATTCCTCTGATACCCTCTATTGTTGCCACTTCTCACCTTCTTGTGCTACCATTGTTACAATAATTAAAAGTCACTATATTTGATGGTTTTACATGCATTAGTTTTTTTTTGGTTTCTGATTATGTTTTTCACCTATTTTAATATTATATTTCTTACTTGTGATAAAGGGAAGCACCTAGTGTCGATTAGGAAGGATCTATGTGATCAATGAATTCCAAAGGCATTATGCCAAGGGGCACAACAAAGTACTAAAATGGGTTGAGATGGTTGAAGAAAATTTTAAAGAAAGACACAATTTGGGGGAAATGCTTGTATTTCCTATTAAAAGGAAAATCAACCCTTCGACTTATACTAGATTGGTGCAATTTGACCAAGTATTGGTTGCAAAAATCTTCTAAGTTCAGCCATAACATATATTGCAAGAAAATCATTGTTTTATTTACTTGTATTGCTCTGATTGTTGATTAATAGAGGGCGACTGTTAATACTTCCATTATGTATAAATACCCATCTCTAAGATAGAAGGGATGATTCGAATCTAAGAGAAAAGAGGCAGAGTAACACTAGAGCTTACAACCATTTTTCATAGAAGGAGTTAAGACTCATTTGCACTATTGTAGTGAGATCAGGTCCATGTGTGCAGAAAGGGAATTGATTTACAGACAACATAAGACTTGCACTACTGTAATTCTCTATGTTTTATGTAATTGATTCATTTTTATAATAATATATATTTCTGTAATCAGATGTACACCACTATTGCTTGCTCTATTATTGAAAATAAATATTTCAAATTTCAAATTCATTTTTAGAGTATGAGTATGTATGTGGCTTTTCAACACTACAGTTGATTGTTTACTAAAATGCTCATTTAGAATTTGGTCAAGCTATCTTGCAGGGTTAATCATAAATGAGTTTTGAAACTAGAATTTGTATAAGGATAAACTTTTATTTCTTTAGGTTGGCTAGTTATCTAAAAGTTTAAATTTATAGATGTCATTCTTTTCTACATGTCATTGTATATGGACTATTTCAATATTGTGACATGAATCTCACTTAATTCAGTTAATTATCATTATGGGGACCCTTTGATTGAACCTTGGTCATATTTAATTTTGAGAGTTTAGATTGATTAAATGAGTTTGATCTATTCTTATATTCCTATTATAGATCATTTGATCCAATTTGGACATTTTGTTTGTAAATGGTGTCTAATTGTCGATTGGATATTTTTCACTGCCTTGGCCTAATGATATGTATATAATGTATTTTAAGTTTTTTTTTAATAGGTTTTATTTATTTAGTTTTAATTTTATTTGTTTATATTTGTAAATAGTATTTTTATTTTTATCCCTTACATAGTGCTCGAGACCAGGAATCATAACTAGGCTTTAATCCTAAATCATAAAACCAATGAAATATGTATTAAAACCATATATCAGAACTATGGGCGACCATAATTTTGATTTTGGAAGAATCCCTTTGAGAATCCTTGAAATCAATGTTCGAGCCATTTTATAGGGGGGTCTAATAAAACAAATGAACAAAGTGTGAACCATATCAAAATTGAAATTATTAAGTTTCTTGAACTTCATATAAGCCAAACCCCAAGCATATTCTAATATAGCCAATGGAAGGACCCACTTGCCACATCATTACTCCCACTCCCATTAGGCTAAATGCTTATCGGAGATTTTCAACTGAGAAATATTCTAAAAAATCTGATAACCAAGTTCCTCCGATATGCCAATCCCTCAGATCTCCAATATCCAATAATCATATTCCATATCAGAACTTCCTATCGACTGTCACTCCTTTCAACCCCCAATATGAAATTTCTGATACAAGACCTCCGATATGCTGGACCCAATATGCATATTAACAATGGTCTAATCCGAACATCACATATCCCTGTATATTGTAACTTTTATATGGTAAAATTCGTCCAAACCTCTGATATCACTGATATAACGCATCCACCCGACTTCTGACTTCCAATAATCCATTCACCACTGATATTTGGACCTGATACATTTTTTTAGAGAGAATTAAACGTGAAATCACATCCGGTCCATATTAGAGCCTCCCAATATCGACATTTTTTTTTGTGTGCATTATAAAAGATTCTAATATCCATTCCTTCGATACCCTCTATTGTTTCCACTTGTCAACCTCTTATGCCGCCATTGTTACAATAATTAAAAGTCGTTATATCCAATGGTTTTGTGGGAATTATATTTTTTTAGTTTCCAATTATGTTTTTCACCTATTTTTATATGCTCTTTGTTACTTGTGATACAAGGAAGAACCCAGTTTCAATTAGGAAGGATCTATGCGATCAATAAATTCCAAATACATTATTCGAAGTGACGCAACACAGTACTAAAATGGGTAGAGATGGTTGAAGCAATCTTAAAGAAAGACACAGTTTTGGGGTAGTGCTTGTATTGCCTATTAAAAAGAAAATCAACCCTTCAGATTATACCCAACTGGTTAATCTGATCAGATATTAGATTTTAAAAACTTCTGTCATCTCAATTTTGTTGTGATTGATGAATCTGTGCATGACATTTTCATAGCAGGTAGCGAAACGATCTGTTCAATTGTTGAATGGGCAATAACTGAGGACATTCACAATCATTGGATAATGAAAGAAGCACAACGACAACTCCCTGAAAATCAACCAGGAAGAAGAAATTCGACACGCCAAACTTTCACAAAGGGAAAGCTGACTTGTGGAATTTGAATTATGGATTTGATTAGGTGAAGTTGGTAGGGTTAATCCAAGCATCCATTATCCCTAGTGATATGACGACTGTAAATTTTTTATAGCCCTTTTAGAGTGATGAATATACTACAATTTTATGAGGAACAACCTCATAATTAAACACCTTTCGGCGTAGATAATCGAGTCACTTTACATTTCATGAAAATATTTTCATGGATTCTTGTAACCAAACTTCAACAAATGAAATCTATTTTTTTGACATATTCCTAGTTTTATCAAGCCTGTCCCTTTTCCAAGCAACTAAATGACATTTAGCTTAACTACCTATCCACATATATCCCTTCTAGATTAAATTTAGGAAAATATTAAAATTTAAACAGAATTGAAGGAAACCATCTTTCTTTAGTAAATGAGTGTTAACCTAAGAAGTTCAAAATCATTTTAAATAGAATATTCTCCTGCATCAAACATTTGGGGAAGAAAATAATTATTCATAAGGCCTATAATACTTATGCCATATTTTGAAATCTTTGTTGATGTCATCCAATGGGAATCTTTTACTAGTTGATTCTTCCATTTGACCAAATACTAAAGATATCATTTACCTCTAGTTCTCTTTGTTACTCTCTTCTCTAGCATTTCTTCAACCTCTTTATAAACATCCTTTTGTAATTTCTTCTTCCATTCACTAGTCTAGTCTCCATCACTTACATGTAAATTATATGCTTAAAGTGATATAAATACACTACACTGAAAACTAGTGAAATCCTAATATCATTTGGGAGTTCTAGCTCATAAGAATTAGAATAAAGTTTTCTTAAAATATTACATGGGACAATTTTCTTAAGCTTTAATTTATTGTATGCCACTCTAGGAATCCTTTCCTTCATGACATAATCCATCGCTCAGTCATCAACTTCAAAATATAGTTTCCATATTTTCACATATGGCTATTGTTTATACTTACTTTATACTTATTGCATGAGATTGTTGTTTGAGTCTCTCTTGTAACTCTTGCATGCTTGTTGCAAAGTCCTCACCATCATCATTCCTTAATTATTGCTTTCATAATTTTGACTCATAAATTTCTCTTGGATGCATTCCATATACTATTTGGAATGGGAACATTCATATTCTTATGTTGGGTGAATAATTATAAGGAAACTTGGATTGAACAAATACTTTATTACACTATTTAGGATGCTCACTAATCAATCTTCTCAAGATATTCCTTAACCTCTTATTCACCACGTTCATTTTCTCATCTATCTTTCGGTGACAAGTTGAACTAAAATTAAATTTAGTGCTTAGTTTCATTCACAATGTTCTCCAAAAATGACCTACAAATCTTGTATTTTTGTTTGAAACAATACCTTTAGGCAAACCATATAACCTCACAATTTCATTAAAGAACAAATTTTCAACAATGCTTCCATCACTAGTCTTTGTACAAGTTACAAAATGGGCCATCTTTGAAACTTTCCTAAAACAACATAAATATAAGCATTTCATTTCTAGGTTCAAGGCAACCTAAAACCAAAACCATGCTCACCAAATCACATGGTCTACTTGTAATTTAAAATTGTTGGTAAAGCTTGTATTTTGACTACTACCTTTGGTACACTGGCATACTCTACACTTCTCAACAAACCGCTTTACATCAACATGCATGCTTAGCCAAAGACAAAAAGGAACTCAATATATAAAAGGTTTTAACTTTTCCAAAATTCCTTGACATTCCCCCACTCTGATTTTCCCTTGTCAAATTATCTCTCATTGAAAATTTTGGTAATGCAAAGATTAAAATCTTTGAACAACAAACCCTATTGAATCATATAACTTAACCACTTCTATTAATGATAATTGCCTATTCACATGTTTTATATGCTTCCTTGAAATCTATTTTTTTTTGTACATCTTGTTCTATCTCATCAAAAAATTTACTTTGAAATTCATATAGAATTAAATTATTTTATTAAATGTGTCAGCGACATTGTTTGGTGAACTATTTATGTGTTCAGTTACAAAAGTAAAATTTTGCATAATCTCTACCTATTTAACACTCTTGTGATTTAATTTTTGTTGGTTACTAATAAAATTCAAAGCATGGTTTTGAGACTGCAAAACAAATTCTTGCGGAATAATATACTCTCTCCATTTCTTAAAATATTGATCAAGCTTCCTAGTCATAAGAGGAACTCTCCTATTTTTCTTCATTTATTTTTTCAATAAAATAAGAAATTGGTTATCCCTCTTCACTTAAAATAGTTCTAATAGAAAATATACTTACATCTATCTTTTTAATGAAGTCTATTAAAGCTAATATAGGTTACATTGTTATTCTTTGTTTCAATGGTATAATCTTTTTAACAATTGCTACTATACATTTAAATCGTTAAATTTATTTCATTGATCATATCTACTATAGGAGAACAAATACTATTAAAATTATTGATATTTTTTTTTTATAAAAATTGGATATAACATGAAATCATTTCACTTCAAAGGAACTCTTTGAAACAAGCCAATTATCAATGGGCTTAAATTTTTGGTTATCCATCTTTAAACCGTCTTCAAAAATTAGAATTGCTAAATATACGAGTTCTCTTTTCACAAAAGTGTGTTTCTTTAAATTGATATATAATTTATCTCTTTATGTAAGGTGCTCAAGACTAATTTGGGATGTCTCAAACTTTCCCCCTTTTCTCAACTATATATCAATATATCACCTAAATAGACAATGAATAATTTACCAATTATGTTATGCAACCAAATCACAAATAGATAGATCAACGACTTAAAATTATCCTCTTTAAGGGGGAAACCTCCTTTAATTTGCATAAAGCAATGCTTCTTGGATGATTCAAATGACGAAACCTCCTTTCTATATATAGGAGTCTAAGGGGTCACAACATAATTAGAGCCTACATAACAATAATAATGTAAGGGCACAACAGTAATACTAGTGGGATTCTATGGGGCACAATAATAACAATATGGGGACTACATGGGCACATCTATAGCAATAAGGGGGCTACACTAACAATAACAATAAGGGGATACACTAGTATTATAGGGACCTAACATGCCCCTCTCCTTCAAAAAAGTGTAGTCCTCAATGCTTGAGTAGTTCCGGATGCTTCTATAAAAATTTCCCATCCTCCCATGTGAATCTTCAGCGGGTAAGTTCTTTCACTTGATGAGATACTTTGAAATTGATCAATTTCATAATTTTCGAGTTCTTGTTTTCATGACTGTTTTAGATTCCACTATTATTTTTCATTCCTCGTCAAGTTTTGGAAATATTGTTTGAACTGGGAGGTTCTCACCTATAACATTCTTTAAGCATGAAACATAGAAAACTGGGCGCAGTCGAGACAATGCAAGAAGCTCCAATTTGTACACCATCATACCAATATTTTGCAACACCTTGTAAGGACCATAATAATTTGGTGATAATTTAGTATCCTTTGTAGCTTTCTTGAGGTCCATTTGATTGTATGGTTGTATTCATAAAAATACATAGTTGCCTACATAAAAAATTCTTTCGCTGCGTTGTTGATCTACCTATTGTTTCATTCAAATTTGCGCCATAGTGAGGTTATCCTTTATGAGTTGGAGAACTTGTTGTTGATTCTCGATGTGATCTTCCACTGCTTGACCCTTAGAATTTTCTCTTAAATGTGATGTGATGGATTGTGGATCATATCCATAAAGTGCCATAAATGGGGTCATTTTTGTTAAAGTATTGAGGGAAGTGTTATACCACCATTCACCTAGAGGTAACCAATTTACCCATTGTGTTTTCTTATTAGATACAAACCAATGAAGATATCCTTCCAAATATTTGTTCACTATCTCAGTTTTGTAGAAATTCCCACTATAGATCACCTAATAATGCAATATACTAAAGAAAAATACTTGATCTACTTCTACAAACAAACTTGCCAAAGCTTAGTTGATTATGAGAAAGATCAAATAGAATACATATAACAGAGAATTAGAAATCAATCACACATGAACACAAAAGAATACTCTAGGGAAAGTGTCAGCTAAAACCCCCGATCTCTGTATTATCATACAAGTGGAAATATGTCCGGATTACACAAAGCTTTAGCTCACAAGCTATCCAACTCTCAGTAAAATCCCTCAATGCTGCTCATAGATAGAATAGACAACACATGTGCCTTCCTTCAGTCCTCCAAGCCTCATATTTCCTTGCACAGTTTCTCCTGGCTCCTCTAGCTGCCACTTGTGTGCAATAATCCATCACACACTGCTCTGACCTCTGAAATAACTGCACAATCCTAAAGGAGATAATTCCTTCTGGATGGATGCGTTTCCTATATAGGAAAATTCCTCTGACTAATAGTACACTGTCCCTTCCTTTAATATCAATTGGGTTTCTGTTTGAACTGACATGCATGAGTTATTTATGAGAGAATATTCAGTTATCTTGAGACCACTAGTTGCATGCATGCATGCATTAACTTACTGAACTCACAATTAGTTCCTCCAACTGTTTGGAACTAATTTAACTGGACTTAACTCACTTAACTGAGCTAACTAATTACAACTCAAATACAACTCATCCTTATCTCCTTAATTAAGGCATAACTTCCTCATTCAAGGGGATAACTGTTGCATGTCTTCACAAAGACTTCATGTTTGAATTTCTCCAAGTAATTAACTCAAGATGAATTAATTAATTATTTTTCAAATAGCTAGTGAGACTAAATTCAAATCTTAATTCTCAATTTTGATTCAAGGACAAATCAAAATTGGAATATATCCCGAAATGCTATTTATAGCAATGCTATTTTAGCATTTCTATTTTTTGTTATTTCCAACAGAGTTGGAGTATATCCTAAAATTATATTTATAGTAATGCTATTTTTATCATTTCTTGTTGCTATTTTGAACACTCCCTCTTAACAAGAAATGAATTCAACTCGAACATGATCCTGAACCTTTGGAATGTTCTGCATGCAACACTTCTCTCAAGTGTTGTTGCTCAAGCAACTCAGAAACAAAAAATATCCAACCTGAATCAAAATGACGCCTCTGTTGACTGAAAACTCTGCACCTCTGTGCTCTTTAGTATCTAACTGTTGTAGCCTCTATCACTTTGATCTCTGACTGCATCAATCACACTGATTCCTACTACTGCATCCATGCTGCTTCTGGTCCTATCTCTCCCATCATGCATTCGCACTAAACCTCCTCTCATTATGTTGCATTGTGTTGTCCACTGCTGCATTGTAACTTAGTTACTGAGAAGTAAGTAATTGATCTCCCAACTAACCTCCCTGTTGGGCTAGAAACATCCTCTGATGATGAAGCTTCCACTGCTGCTCCATCTGCATCTGTCTTTACCCACTCAGCCAGTCCTGCTACTCCTCATCGGGGCTCCCGTAGCAAGGTCTAATCAAATAGGTTGGGTACCTCAATGATCCTGCCCCTAGTCCAGCCTTCTTGGGACTGTCACTCCACATCACCCAACCTCTTACCTGGAGGTATGGATGCATGTGATCCCTCTTCCCACTTGGCTCGAAATTTCCCCCTACTAGAAGTCTCTGCATGAGTGGATCGCTCCACTCGGTCTCCTCTCAACTTCTCCAATTGTGGTTGCTCCACAACCTCTTGAAGCTGCTTCACCAATTGTGGCTCCTCGATAATTGTAAGAGACTTCTTCTGGCACTACATGTTGAGAGGTAGTGTACTCTCCCTCTCAACCACCAAGTCTCCAACAATTGCTTTGCTCCTCAAGGCTCTGCATGCATCTTGAAACTCAAGATCATACAGGTTCTTGACTCATGAACTGATTTGCTTCGTCGGTCTTGTGGTGATGTGTCTAAGGAAAACATTTCCCTTACTTAAGACTGAATCATAGCCTTTTTCTTCCAGCATCATGATTGATACCAAGTTCTTCTTCAGTCCTGGCACATACTTCACATCTGTCAAGGTAATGCGAGCTCCATGCTCCCTCTTAAAAGAAATTGTGCCAACACTTGAAACACTATACTTTTCATCATTACCCATTCCTATGAGTATCTAAAGGTATTTCTCCTCCAAGGTATTGAACAAACTCTTATCGCCAGTCATGTGGAATGAGGCTCAAATGTCAAGAAACCAACCATAACCCATCATCGATGAAACCATGCATGCGATGAGGGTAAAATCCAATTTGAGCTGAGAGGCCAATGCCTCAGCTTTAGATCCTTCCTTGGATCCTATCTTGGATTTCTTCAATGGAAATTTTTTTGCATAATGGCCACCTCATGACATTGAAATCATCACACTTTCGATTTGTCAAACCTCTTCCCACCATGGGAAGAACTGGATTTGGAATGAGACGCCTTCCCTTTCCCTTTCCTCACCTTAATTGCTAAGGCTAGATTTTCTTCATCATATTTCTTTGATGAAGATCCATCTTTGGTGCTTCTTCTTATCTCCTCCTACATCAAATCTGACCAAAGTCGTTCCCAATATGGTAGTTTCTCTCTTCCATTTACCGAGTCTTGGTAGCTATGCCAGCTCTTAGGAAGACCGAGGGGAGCAAGACTCACCATGTCATCATCGGCTGTCATGATCCCTACACTTCCAAGCTCATCCATACAGGTGGTGAGTTTGTTCAGATATGTAGAGATCATGTCACCCTTTTCACACTTGACTTTCCGAAGCTTGTCTTTCAGTGCTAGCTTCTTTTGATCATTGTTGTTTTGTTATAGATCTTTCAATGTTTTCCACATTGAAAATGGTGTCTCCTTCCCATGGAGACTCAAGAATATGTGGCCTCTAACTCCCTCCAGAAGGATTCTCCTCGCTCTAGCCATACATTTCTTCCATTTCGCCAATTCTATAGCATTAGCTGCTGCCGGCTTGCGGACCTCTTGACCAATGAAGTCCTTTAGACCGTTGTCCTCTAATACCGCTTCCATGTGATCCTTCCAGGCTATATAATTCAAAATTCCATCAAGAGCATACTCGAGTCTTAAACCATTGAATGCCATTGGTGAAATTGAGATGTGATAAGAACTTGATTTCTATAATCAGGAACTTCAAACTTTGAACTTCTCCCTTCTTTGTATATTGTTCTTCGCTTTGATCACCTTTGCTTCGATACCATGTAGAAATTCCCACTATAGATCACGTGATAATGCAATATACTAAAGAAAAATACTTGATCTACTTCTAAAAACAAACTTACAGAAGCTTAATCAATTATGAGCAAGATCAAATAAGACACATATAACCAGAGAATGAGAAATCAATCACATAGGAACACAGAAGAATACTTTGGGGAAAGGCTCAGCTAAAAACCCTGATCTCTGTACTATCATACAAGTGGAAATATGTCTAGATTACACAAAGATTTATATCACAAGCTATCTAGCTCTCAGTACAATCCCTCAATGTTACTCATACACAAAATAGACAACACCTATGCCTTCCTTCAGTCCTCCAAGCCTCCTATTTCCTTGTGTGGTTTCTCTTGGGTCCTCTAGCTGCCACCTGTGTGTAATAATCCATCACACGCTACTCTGACCTCTGAAATAAGTGGGCAATCCTGAAGGAGATAATTCCTTCTGCATGGATGAGTTTCCTATATAGGAAAATTCCTCCAACTGATAGTACACTGTTTGTTCCTTTAATCTCAACTAGGTCTCTATTTGAATTGACATGCATCAGTTATTTATGAGAGAATATTCAGTTGTCTCGAGAACACTGGTTTCATGCATGCATGCATTAAGTTACTGAACTCACAATTAGTTCCTCAAACTGTTTGGAACTAATTTAACTGGACTTAACTTAGTTAACTGAGCTAACTAATTGCAACTCAAATACAACTCATCCTTATCTCCTTAATTAAGGGATAACTTTCTCAATCAAACAAATAACTGTTGGATGTCTTCACAAAGACTTCATGTTTTAATTTCTCCAACTAATTAACTCAAGATGAATTAATTAATTATTTTTCAAATAGCTAGTGAGACTAAATTCGAATTTTAATTCTCAATTTTGATTCAAGGACAAATCAAAATTGGAATATATCCCAAAATTCTATTTATACCAATGCTATTTTTAGCATTTCTATTTTTTTCTATTTCCAACAGATTTGGAGTATATCCTGAAATGCTATTTATATCAATGCTATTTTTAGCATTTCTTGCTGCTATTTTGAACAAGTTTTCCCATTAGATTGAGGATGATAAGATGAACTATGAGCTAATTGAGTACCCAGGAAAAAAAATAATTTCATCCAAAAATTTCTAGTAAAAATGGGATCTCTGTCGCTAACAATAATCTTTGGGTTTCCATATAGCTTTTCAATTGTTTCAATAAATGCATTATAAAATGTACTGGCTTTAAATGGATGAGATAATGCACAAAAGTGTGCATACTTGGTAAGTCTATCAACTACCGCCATGATGACACTCTTTCCTTCAGACTTGGATAAACCTGTAATAAAATCCATTGAAACCTCTTCCCAACATTGACCTGGAATGGATAAAAGTTGTAACAAATCCGAGGTCTTAATTGTTTCAACTTTATTTTGTTGGCAAACTAAACATCCCGCCACAAATTGTCGAATATGAGATTTAAGGCCATCCAAAAAAAATCCTTGTTGACCTTGGGGTAAGTTTTTAAAAATCTTGAGTGCCCTCCTAAGGGAGAGGTGTGCAATTCCAAAATGATGTTTTGTTTGAGTTGGGAATTATTACAAAGATATAAGTGATCTCTATAACATAATGAATCATTTTTCCAACTGAATGTATTACGATCTTGCTGCAATTTTTGAATGAGTGTCCACACTTCTTCGACATTGTTCCATTCATCCATTGCTTCAGTTATCTAATCTGGTTAGATAATAGAAATTGAACAGAGGAATGCTTCCACATCCTCATCCTTTTTTGAGAGTGCATCTACAACAACATTTTTCTTCCCTTTTTTGTAAATGATTTCAAAGGCATAACCCAACATTTTTGTGACCCATTTTTGTTGCTCTTATGAAGATGATCTGTGTTCCAAAAAGTATTTATGACAATCATGATCTATTTTTACTTTAAAGTGTCTTCCCATTAGGTATGTTCACCATTACTTTAGTGCATGTAGTATTTCCAACATTTGCTTCTCATAAATAGGTTTGTGTAAATACTTTCCTTTGATTGGATGACTTTAAAAAGAAGCGGGTCTTCCTTCTTGCATTAAAACAACACCAATTCCATTTCTTGAGGCATCACATTCCACAATAAAGTATTTTGTGAAGTTTGGTGTAGCTAAGACCAATGCTTGGCACATTTCCTCTTTAAGATGTTCAAAGGCCTTATTTGCTTCTAGAGTCCAAGAAAATGAAAATTTCTTTAGTAACGTTATTAAAGGTGTTGTTATTATCCAATAATTCTTAAAAAACTTGCAATAATACCCTTTCAACCTGAGAAACCCTCTCAGATACTTATGGTTTTGGGGATTTTCCATTCCTTAATGGATTTAATTTTTTTAGGATCTACCTTAAAACCCTGATGAGATACAATACGACCCAGATATTCTACCTCATGTACTCCACACAAACATTTGGGGATTTTTGCATATAATTATTTCTCCTCCAATAGTTTGAGCACCGTGTCAACATGTTGGACATCATCCTTCCAAGCCTTGATATAGATTAGTATATCATCAAAAAATACTAACACAAATTTTCTAAGGAAGGGTTTGAAAATGGAATTCATCAAACCTTGAAATGTAGAAGGTGCATTGGTAAGGCCAAAAGAAATAATGACCCTCGTGTGTTCTAAATATTTTTTTCGAAATGTCTTTAGTCTTCATTCTAATTTGATGATATCCTAAATAAAGATCCAACTTGGTCAAGTAAATTGCTCCATGTAATTCATCCAACAATCCATCAATGATATGAATAGGAAATTTATCTTTAATAGTGAGCTTGTTGAGCTCCCTAGAATTCGGAAACATGTGCCATGATCCATCCTTATTGTTCCATGAAAAATAAATTTTAATTGGTTGAATTATACCGACCTCTAACATATTTGCAAACATACATTCAATTTCACTCTTTTGGGCATATGGACATATATAAGGCCTAATGTTTGGAGGAACACTTCCTAAAATCAAATGAATAGCATGATCATGATCACAAATTGGTGGGAGGCCTTTTGGAGTCTCAAATACCTTGGAATGATTTTCCAAGACATTTTGGAGATCTGGAGAAATAGATGATTTCAATGTTTGAACCTCTAGTGAGAATAATTGTGTAGTTACGTCCCGTTTTTATTTCTTCAAAATATTTGTCATGCTATTAGAGATAATTATGTTTCCTAGTTTCGTTGCGATACCCATTAATTTAACTTCCTTTACTGCCCATTTTTTTTTAATAAAAGTTCTTGAAAATTAAAATCTATCGTACCCAATGATTGTAAACATTGGACTCCTAGTACAACATCAACACCACCCATTAGAATAGAGAGCATCAAACTATTCAATACATATTTCCCCATGTTTAGCTTGATATTATGGCACTTTCCATAGGAATTTATATTTCCTCCATTTTCATCCATCACTTGACACTCTGGTGTTTGGTATAGGAAGAAATTCAATTCATTGGCTATCTTATAATGAATAACATTATGGGTACTACCTATATCAATGAACACTATTACATTTTTCTTCTTGATATGTCCTTCTATCTTGAGAGTTGGAGGAGTGGTAGTTCCTACGAGTGGTTCCTGGTGTATATCCTCTTCTTTTGATGTTTCTTGTTCCTTTTCCTCGACATCCTCACAATCTATGTAAAATAATTTATTCTCATCAAACTCATGACATTTAGTGTATTTTTTTATCACAAATGTAGCAAATCCTTTTTTCTATTTTTTCTTCCAATTGTTGTGGTGTCAACCTTGTAGGTTATGGAAGGCTAGGAGGAGTATCACTTCCATCTTTATAGTTGTGAGTGGTAGGCTTCCTTGTTGCCATAATTTCAATTTTTCTTTCCAACTTGAATTCCTTCTCTAAGGAATCAGGTTCCCAAAGGTGAACCTCATGTTGAATGTTATCATTTAAAGTACCTATGAATAAATCGATCATATGGTCCTCTATAATATCATTTACCCTTATACTCAATTTTTGGAAGTCCTCAATGTGCTCCTCCATTGAACACTTTTGTTTGAGATTTATCAATTGGTTAAATAAGGTGTTGCTATTTTTATCCTCATAATGTGCTATCATTTCCTCCATAAAAAATGACTAAGCAATAAGTGGTTTACGAGAGAAAATCCATCGATACCATAAAAACTTATTTCATTCTAAATATAAATTTTCAATGCATACCTTTTGTGTGTGTTGCACATTATGGAGATAAAAAATATTGCTCCATCTGTAGTATCCATGTTACAGAATCCTTACCATCAAACTTCCTCATATTGGTCTTTAGAATATGGTGGGTTTCAATCCAACGTTGGAGTCTATGAAATCATGATTAACATTTATTTTTTTCTCATCATGAGTTCCATCTAATACCTTTTCGCCATTAGGAAGACTTTCTTGTAGCAACTTTGTCAAACCTTCCTTCAAACCTTCCATGTTTCCCTTCATTTTTTCTTCTATACCATCCCTATTAGATTTCATGCCATCCTTAGAAAATTCCATGTATTATTTTACACTATTCTTAAAACCATCCATCTTAGCTCCCATTTCATTTTGGTTACTCTTTGTGAGAGCAAAATTTGTTGCACTTGATCTCATAATTTTGATATATAATGTTTCATTTCTTCCTCTTCTTCATGTGTCATAGAAGAGCTTTCTTGTTGCTTAATAGGTGTGTCCATTTTTTTTTTTCAAGAAATTTTTAAATCAAACAATGATATCAATGCTTCATTATGCCCTTTGAATCACTTCAAACTGATTTTTCAAACAAAAGTTATGCTAAATTTAAAAAACACACACCTTTTTCTTGATTTTTAGGAGCTCAATCTTGAAACGATTGTAAATCTATGACTTTGGATCTCTAAGTTATGAAATTTCTTCTTGTGGTATCTCTCTGAGTCCTCTTTCTAACCCCACAAGTCTGATCGAGATTGGATTCTTCAAGGAAGAATTATGCCAAATCTCCCACGATGGCTTGATTATGAACTAGTTCCGTAGAGTGAAGTTGTACGGGATGCCACGTGTCACTGTTTCAAACTTAGGCCCTAAAATTGCTACATGGAAGACAAAAAATGGTGCTATTTCAGACACTTTTTACAGAATTCAAATACAATTCTTGAAACAAAAGTTATGATGATTTTCCCTAGGTCACATGTTTGAGACAAAATTTTGGAGCCCACAAAAACCATAACTTCTGCAGAAAACATCTCCGAAAATATAGAGAACAAAGATCTGAAATTTTTACATGCCATTCAATGATATTTCGGCTCCATGTGGTAAATTATTTAGCTTCTAAAGCCTCGTGTAAAAAATTTTATAGCGAAAATTCCAAGATGGCCTATTTGAAGAAGCGAAACCCTAGAATCGAAAGCTTTGATACCAAACGTTATGCAACCAACTCACAAATAGATAGATCAACGACTTAAAAATTATCCTCTTTGAGGTGGAAACCTCCTTTACATAAATGAATGATTTTTGGATGATTCAAATGACAAAACCTCCTTTCTATATAGGAGTCTAAGGGGTCATAATATAATCAAAGCCTACATAACAATAATAATGCAAGGGAAAAACAATAACAATAGTGGGCTTCTGTGGGGCACAATAATAAATTTTTTGGGACTGCATGGGAAAAGCAATAACAATAAGGGGGCTACACTAATAATAAAAATAAGAGACTACACTAGTATTGTAGGGACATAACAAATGAAGTCCTTCAAAAACATTCATTAGCCTCCCGAAAGTAGTAGGGGAATTATTAAGACTAAGAGGAATCATTAACCATTCATATAGTTCATGATATATTTTAAAGGTGTCCTTCCATTCATCTCCTTCTATAATCATAATCATATAGAATTTACTCTTACGATGAATATTGGAAAAAATACTTGGCACCACTCAAATAGTCAGTTAAATAATTATTGTGTGGAAGTGGAATTATGTACTTGATTATTATTTTTTATGGATATGGAACCAATACACATTCTCCATCCATCATCCTTATTTGGGTTGAGAATTTCCATAATGCCACATGGGATCAAACTCTCCTTGATGAAACCATTGTCCAATAGCTTTTACACTTGTCTCTTCACTTATTCATCTTCTTGTGTAGTCATTCACTATGTTTTTCTATTTGGACAAATTGATCGACGGATTAAGTACATATGATGACTTATGATTCATATATGAGATTTATTACTTTGTAAATCATAAAAAATGATATCAATTCATTTTTCACACATAACTTGAAATTGTTCAAGTAAATAATCTAAACATGTGCTAGTAAGAATTACCTTATGCTTCCCAATCAAAGAAAAATGCATTTCTCCCTTCTTAACTTCTTCTTGTATCTCTTTCCCACACATCATTGATCATCCTATTCATTTTATTTTAACCAATATATGTCTCTTTTCTACATCAACTTAATTTATTTAGCTTGTTGTAATACCCCTCTATGGTTATGCAAATATTCTTTATTTGGAATGAATTGTTTCTAGTGTGGTGTCTAGGAACCCATAAGAAACTTAAATGTAAGTACTACATCATGATGTATTAAAGTGATTTGAATAATAAAATGAAATAAACTCGATGGTTGCTGGGGAATGAACATGAGTTAATGACATTTTTAGCAAAACATCTGGAAAAGATAAACTTCCCTTATTTACTCCTAAAAAGCTCTAGGAATCGATTAACGTGATTTGATTTGATTTGATTGGGAAAGAAAAATATAATTAATCACTTAGTGTGGGGGAAACAAAATTGTAAAAGGGCGAATAAAGCACCGTAGTGTAAAAGGCGAGATTTAATAATAAAAATAATACTTTTCTAAAAACGATAGGGAAATCCTAGGCTATGTGGTTGGAAGATCCTAAAAAGTGGGACGCCGCTAAGGAAAGTATGCTAGGGGAGGTAAGGCATAAAAATTCCTTGATAGGAATCACACGAGTTTGTTGATTCCAATGGAAAGGAAAGCCTAAGCTCATGGGAGAACCTATGGTAGAGGTCTGTGGTTGGGTGGAAAATATCTCATCCCAAACCATTCCAGTTGGTCTCATGGTTAGAGTTTTGAAATTATGCAATATTGGAGAAGTCAGTATGTGGTGTGCTAATTTGAAATGGTTTTATTTGAATTATACATGTTGTTTTTCTTCTTGGTTATAACTAAGTATTGTTTGGGTATGATATGAATGATGTAAATTATTTTTCATTAAGTATGTACAAGGTTCACAAGTAGAACTAGCAGGGTTGGATAGATTTTTTAAAAGAAATAATCATTTGATAGTATTTACCATATCATCATGACAAGGTATTTTATATGTATAAGTAGAGTTATGCTCAGTTATTGATAAAATAGTTTTGGGTATGTATATTGTGATACCGTTGTTCAGATAGATTGTATATTGTTGCATTTATTCCTAATTAATATAAGACAAATTTATAATCTGTTACAGTCCTTTTTATACCTTAATTCATTATTAAATTCTACTTCTAGTAAAGAGTTTAACATATTTAAAGTATAAATGTAACTAAGTCAATTCATAATAGAACTGGTTTTGTAGTCTTGGGCAAAGTTTGCAAGGTAATTATTAATCTCTTAATTGTGTAGTCACTACAACAAAAAGGTCATTAGTGAGGGTCATGTATGTGACGTGCCTTTAAGGCCCATCACCAATGTCGCATATGGTGACGGTCCTTAAAAAAGTGTTGTTGTAAGTGCATATAGTGATGGTCCTTTAAGGCTTGTAACCAAAGCCATTTTCGGTGAGACTTTTGCTAAGGTTCGTTAAAGGATCATCACTAATGCTCTCTTTGGTGACACTTCTACTGATGGTATTTTATTGACCCTCACCAATTCTCTTTTTGGTTACATTTGGTCACAGTCAAAAAATGTTCATCATCATTGATCATTCCAATGATATTTTGATGACTCAATGTGCATGTTACTATATTTTCTGTTAAAAGATAATGATTTAAGACCATTATTGTGGAGTATTTTTCATTATGTGTCCAATGGCATAGTGGTTAGAGTTAGTCAATTTTTTAAGAACTAATTAGTGTGTATCATTTCCCTCATGTAATGAGAATATATTTTTCCTATGATGTAATACATGATTCATCCTTATGAGGTTTATTATCTAACAAATTACCTTTAGATAAAGTTCCACTAGTGTGTGTAGGAACTATAGTTTTTAATACGTAATTAAGCTCTATCAATTCTACTAATGAGAGAAACCTAACACTCCTCAACACTCTTGTCACACCTTAACATGATTTGGCACACACTAACATTCCTTGGCAACTCACATGTCTTGCAACATATTTATAACTAGAACATTTTTCCATGACTAGGACACTAAAGCACATGTTGGCAGGCCCTAACATAGCATATAACTCTCCTAGCAGGTTTTGGCATGTCCTGTAGTCCCTACCATGCCTTGGAAAACTTTTGCATGCATTAACATACATTAGCACTTGGCACACATTGGCACTTGGCATGTATTGGAACCTATTATTAGTGTGCCTAGCATGCCCCTTTTTGAAAATAGAAAGTCATGGCTTATTAACCCTCTTATGTGTTCATTTCATTTCATTTTATTTTGGTTCTTCCTTTCATTGCCTTGAAACTCCTTAACACATATTGGCATAGCCTGACACCCTACACATCCTAGCATGCCTTAGCATCTGGCATGTCTTAGCATGCCTTGGCACTATTTGACACATGTTAACACACAATGGAACTTCCTAAAACATTTTGACACTTCTTGACATGCCCTAGTATCCCCTAGCATGCCTTACTAATAGTCAACATAACTTGTCACTCCATCCTTGGCATACTAGCTAGCACTCGTTGACACTCCATGACACACCCTCATTTTCATTCACCTCCATTGATTTTTACCTAGATCTCCCTTATTTTTTGATAGTTCTCCCTAACATTCCTCATCATGCATTAACACTCTCTGGCACACCTTAACACTCTTCGGCATGCCCTTCCACTTCATAACATGTGTATGACTCCCTAACACACATTGGCACTTGGCACGTGTTGGTGCTTGGAAAGTCTTAGCATGTCAAGAATTCATTAAGATGCCTTGGTATTCTTTAGCATGCTTTAGTATTAAATTTATTTAATATCAATTATTGGAAAGTATGAGATAAGTAACAGAGGAAGATTTAGCACTTAGAATGCACTAACACTTGGCACTTGGCACCTATTGGCACCTAGTGTTGGTGTGCCTAGCATGCCCCTCTTTGAAAAGGTAAATTTATGACATATTAACCCTCTTATGTGTTAATTTCCTTGTAGTTTAACTTGTTTCTCCTTTTTGTTTCTTTGATAATCCCTAGCATGTATTGTCACACCCTTGCACATCTTGGCATGCCTTAGCACTTAACACATCTTATCTTATTTTATATGCCTTTGATCTATCTGACACATGTTTACGTTACCTAGTATGCATTGGAACTCATTTCCTCACAACTAGACTTACATTTTTTCAAGACTTGGGGAACCTAATCAAGTCCTTATCTACTACATTTCATGTGACATTGGACTGCTTCAGCTGCAACAACTTGACTAATTGCACCTACTACAAGTAGATTGTGCCTTTTTCACCTAAAAACTTCCTATAAATCATCTTTGGCTACTCATGTTTAAGCTCAACTTGTCCCACTTAAGATATTACCAAGAAAGGGATTGCATCTAGCCATGTCCATAAAACAACTAAGCAACATAGCTTACAAAGGCAATATTTCACATGTATGTTCAATTGATATAAACAATGGAGCATTAACTAAGAGTTTGAAAGAACCACAAGATGCACAAGGCACAAAAGATATAAATCAACACAAGTCGAGTTCCCCAAAGCTTATACACAACCATGTACAATATGAAATTGTCTAAAATAGTTTAAAACATGAGAATTCATCCAAAGTGTGCCACATGTCATATAAAAATAATAGATAAAGGCAAAACCATGTTGTGCCCAACATGAAGTCTCCCTTTGTCTAAAAATAATCTATCAAGCCCCTTATTGCAACTATAGGATTTCCTCTTGCAATCCTATTATGAACTTCTTCTAACACACTTCTTCCTTGGCACACTTCAATTCACTGAAAATCCAAGGCACACACTCTTACTTTTTCATCTCCATGAATTTTGACCTACCTCAACACTCCCTAACACTCCTCATGGGGCATTGACATTGCCTGGCATGTGTTAGCAAACTTTTTCATTCCTTGGCATGCCTCATCCTCCCTAGCTATCATGCCCTCATGAATACCCTTACTTAATTTGAAACTTGGGAACCCAACCAAGTTCTCACTTGACTACAAGAGATTGGCCAAGTTACGGTTACTACAACTAGACTATATTCTTAAATTGTGTAGCTTGGGAGGTACTACACAAGCCTAGTGAGATGGGCTTGTGAGTTTGGCCACAAAATGCTTTATGGGAAAAGAACCCAAGTGAAAGGGTTTTGGACCCAATATGGGGTTTAAAATCCAAAATAAAATAAAAAAGGAAAAATAATGTTTCCTAAGGTCTAAGTGGATAAAACCCATAAGTTATAGAAGATTCCTAAGAGGCCTATCTAGGAAAATATATTTAAGGAGCCCTTAGTATGAAGGCAAGAACATCAAGTGAGAAGGACCTCATTTGATCAAGGAGGCGAGGAGAGATGTAGTCCTAAAGTAGGTCGATTTAGAGGGCTAAGGAGAGATTTCTAAAGTGAGGCCATGATCATCCACCAAGAGAAAGATCATCATGTAAGGGTTCAAAAGAATGTAGCATAACTTAATGGAATCGAGTTAGGAAGTAGGATGAAATATTGTTTATTCTCTTTTGGTAGATCGAGCTCAAGATAGGTGGCTCATGAGAATTTGGGTATGTGATTTCAATGGTGTTTCTCTGTGAAGGCTGCATCAAATTATGAAATAGCAGAGAGGGTTGAGACCCTATCTTGTAGTGGTTATTAGGCCACAAGTTATGTGATAAAGACCAGCACAAATGAAGGAGGGCCTACACTGGAATTTAGGGCCAAAACAAAAGTAGCCACATGCGTAATATCAACTAAGGTAATCATATTTTGAGGGTCGTAGAGATCTAAAGTTTAGGTCAATATTCAATCAAAGAAATTCCTAGAATCTATGGAACCCTATGAGCTAGGTCAAGTCTCTTATGGAGGCAAGAGTTGTTATTTTTTCTATGGGTGGATAAGGTTTTTCATAAATAAATTATAACAAAAAAATAATTCCCTAGTGAGGGTGGTTTCCTAGCATGTTTAGTCCATAATGTATGCCCTTAATAATACAAAAAATTTGCATAGAAGAAGATGGGTCATGACCATTACAGCTAGGTTTACCTCTGCAATATAGACCACATATACAGAACATGGTTTCTAGAACTATCTATGGAGATAGCAGACCCAAAGGAGGGTGGAACCTAAGTAGAAGATTGAGCAGAAACCATGTTCCATATGAGGAATGGATTGACATGAAGAGGAGTTGATTTTGGTGGACTATCCATAGAGGTTTGGATAGAGATCTGAAGTAGCCTATAAACAGTTAGTCAATGGACTGTTAGTGGATGATTTATGACCCTAGTTGAGTCATCTACAAATTCTTAGAAGGATGATAGGAGGGGTAGTTCAGATTTGTTCATTGATTGGACAACAAAGAAATTGATACACAAGAATAGTGATTTTGAGAGGAATCAAATCACTATTAGGTGGAAGATTTGAAGATCCCTAGATGAGGGCACTGTTTTGGGCCCTAGATCAGTAAAAGAATTTGTTGGGTGTGGAGCCTCATTATCTTCTTTATTTAGATGTATCGCCACATTGGACCCCAGTTCATAATGTGGTGGAAATGCCACCCGTAAAATGTACGCCACTGGGAGGGGTCTAGGGGGGGTGACGACAATTGTTTGGAGCCCCCCTCCCCCCCGGCAGGGGATTGGGGGTAGCGCCCCTGAAGATAAAAATAGATGTAAAATTTCCTTGTAAAATGCTATAATTTCATAGTCAATCTAGGTTGTTCATTAGGCGGAGATCTGACGGTAGAAGTTATGTTCAATTTAGGCTTTTTTTCCTTATAAGAAAACCCCTTGCTATATATGAGGGAACTGTATTTCGTCTATGTAGATCTGTATTCTAAGTGAGAAAAAGAGATGAGATTGTGTGAGAGCGAAGAGGGAATTACCGCAGATCTACTGTAGGTTGTATCTCTCCATTTGGCTGGATAATATAAAAGGAAGGACAGGTTGTTTCTCCATGGAAGTAGCACAAATTGGGTGAACCACGTATATATGTGGCTCTCTTGTTTTATGCATGTTCTATGTTTATATTTCTGCAATATTTTATGTGTTCCATTGCTTTGTAATATATAATTTTCTAATAGAATTGACTGTGGTTGGGAAAATTGATGGAAGTCTAAGTAGAGTTGAAGGGTTGTTATGTGATTGTCAAAGAAGAACTCTAAATCTTGTACTTACGAAGGAAAACAAGAGTGGTAGAATGGTAGGCGTACTAGGCCTAAGGATGTGCAAACTTTGAAGGACTAAAGTAGCAATTAAGTGGGCTAGAAAACTAGCCCTAGTTCACTGTATAGTAGAGGATTGAGTCAGTGAGAAGAAGGGAAGCCTCCATAGCCCTAGACTTGTCATCTTGGAGAGTTAGTATGGAAGAAGTGGGCATACAAGTTGTTAACAAATGGATTTGTGAGTAGGTGATCGAAGACCCTAAGTGTTGCAAACCTTGAAGGAAAAACAAGGTAGCTAGAGGGAAAAGTTTGTTGAGCTGAGTTTAGTAACCTAAAAGAGTTTAGCTCATTGATAGAGGTAGATTGATGAGTTGCAAAATGGGAGGTAAGAGGGCCTGGCAGATGTGTTCAGAACATGAGGACTAAAGGGTCGTTTGTGGCCACCATCAACAAGTAGCTCAACTGTTGTCTTGTTCAAGGTAGCTTGGTTGTCAAAGGACTAACACCAAGTCCTAGTTGTATTCCTTGTATTAGTGTGATTGTAAAGGGATGTGATCCCTAGTACAGGAGCTATAGCCTATTCTATTATAGTTTGTAATATAACAAGGAAGGGCTTGAAAAAGTTAAAAATTTTCATGTGCAATAGTTGAGTCCCTATGTGTAGATTTGGTTCTGCAAAGTAGATGTGTTGTGGCACTTAAGTGTGTTCTTATCAAATATTCTAAGACCAAACCTAGATTCACTTGTGTCATGGAAATTCAACATATGCCTTGTTCATCTAAGAAATACCTGTAAATCATATTATGCTACTCATGTCGAATATAAACTCATCCCACTTAACAAGTTACCAAGACAAGGCTCACACATCCAACTGTTGTCGTAAAACAATTAAGAAACACAATTTACATCTTGGCATGCCATAGCACCTGGCATGTCTTAGAATGCCTTAGCACTATGTCATGTGAATTAACATACCCTACATTCCTTGGCATTCTTTGACACTCCCTAGCACATTGTAGTACTTCCTGAAATGCCTTGGTATTTTAGCATACCTTGGCACTGCCTAACATATAACATTGTCACTCCCTCCTAAACACACCTAGAACTCATTGAAACTCCCCGTCACACACTCTTATTCATTAACTTGAATGAATTTTGACCTAGTGCTTCCTTATGTTTCCTTGACACTCATTAAAACTCCCTATCACACGTTGACATTCCCTAGCACCTGACACATCTTGGCTTGCCACCCTAGCACTCTAACATTCCTTGGCACTACCTAACATACCTTGTCACTGTCTCCTTAGCACACCTAGAGCTCGCAAAAATTCCATAGTACCCCCTAACACTCCTTGGTATTCACTGAATGCTCTAGGACACCTTAGCACTCTTCAACATGTCCCACCACTCCATAGCATGTGTAAGACTCCTTGATACACATCGACACTTGGAACATCTTAGCACTTGGCAAGTCTTAGCATGTTTGACATGCATTTAGATGCCTTAGTATGATTTGGCATGTGTCGACATGGTTTGGCATGGTTTAAGATTAAATTTATTTTAGATCAATTATTGGAAAGTAAGAGAGAAGTAATAAAGGAATATTTGGCACTTAGAATGCACTAACACTTGGCACTTGGCATGTATTGGCACCTACACTACTACAAAAAATGTCTTTAGGGGCAGTTTGGCTTGCAGTGGTCTTGCCAAAACCATCTCTAAAAGTGTTTTTAGGGATTTAGGGGAGGTTTTTGAAAAGCACCCCGAAAGTCATGAAAATTTGAACTTTTTTGGGGGTTTTCTAACAACTGCCTTTAAAAGTGTTTTCTCATGACTTTTGGAGGGGATTTTTAAATTATTTCCCCTAAATATATTTTTCATGGAAATTTTTTTAAATCCCCCCTCCCAAAAAGTCATGAAAATTGAACTTTGGGGGGGGGGGGGGGGTTTAAATGACTTCGTTTTTATCAACCCCCCCACCAAAGTCATGAAAATGGATTTTTTTTTTTTGGTGGCAGGGAGTTTTTAATAGCCACCTCTTAAAGATTTTTCTCATGACTTTTGTGTGTGTGGGGGGGTTGGTGGGGTGGGGTTGGGGTGGGGGGGGGTCCTTTGCAAGTTTAAATGATGACCCCAAAATACATTTTTCATGGCAATGTTTTGACAACCCCCCTAAAATTCATGATAATTTAACTTTTGGAGGTGGCCTTGGAAACCCACCCTCCCACCCCCCCACAAAAAAAAAAAGTAGAATTAAACATTTGGAGGCAGTCATTTAACAATTGCCTCTAAAATTTAAATTCTCATGTCTTGTGTGGGCAGGAATGCCCAAAACCACATCCAAATGTTCAATTCTTGTGATTGTTAAGGGGGGTTACCAAACAAGACCCCCTTAAAAGTTGCGACAATGTAACTTTTGGAGGTACTTTGGGACAACACTCCCAAAAAAACATTAGAATTAAACCTTTAGAGGTGATTGTTAAATGACGACGTCCAAATGTTCAATTCACATGAATTTTCAGGGAGGGATATATTTTGGTGTATTGAATGGTGGAAAGGGGACATAAAGGTATCATGGATGGGTGTATGTGAGAGGTTTGATCATGGTTTGCTGAGATCTGTAATCTTAGCATTAGAGAATGATAAAATACTATAAGACCTCATGACACAAGGGCTAGGGGGCCTAGAAGGAAGGCAATGAGAGAAATTGATAGGGGAAGTCCCAATAGTTGTGAAAAGGTGATTAGGGTCCCCATTATCAAAACCCATAAGCCCTTAAGCCATACACACTAAAATCCCTATCACCTTAACCCCCAAGCCATAATTGCTTAACCCCTACACTCATAACTCATAATCCATTAACCCCTTGATCCCTTAAAACCTATGCCACTAACCCCTTAACCTTAACCCCTAAATTGGAATATTTGAACCACCCTTAAAATTCACAACAATGTAAATTTTGGAGGTAGCTTTAGACAACCCCCCCCCCGGCAATAAAAGTCTTTAGAATTAAACTTTTATAGGAGGTTGTTAAATGATCGCCTCCAAATGTTTAATTCTCATGGGTTTTGGGGGAGGGGATGTTTTGGTTTATTGAATGACATAAGGGGACATAAGCGTAGCAACGATGAGTAGAAGTGATAGGTTCAAGCATAGTTTACTGAGATATATAATCCTAGCATTAGAGAACGAGAAGGGTCCTTAACTGCTCACGGCATATGGGCCAGGGGACTTAGAGGGAAGGTAACGAGAGAAATTTATAGGGGAAGCCCAAATAGTTGTGATAAGAGAATTAGGGGCCCCATTATAAAAAACAATAAGCCCTTAACCCATAACCACTAAATTCCCTATCTCTTTAACCTTGAAGTCATAATCCCTTTTTCCCTAAACTCATAACTCATAACCCATTAACCCCTTGATCCCGTAAACCCTGAGATATTAATCCCTTAACCCCTAACCCCTATGTTAGAATGCCCAAAACCCTTAAGCCCTAAGCCATTATCCTCATAAACCCTGACCCTTAGCCTTTAACCCCTAATCCGTAACCCTTTAAGACGTTGACACCTAAATTCGATAACCCGTTGACACCCCTAAGCCCTTGGTACTTAACCCCTAACCCTTGAAGTTCTTAGCTACTAATACATTGTCCTATAACCCCTAAATTCCCTAAACCTCAACCCCCAACCCGTAAATTCCCTAATCCCTAACACCTTACCCTTTACCCTTTACCCTTAACCCCTTACCCTTAAAACCCTTAACTGCTAGAACCCCTAATCCTTTCTCCCAAACCATGAGTGCTCCAACACTAATCTTCTTGGTCATATTTTTACTCTTTGCCCTTAACCCCTGACTCCTAAACCCCTTAACTCCTAGAACTCATAAGCCTTCCTCTAAGAACATGGGTGCTCGAAAAATAATCTTCTTGGTCATATTAGGTTTTTGTCCTCTAACCCCTACAAATACAACCTCCAAGCACTATTGTGGTCCAACGAAAAGTGCCACAAGGTCCCAAATTCGGATCTACATTTTGTGGATAGTCATTGTCACATAACTCCTTAACCCAATATTAATAACCACCTATTATGCACCCATCACTAAATTTACAATTTGATTTAGTTTATATTTAGTAGTGGTCACATTCCTAAGGATTCAATCATTCTCATAAGCAATATAACACGTGTAACTATACAGAGATTCAACAACATAAAGAGTGAGGAGAAAATATATAGTACATCCCATGAAATTGAGTCAGAATATAGTAACTGAAAGAATGTCACTTGGAAAATTGAGCACCACCACCCAATCTAGAACTGACTTCCTATAGCTCACCCCTGAGCCATGAGTTCTTTCCATGGATCAACTACCTCTTGTTGATCTCTTCAATCGGTATTTAATACCCTCTTTCATGATATGGTTCCCTTTAGCAACGTCCTGCTTTCATGGATATTTTTATCCATTGGCCTAGGCTTTTCCCATAAAATCTTGCCTTTCTCTCCTGCTAGGGTTTTCCTCATAAAATCTTGCCTTTCTCTCTCATAAGGCTTTTATGTTTTTCTTAAAGTTAACATATTTCTCCATCTAAGTAACTTAATGGATATTTATCTCCCAATCCATTAAGATTATCTAGAATTGGATCTAGAAGTCTTATCATGAAAGAATTATCCATTCACATTCACCAATGGGATTTCATTTGGAATGAATCTCATCTCTTGGTGTCTCATTTTCCAAGTGAATAAATTATCTTTATTTATCTAATAACGAAGTATTTACTTTAATTGTTACACCTCAGAGCTAGATTTTCTTTTACAACTCAGTCTTATCTTAGGTCCAACATGATAGAAACAAATTGTTACATACATTGGAGAGGTGTTACATACTCCCACCCTTAAATTGACACCATCCTTGGTGTATTATTGCATTGTTACACAAAATATTGTCACCACAATTTTTTGCAGTCAGTGTGAGTCTATCATCACTTATACTGTCCTCCTCTGCAAGTCTCAAACCTCAGCTCTTCATGTGAAGCCTTAAAAATGAGAGAAAGTCCTTGAAAATCTCTAAAACTCTAGTTCTGCACTTTATTTTAGCATTACCTGTGGTCCCGCACCTCTTGGTCATGTTACTTGCTGACCTACCCACTCTGTCTCTAAAGGAATGGGTGCGGACCCCTGTAAAAGTAAAAAAGGTGCAAGTTTATTATTAAAAACTCACTTTGGATTAATTCTGGACGCTTCTAGAAGGAATCTTGAGGTGGCAAGTTCGCTCCTAGGTGGTTCATGCATCCCTTAACTAAAGGGGCTAACCACTTGATGAGAGGAGCTTATCCCTTTGAAGGAGGACTCTATCCCTTTGAAGGTGGACCTGGTAACTTCCTTCCTCTGCACTATAAAATGAGGCATTGGGCTAGTTGCTAGGGAGGTAAAAAGCTGAATATTTTTTAGGGTAACTGCTGTTGGAATTTAGACTTCCTAATTGATCTTGAGAGGAGAGATTACATACATTTTGATCTCTTTGGGAAGAGAGTGAAACTTGTCAAAGTAGAGGAGATTCTTGCTGGACCCTAGGAGGAGCTTGTACAACATCAAGGCACCAAGGTTGTAAAGTTCTTCTTTGTTTAAAGTTAATACAATTAGATTCATTTTTCTCAATAAATTGTCTTCTATGGTTTATTTTATGAATTCCTTGATCATCATGATAAATATGGTTTATTATGTTGGCTATGCAGGTGTTATTTGATATGTGTGCCTGCTTGTGTTTGTAGGTTCTTTAAAAGGGAGCTCATTTGGACGAACGGAGCATGGATTCCACAAACTGACATTGGACTTCAGGTAGGGTCTAGAACATCTATTGGCTTTTATTTATAAATCACAATATTTAGAGAAAGATATAATTTGTTTGGTTTGCTTTTCGCTAGATATCCATAGATACTAGGGAGATCAGTCTTGTCCGCAAGAATGATTTATCCACCCGACAAAATGGCGACTCCACTGGGGACTTGAATTTTTGGTTTTTGCCTTTGCTTTTACTTTGACTTGAGAAACCTTTTCTTTGTTTCTGGTTTTTTCTTGATGTGTGTGGGATTGGGTAGTTTCTTTAGATTGTGAATTGTTTTTTATTTTTCACGCTTTTGAGAGAGGACCGCACGTTCTGGTTGTAACACAGTGTGGACATCCCTGCACTTTGCTTTACCACACAGAGTGGTACCGCACCTAGTTATACTGGGAGCCTGCGAACCCTGTCAAAATTTTGAAAAACTTAAAATCTTTTCATTTAGTTAAGCTTAGGATTAGCTTATGTGTTTTAGCCTCTGCCCAGATCTGCACGTGTCTTGTCAGAAAATATTTTTAGGTGAATTCCATTGGCATTTAGGTTTTAGGTGAATTTCTAGAAGTTTTGTGTGCCTGGCTTGATTTTCCTTTGGTCTTTGTAGTAACTCAGAGCTTAGAAGCCTTAAAAACCTCAGATCACCCTGGTTTTTGCTGGTCTTCTTTATGAGTCTAAACGATTTGTAAAATCTGCCTTCAGTGAGGAATACATCTCATTTTTTCTCTTTGCAAAGCTTCAAAAGAACTTGTTTTGAAAGTTTTGGATTTCATTTTTAAAAAAAAGAAAACATAAGCTGGTTGTTTTTTGATTAATTTGTTATTCTGAACAAATTAGTCCTTAGTTTGCTGATAACTAAGTAAAACATCTTCGAAAAGAAATTTTGTAAGCTTTTCTTCAATTATATTTTTTAGAATTTATAGATCTCAAGATTATATTTTTAATAGTTTTTAGTGTGTTCTAGAAATTAAAAAAAAAAAAATCTCTTTTGAAAAGTTTGTTTTTCTGGTATTTGAGTGTTGAAAAGAAAGGGATATTTTTTCGTGAGCATAATTAGAAGTCTCGTTTTTGTGTTTATTGAAAAAGACAAAAAAGTTTTTCTTTTCATTTGTTGGTTAAGGAAAGATTTGTTTTTCAAGCAATTGCATTCTCAACTCTTTCTTTAGCTAGAAGTTCATTGAAGAAAAATGATTGTTTATCATCTTAGGTGCATTTTTAGTGTTTTGGAGTCAAGTCTTCACACCATAAAGTTTCATCTCCACACCTTTTGACTTAAGAAATAGCCATAAAAATAACACTTAAAGTAAATCTATCTAGCAATATTTTTATTTCTAGGGCTCTTTATCACCAACTTAGCTTAGGCTAGTATCTTGGAGTAGGGAGTAATTAACTCTCCAAGATAGTAAAAACAAACAAGTAGCTATATTTTGCGGTAGGAGATAAATTCCAATTGTTACATCTATGCTCTGGGAAGCTCCTCTTAAAGGAGTCAAGCACGAGGTCATATCCGAACCAGTGGGGTAATCAATCATTGCTCATTGGGAATGATAGCAAATATACACGTATTAAAAACGGTAAACCTCGGATTAACCCTTGTCGAGGAGCCTGGGGTCACTTGTTGGTAAACCTTGGATTATGTCAAGGAGCCTTCAAGGGGATTGAGCTTTGCTACTCTGCCCTTGCGTGTGTATCGGATCACAAACTTTTCCCCCAGGTATATTTGTTTCTGTTGGTAACCATAGTGACCATAATCTATAGGATTCTTTCCTAAGGTGATGGTGGAGGGAAGATCCCACTGTACCTGGAGAAGACTTCGACTAGACTCACTTGGACTCTCTGGGGGGTTCTCTTCACTCAAGATGGTTTAGTGGAGAAGCTTATGCCAGTTTGTTTCATTAAGCAGGTTGTCGAGGTAACTGTTCCAACCGCCATTTCTGTATTGAATTCTGCGATATTGGATTTCATCACCAACTAGTGTTTTCGGTACGGAAAGTTACTGTTTGTGTGTGGTTTGAACTCCTAGATTCTTTAGGCGTGTGCTTCAAATTTTTTGGTTCTTTAGAGACTTTAGGTGGTTTTCATTGAGATTTTTCTTTATTTGTGTGTGAAGTAATTAAAATATTTAATCGTGGCTGAATTACAGAGGCAGTCCTGTAGACTTCGGGGCCAACCTCCTACGTTTTCACCAAGCCAGCTTGAAGAGCTACGAGCCCTTGTAACTCCTAGTGATAGTAGAGTTGGGTCACCCGAAGAAGGAGAATCTTCTTTAGTTGTGCATCCTGATTATCAAGTTCAAGAACCAGAGTATATTATTGAACCTATTTCATTTTCCAAAGTTACTGGTAGTTTTTCTTCTACTATTGAGTTAGCCGAGGAACCTAAAATTTCAGAACCTAAAATTGAACCTGCTGCTACTCCATCATCAAGATTTACCTCTCCAACTTCCAGTGGTCCTGGTTCACCCAGGGTAGGAAGAGTCATTACCCAAAATCTTCCTTCTGGACTCATTGCTATTGAAGAACTTGTTACTTTGGAAGAAGGTATGTCTACCCCTGAAAATCAACCAACTATAGAACTTAGGGAGCATGAATCGATCTTTTACAGTCCACCTAGGAGGAATGCTTGGTATCTTTCATTGATCAATTTTCTAGAAAACCCGGGAATAAGTTTTTCACCACCTCGCATTCCTTTTCATCCAACACCTAGAGGTTATTATCCTCCTTTGAATATGTCGAGACAGTCATCCATGTTTTCTCAATCTCCAGAAACATTTTTATATGGTGGTCCTTTTGTTCCCTCTGGGTACCAGTCACTTACTAGTACTTTTTCGGGAGCATCTCCTCAACCTGTTGAACAAGGGTTATTAACTAGTAATAACAGAACTAAGCCATTGAGTGTAGAAGATATTTTAAATTTACCAAATATTTACCTAAATTTAGCTTTTTAGAGAAATATTAATTGACTTTTTAGTAGTTTGACCAGGGTCTCTTGGTCAAATTAGCCGTTAGGAATGTAGCTGTTGGGATCTTTGCACACTCTATTTAATCACGCTAAGCTAGATTGGTTCTTCAACTTGTCCTGACGATGAACCACACTGGTTGGTTCGAAACGCGTCGACAAAAGATTCGTCATGTGATTTTGCCGAAGATTATCTTACAATATTCTTATGATGTTAGGTACCATTCCAAATCTGCAACCTCAAGGTAGTCAGTTACCGCCTGGGGGCAAACCTCAAGGTCCTCAATTATCGCTTGGGGGGAAACCTCAAGGTACCTAGTTACTGCCTGGGGGGCAACCTCAAGGATAGTACATACCTTCGGTACAGTACATTCCTCAAGGTCAACCCCAGACTCAGTACGTACCTCAAGGTCAACCGCAGTATCAATATGTACCTCAAGGTCAACCCCAGTTTCAGTACGTGCCTCAAGGTCAGTACCCAACCCAAGGTTTCCAACCACCTTTAGGTCAATCATTTGTCCAAGGACCTGGAAATGTCCTTAATATGGTCCTCAATATGCTCAACCTTCTATGGGTCCATACCCCAGAATTAACATAGTGTGGGATCCATCTAAATCTCAACAGATCTTGCAACTAAATGTGTAGTTTTCATCTCAATCTGGACAACCCTTGGTTTCTGGTTCAACCCGAAAACTTGTACAGCCTACAATTCAAACTTCTGCACCTGGTGTAGTTTCTTAGTTTGGGCCTAGTTCACCTCGAACTCCGCCTCAAATGACTGTTGCAACATCTGTTCAATCTACCCCTTCTGCTGCAACTTCTGCAACATCTGTTCAATCTACCCCTTCTGCTGCAACTGCTGCAACATCTGTTCAATCTACCCCTTCTGCTACAACTTCTGGAGTATCGACAACTTTGGTTTCTACTATTCCTACATCAATTCCTCAAGCATCTTTACCTCAGCCTGGACCTACAATTCATACTTCGGTTCAAATGCCTATAGGAAAACCTGGTCCAAGTACGGTTGTCACAAGCCAACCTCAATTTACTTATCAACCATACAAGGGACAGTACCAATTCGGTCTTGCTGTGTAGAACCCAGTCTATCAGTATCAACCGTACCCTGGATATACTTATCAGTAACCTCAACAACCCCAGTACGGTCCGGTTAATCCTGGTTTTCCGGGAGGATATAATATCCCAAATGAAATTCCAATTCCAAGTTATCCTGGATATCCTCTACCTGGGGCTAGTCTCATGACCCAGGGTTTTCGAGACCCTAATCGTTAGTTACCATTCATTACAAATTTGGACTTTCCTGATTTGCCATGCCTTACGAACGATCCGATTAATTATCTTCCGTTTTGGCTGCCAATACTGAATAAGTTGCCCAGTGATATCCCAAAGTTTGAAGGTAAATCAGGAGAGGATCCGTCAAACCATGTGATGACTTATCACCTCTGGTGTGCATCTAACTCCATTTCAGATGATTCAATTCGTTTATGTATTTTTCAACGCACTCTAATTGGTCTTGTAGCCAAGTGGTACACTGAGTTATCGCGAGCCACTTTTTATAACTTTAGTCAGCTAGCCACTTCATTCTTAACTCATTTTCAGTTGCCTATCAGATATGACAATCGAACAAAATTATTAACTTCATTAAAATAGTCAACGTCCACTTATATTTCAGATCACATTCATGAATGGAGACATCAACGACGTTTAGTGAAGGTTTTTATTCCGGATTAGATCTTAGCAGAATGGTTTGTTAAATCATTATTAGCTAAAATCACTGAGGATGTAGCTAAGGCAGGAGTTGTTACTGAAGAGCAAGTAATTGCTCAAGCTCAGTACCTTGACCTCATTTATACGTAGTCGGGTATTTTACACGAGAAAGTCCCTGACCTTCCTAAACAAAATCAAATAACTGCAGCTCCTTCAGGGTCTCATGCCGCTGATGGTATGATTGGTTCAGTTAACACCAAAAGTAAGAAGAAAGATTCCAAGAAATCTTCTCTTATTATAAATTTACCAGATTCCCTGACAGGAGACTCTTCCGCTGAAATTTCTGCCGATATTCATGTCGTAGAGTCATCTAAGGCCAAATCAAAATCTGGTGGTAAGAAGAAGGGGAAGAAGAAAAATAAACCAAATAAAAATTTGAAAGAGAAACCAGATAAAACGGAATGTACTGATGAAAAATTTAAACCTCGTTATCCTTGTCTCATTTGTGATGAAGAGCATTTTATAAGAGATTGCCCTCATCACGCTGAGGTTACGAAAATCGTCAAAGGTTCTCAAACGCCTGCTGTCTTTAAGGATCCTTTTCCTAGTCAAGATAGTAAAATGATAGGTTCTTCCTCAAATTCCTCAGAAGAACCCATAATGATGATGTCCCATGTTAGGATTGCGACACGATCGCAAGATTATGGAAGTAATAGTCTTGTTAGTGGTAAGGAAGCAGAATATTCTAATTCGAACCCATCAACTTCAACTCCTAGTTCTGATCCGCTACATATCGAGAAACCTAACCCAGACTTAGTAATCAAACCGCTCGCCAAGGGTATACTTCGAAAGTCAGCTTTCAATCCACATGCGAGAGCTGCTCAGAACTATAACATTATTGAAGATTTACCCATTTCATGTTCATCAATGTTGGCTTTGGAGGTGCTGTAATCATGTCCACCATAGCGTAAATTGCTATTATCGGCTATAGGAGTTGTTTATATTCACGACTCGAACATTATAATCTTTGATTTAGAAAATAGTACACCTTGCTTACCTCATCAAATGGCTTTCCAGATTCTAGTGTTAGTCAAAAATAGACCTTGTTATAGGACTGTAATTGATGAGGGAGCTTCAACGTGTATTATGTCAATCCAGTGTTGGAGATCGCTTGGTTCTCCTACACTCAATCAGTCCCCGACAATTCTAAAGGCTTTTGATGGCCGTGGGTTCCATCCATTTGGCATTCTGTAGGATTTACCTATAGGGGTTGAAGGAAAAACTATTAATCTAGATGTGGAAGTGGTTGATGCCCCTCTAGATTACAACCTTCTCTTGGGTCGTAGTTGGTCTTACGCTATGACTGCTGTTATTTCATCGGTCTTTCGGCTTATAAAGTTTCGTCATAATGGAAAGATCGTAACTATAGACCAGCTACCTTATTATTCATCTGACCCAGCCTCTTCTGAAAGTATCCAGCATGTCGACAAAACAACTATCCCTTATAAGGATGTAGGAGTAAGACTAGTTAAAGATTCTAGTTTACTAGGAACTTTTTCCTTTCCTCCTCCTAACGTATCATTTTATACTACAACCATTCATATGATTTCATCAGACACTACTGTTTATGATGATCCTTGGATCGTACCTTCCGAATCTGAAATGGATTCATTTGGTGATGCTATGCCTTTGAGTCCCTATGAAATTGCGTATCAGGTTGTACAGTCGTTTTCTGACCCTTCTTCAACTGAAATTGACTTAATGAATGTAGTCCATGAAGAATCACTTTCAACATCAAACTCAGATTCAACGACATTTTCTGAACTTGTTCATACTGATGAGCAAATTCGTGAAATTTTGTCTGTTGATGATTTACCATGGGAAGATCTTCATCATAGATCTTCGTTCTTACCTGAGATTGATCATTTTGAAAATGATTTTTCATCTATTTTTACGACTGATTATGTCAAGGAACCACAGAATCCATTGCAAAATCCTGATTCTGAGTTAAATTTGGGAAATATTTCTTGAACAGTTCCTATTGACATTTCGGTTAAACCTAGAATTGTTGAAAACATTCATATAGGTGCCTCCTGTACAGAAAATGAATTTCAAACATATAAGGCCCTATTTCAAGAATTCCATGACATGTTTTCCTGGTCATATGAAGATATTCCAGGAATTGATCCAACAATTTTTGTTCATGAAATCAAAACTTACCAGAATACTAAACCCATCTGGCAACATTTGCGTCAAATCCACCCGCGAAAAGCTGCTGCTATTAAAGCAAAAGTTGAAAAATTACTTAAATCAGGATTCATTTATCCAATTCCCTTAACGGATTGGATATCGAATATTATTCCTATTAACAAAAAGCAAGGAACAATAAGAATATGTATCGATTATAGGGATATTAATTGATCCTATCCAAAAGACAATCATCCAACTCCCTATATCGATCAAATCATTGATGATTTTGCCGGCAGTGAAATATTCTCCTTTATGGATGGTTTCTCCAGTTACAATCAAATAAACATTCTACCTGCTGATCAACCAAAAACAACTTTCATTTGTCCATGGGGGACATTTGCTTATTGAAAATTACCTTTTGGGTTGAAGAATGTTGGGGCAACTTTTCAAAGAGCTATGTCTTACGCGTTTCATGACATCAAGCACATTGTGCAACCTTATCTCGATGATTTACCTGCTCATTCATTACGTAGAGCCGATCATATCATTCATTTACAAGAAATATTTATGAGATGTAGGCATTATCGAATTAAGTTGAATCCACACAAATGTGTTTTCTGTATAGAAACGGGTCATTTACTGGGATTTGTTATTTCAAAAGTCAGCATTCGTGTCGATCCCTCAAAGGTTGAAGCTATTGTCAAATTGCCTCCTCCTTCGACTCTTCACCAACCCCAAAGTTTGCAAGGGAAAGCAAACTTTTTACATCGACTCATTCCTAACTACGCTGAGATAACAAAGGGTTTTACCCGATTGTTGAAACAAAATACTCCATTCTTTTGGGATCAGATAGCTGACAAATCTTTTGATGCACTTAAACACATGTTGACCCATGCACTTATATCTCGCCGCCTCTCATTCCACCATCGGAATGGTGTTAGTTCAGGAAGATGAATTCAGTAGTGAACATGTGATTTATTACCTTAGTCGAACTTTGAATCCAACTGAGCTAAAATATTCACATGTGGAGAGATTGGCCTTGGCAGCTGTTCAAGCTGTCCAATAATTTTGTCATTACATTTTACCACGCAAAACTACTGTAATTTCTGACTGTAACCCTATGATCTATATTTTGACCAAAAAATTGCTAGGGGGCAAGTATTCCAAATGGATTGTTATCCTATAGGAATTTGACTTGGAGTTTGAAAAATCTAAGTCAAAGAAATATTTAGTTTTTGCGGAGTTGATGTGTGACTTCCCACATGCTGATACTGAAACTATGGCGGAAGAGTCCATTGCGGACGAATCCTTGTTTCTTATCAGCACTCTTGATCCATGGAACGGAGATATCATAGTTTATCTCCAAATCTAATCCTTTTGGCCTGAAATTTCAATATCTCAGCATCGAAAAATACTATTCCAATCACAACAATACAAAATTGTTGGAGATACACTTTATCGTCGTGGGCGGACTCTATTTTCCGACATTGTTTAACTCATGAGGAAGCTGAAAGGGTTCTAAATGACTATCACTCTGGAGCGTGTGGTGGTCATATGTCTGGGTTTGCCATAGCCCAAAAGATATTGCGCACTGGCTATTTCTGGCCATCTTTGTTTAAGGATGTATTGACGCAGTCTGAAAATGCCACAACTGCCAAATTTTTGATCGAAAGATGCGCACTCCACCTGATCCTCTCCACCCTAGAATTGTCGTCGGTCCTTTTGTGAAATGGGGTATCGATTTTATTACATGTAACCGTCACTCGGCCGGGGGGCATGCGTATATCATCCTTGTGGTAGATTATTTTACCAAGTGGGCCAAGGTGATGCCTACATTTTCAGCAGACGGCAAAACTGCTGCAATTTTCATTTTCAATCATATAATTACTAGATTTGGTGTTCCACAAGCGATTATTACTAATCATGGGCGTCATTTCGAAAACATTATGATGACTGAACTAACACACCAACTTGGCCTGCGTCATGATAGATCTACTCCATATTACCCACAGGCTAATGGTCTGGGTGAAGCCAGCAACAAAGTTCTAGTCATTATGATCAGACGAATCATTGGGATTCATAGGTCGAATTGGCATAACATGTCATTTTCAGCGCTTTGGGCATATCGAACCTCAGTAAAAACATCAACTGGTTTCACTCCTTTCCAACTAGTTTACGGTTTGACAGCTGTGTTACCCATTGAATGCGAAATCCCGTCATTGCAAATGGCCATAGAATTACTTCTAGCCTCTTCCAAAGAGGAGAAACGTTTGTTGTACTTGGCTCAGCTAGATGAGAATCGATGTGATGCTGCATTAGCAATTGAAACTCACGCCAAACATATTAAAGCTCAGTATGATCAAAATGTTACACCTCATAATTTTTTGGAAGGAGACTTAGTCTTACTATACGATCAAGCAAATGATAAGTTAGGCGCTGGAAAATTTGTACCCATGTTGCATGGTCCTTATGTTGTTAAGAAAAAGCTAGCAAGAGGGGCCTATGAATTGGTATACTTTGACGGTGCCTCTTTAGGTAAGCCCAGAAATGGTCTTTACCTGAAGAGATATTATGCTTAAATCTGGTTGTGGAGATTTTAGTTAGGTTAGTTTTGTTTCTAGATGGTGTGTTTTAGATTAGAAAAGTGTGCTTAGTTTAGAGAGTTTTTTTTCATTGTTCCTGCTTATCTTGATTTTACTCTTGATATTGCAGATGTTGATGTCTCTTCAAACATACATTGGTTTTGCTGATGGTGATTGTGGTAATACACGGAACATTTCTTCCGCAGCTTGGGTTATCTATTCACCCTCTGATGAGTTGGTATCTATGCATGGGGTAAGCCTCGGTCAAACAACGAACAACATTACAAAGTATAGTGCAGTGATTGAGTTATTATCTGAATCCATCTCATTTGGGATTTGGAGTTTGGTTGTGAGGTTAGATTCTAAACTCGTTGTATTACAACTTAATAGAGTTTATGCCATTAGAAATCGGGTGTTATTAAGATTATTTTTAAGAGTTCGTCCCTTGGAACGTGAATTTGATTATATTGAATATCAACATATTTCAATATATTTAAATACATTAGCATATGCAATTGCTTCTCGAATGTTAAGTAGAAATTTGCTATAATCAAACAGTAAATTTAAAAACATTTCATAACATGTTTTACAAGATAGCCAGTAATAGTGATATAGCATAGCATAGAAGTGTGTCAAATATATATTGTCTTCGATCATAAGTTGAAAAAAACCTTATGATCGGCAAAAATGATAGTACAAAAAGCAAAAATGCCATATGAGTCTACAAAAGGCGATCATCCTATCACTGGTGATGATCACAATAAGAAACCACTGCACGGGCCACCCTACAAAGGAACCTCCTAAAAGGTCCTGGAACCCCAATCACATAGCGCTGTAGCCTAAGAGGAATGTCATCTATGCTAGTCTCTGGAATGTCTGCTTTCAAACGCTCTAGATGGTTTTCCAATTCGGCCAGGGTCTCTGTAGATTCGTCCCATGGGGCTGGTGCTGCTGCAGCGAGTTGTTTCCTCTCATAGGGCCGGAGAGTGGCTGGTCGCCTTGGACCCACATCTGCATTTGAAATTTTTTACTATCAATTTTGGGACGATTTAAAAAAAAAAAATTAAATTAAATTAGAAAATGTTGAAAATGATTTTACCTGAGTCATCCCATTGCTCTCCTAGTGCAAGAGCCATGTCTGGGTCACCACGATAATCCATCCCAGCATAAGGAAAATCCTGAATCGCAAAAATCTGGTTCTCTAACCAATGAAAATACTCAGGAGGAAATCAAACAACCTCTGAACCCTCGTTAGGATGACGAGCCATAATTGCAACCCAATGCATCAGCTTGGGTTCTCGGGGAAGTTCAGCTTCAACAGAAAGATGTTGTGGGACCAACATTGGGACCCTCTCTAGACCAAAGCTCACAACTAAGAAACCATATCCAAAGTTTTTCAGTTGTCTGTTCTTTGCTCTAGTCAGTTGGCCTTTTACATTAGCCAACACAGCTTCGCAACAGTTGAGGACGGTGCCTCGAAAACAGTCTACTGCCATCCGCATTTGGGATCCGGTGGCCATATGCAGTGCCGCACTTCCGCAGAGTCTGGTGATAGTAAATGCAATCACTTTGATTTCAAGACGGGAGATGGTTTTGATATCAATCCCTTTGTCCTTGGTTTGGTCGTTACAAAACACTAGCCCGAGACTATCGACAGACTGGCCACCTAGCCTAGTCCCAAATAGAGTCAATTGTTCACCTCTCTTAGGAAAACCAGTGAAAAAGTAAATGTCCTCTGGCTCCATTTCGAGCTGGTGGCCACCAATAATGAAACACTGGTCCTGTATATTCCATCTGTCCACCAGCCACTGCAGAAAGTCTACTTGGGCCCTCATGCCAGGTATGGCCTAGAATTTAAATAACCTGCATGCCATTAATGCATCAATTGAAGGTTGATGATTGATTGCGGCAAGGTCCACATCTTCGTGCTCCTGTTCCCACCAGCTAAGCATGGTGTATACACTACATTGAAAGAAAAGGCAGATTAGAATATTTTAAATCAAAGTTTTTGGGCAGATATTGAAGAATCTGGAATTACTAAACCTATGCCACGGGGACCGCACTCTCCAGTTAGAGACAGTGCATAGGTCCACACTCTACCTAAATAGTAGGTGCGGGACCCTGGCTTTTTCCTGTATTTGAAAAAGTCGGGGTCCGTAGGTTTCGCGTGCTGTGCCTGCGGACCCCCGCGAGCGGTATTTTAAACAAATTTCTTCCTAAAAATCAAAATAAAACCCTAAAAACAAAATTCAAATGGTTGAAATGCAAGAGTAAAGTGATGTGGATTACCTGGAGGTGACGGTGTTCGATTCCAATGGACGGATTTTCCACAATCTTCATGGGAAGTTTCTTACCCAAAAGCTCTCTTTCTCACTTTGAAGTCAAACGGTAAAAATGAATTTACAAAAGCCCTTTTTATAAGCTTTTTTGAATAAATGAATTTTTAATTTGTTTATTTTTCACTTTAAAGAGGTAACTTTTGAATCATTTTTATTTATTTTAAATAGGTATGAGTAATGTTTGAGTTTTTGTGCAGGATATCGGATTTTTTAGGCAAAATTGATCATTTTCGACAAAAAAACATTAGACTCATCTTTAAGCTCTTTTCTGACTCCTTAAATATGAAAATATTGCCGAGATTTTCTTTTTAAGCTCGTTAAAACGAAATTAAAAAGACGGTCCACTTACAGCTCTTTTCTGACTATATAAACATGAAAAGATTGTCGATTTTTGTCATTTCAAATTCGATATTGGTTATAAAACGACGTGTCTTTGGTCGCTTTTTTACTTTTTCGGACCAGAGACATTAATAATGAAAAGTACTCCTTGATCATAATGGTCAAGCGGTTCTCTCAAGTATTATTTTATACTTTTTCGGGCTTGGGAGACACAAATTTACGAAAAAGGACAACCATGGAGTTTTCTTAAGTTTTTCTTCTGACTCCGTAAAATTGAAAAACACTGAGTATCTCCTATACTGGACTCATTAAATTTTAACAGTAAAGGACCTGTTCAATTACAAACAGGGACGAACCACTCCTTCTTAGGGTTTGAATTTAAACTAAGTTGGACTCATCTGAAGGATGAGCTTATAATCAAGCAAACGTTATCCTCCTCAATCTTGTCAAAAATAAAGAGGTACTTGCCAGAAATGGAGGGGGAAAAGAGAGAAAAATGAACTTGTTTGTCATACTTTGTGTCTCAGAAAAACATTTAACCACTCTTGAACACGACACTTTTTGTTCACCTGGGTTGGGAAATCCTTTGCCTAAGAGTTAATCAAGCCATATTGAAAGTCTTCAGCGGGTTTCTGGGTTTTAACTTTGGGTCAATTGTCACCAAACCATCTGCAGTGTCGTTATGTGTTCAAGAGGTCAGTGCAAATAAACCATTCATCTGCAAAATATCTGTCATCCATCTTGACCATCCTTGAGTCAATCCTTGCAACTATATTTCTTCAAACTTGATCTATGATTTTGTGTTGTGGGCTTGCCTACGACAGATCACTTTCTATTGACTTCAACTCATTATCTAGAAATATGATCTAGAAATCGTCAGTACCTTGGGATCTGCATGCCTCAATGGCAGGTTTCTCGCCTTCGACGATAGGTTGCATCATTGACCTTCAATCAAAGGATTCCATGACATGTTCGACATCAACACATCTATTCACATTTCATGGATTGTACTAAGTACTTTGAGAGCCATTGACATTACTGGTGGTTTCTCTCACACTTGTTAATAGTTTACATCAATGACTGGTAATCAAGTGGTTTCTACCATGTTCGACTTTGATGCATTCATTCACATGGATAGAATCGTACTATTTCGGGAAGTAGAAATCAAGACCTTGGATCTAGCTTCCACCATCCAGGCTGCGAGGAATTTTGTTATTCATTATATAGTGGACTATTCATAAATAGATGGTTGCACCCATACTATGTCTACATGTGTCTATACTTGTGATGTATTACAAGATCATTCCTATATCAGAGCAGTTTAGTTAGTTTTCTAGTCAGTTTTGATCTGAGTATGGGAATGGCTACCTCAGCGATGATATGATCTCATATATATATTTTGTATTGAATGTTTTTACAAGTTCCAACCAGGCTCTCCACAAGATGATCCTCGAAATGATAAAGTACTTCACTCTTCTTAGATGACAAATACTATCTATTACAGACTTCGTACATTAGGGGGTAATCTGTTACACAAAATATTGTCACCATGACTTTTTGCAGTCAATGTGAGTCTATCATCACTCGTACTATCCTCCTTTGCAAGTCTCAAACCTCAACTCTTCATGTCAAGCCTCAAAAATGAGAGAAAGTCCTTGAAAATATCTAAAACTCTAGTTCTGCACTTTCTCTTAGCATTATCTGCGGTCCCACACCTCTTGGTCATGTTACCTACGAACCTGTCCACTCTATCTCTAAAGGAATGGGTGCGGACCCCTGTAAATTCAGAAAGGCGCAAGTTTATTATTAAAAACTCACTTTGGATTAATTCTGGATGCTTCTAGAAGGAATCTTGAGGTGGAAAGTTCACTCCTAGGTGGTTCATGCATCCCATAACTAAAGGAGCTAACCTCTTGATGAGTGGAGCTTATCCCTCTGAAGGAGGACTCTATCCCTTTGAAGGTGGACCTGGTAACTTCCTTCCTCTGCACTATAAAATGAGGCATTGGGCTAGTTGCTAGGGAGGTAAAAAGCTGAATATTTTTTAGGGTAAATGCTGTTGGAATTTAGACTTCCTAATTGATCTTGAGAGGAAAGATTACATACCTTTTGATCTCTTTGGGAAGAGAGTGAAACTTGTCAAAGTAGAGGATATTCTTGTTGGACCCTGGGAGGAGCTTGTACAACATCAAGGCACCGAGGTTGTAAAGTTCTTCTTTGTTTAAAGTTAATACAATCAGATTCATTTTTCTCAATAAATTGTCTTCTATGGTTTATTTCATGAATTCCTTGATCATCATGATAAATATGGTTTATTATATTGGCTATGGAGGTGTTATTTGATATGTGTGCCTATTTGTGTTTGTAGGTTCTTTAAAAGGGAGCTCATTTGGACGAATGGAGCGTGGCTTCCACAAACTAGCATTGGACTTCAAGTAGGGTCTAGAACATCTATTGGATTTTATTTATAAATCGCAATATTTAGAGAAAGGTAGAATTTGTTTGGTTTGCTTGTCGCTAGATATCCATAGATACTAGGGAGATCGGTCTTGTTTGCAAGAATGATTTATCCACCCAACATGCATCTTACAATTTATTTCCTCATTCATAGGTAGTTGTTTATGAAACTACAGGTTCCATGGCCTTGCCACTTGAAATATATCTTCCAATATATAGGTTACAAAGGAGTTCTACTAGAAAATCTCCTTCCATTGCTACATGTAACATTTTTTTCCATAATTTTTGTGAGAGAGCTCAGATGCAAAAACACAATTTTGTTTACCACAGTTAATGTCATAACTTAATACAGCAGTACTACTATTTGAGTGACTATGTGTTAATGTTTCCTACTATTTAACTATGATTCCTCAAATTCAATTTCATTGTATGTAAATAATAGCAATAAATGTGTGTTCTTCCCATGCATTTGTGTTCTTTTCGAACACTTGCTTCCCGCAGTCTCCCTACAATAGTCACAACAAGTCAACTAATACATTTGATCAATCAACATGTATAAAAATATCACATCATTTCAACTCAAAACATAAGCATCAACATCATAAATCACATGTAACCATCATAAACCCAATCATAGATCACATGTAATCATCATAGACCAGAATCATAAATCACATGCATGCTAAAATTGAATAACTACTGATGCTTATCCTTTAATCAATCCTTAGCTTCCACTTTTGTCTTTCTTCTGTACATACTTCGAATTGGTTGCCCCACCAGGAAATCACCCAGTGCCTTCTCCTCAACCATGTGTACATACACATAATGTGTATTACACACATCATGCAATACATGCATCCATACCAGTACCGCATGTACACAGTACCACTTGTACAATGTGTACATGATACCAAATGTCCATAGCATCACCTGCACAACATATACCTCATCCACATGTTTTCAACCATGTTAGTATTATGCCAAAAAAAATCCTTCAATTTTTCATTCACACTACTTTTAGGTAAGTCCAATCAAACCATGCTCAGTTTGTCGATTGGAGAATAAGGAATTCATGGACCTATTCAACTTTTGCAACTAGAGCATAACTGAATTTTTTTATGTCAAAGTATTCAAGTGCTTTTATTTAGCTAATCCTTTTCATGTATCTTGTGGTTTTAGGAAAATTTCAGCAAATGATAACATATATATAATTATGCATAATACAACTTTACAATACCAAATAACTTTTAGGTTTTGGGATTCAATCTGTCCCTTAGACAAAGTTTTACTAATAGCAAAATATGACCTCCGCTTAATCATAAAACAAACTATTACCTATGATAGTTAGTATATTGTGGAATTAAATGTGTTATTTGAAGTTTATAAACCTTAACCTTGTCTTTAGCCAAGAAAATAATTTTTTGGTATTTCAAAGTACACCACACATAATCTAATTATGCCATATGAGCGCTTGATGACCATGGATAATTTAGTGTATATCCAAATTCAATCGGATAATCACTATGCAAGTACATATGCCTCCTATCTGTGAGTCATGAATGAGGGTTACAATGCTTTCAATGTGACACCCTCTAAGTTTTTAGGCACTAAGTGTACCAGGGGTTGAATTTAGGTCATTTACATGTTTACACCTCACCTTAAAAAATAAATTACCCTTGAAAAACAAGAGAATATTACTCATTTATCAAATATTAAATTCATTAAAATAAATAGTTTATGCAATCATAGTTATGTTGTCATGTTCAAAACTAGACAACACTATCAATGCAATCTGATAGGAAAACTTCTCCAAAATTGCTGGATAGGAAATAGTTGTAAAATAAACATCTCATATTGTACAATTGTCAATTAATTTGAATAGGTTTCTAGATATTACTTTATCGAAACCTATTATCTTGTATACAAAAATTTCGCTTACCAGTACCTCTTAGCCATCCAATATGGTTAACACATCGTATTGATTTAACAATGAGTTGTTGCATGGTTTGTTATTCCATATTTTCTAGAAACTTTTATATGTCACACCTTACTTGGTGCATGTATTATTTTACTACTAGCATAATATCCTTAGATCAGCATAAGTTTTATTAATGTGAAAAATTTTGGTTTTACCAAGAATTTGTGTATTAATTCAGACAAACCGATTCCGAATCTAGTGTACAATTCTTGTTAGTCATTAGGCTACTCCAAATTTCTCTATTTCTACTTAAAGTGCATCCAACACCATCATATATGTTCTCACAAAGAATTTATACTTTGTTTGTATATAGTAGAAGCAAACAAATAATTTTAATCTCATCAATTTCCACAAGAATTACATTCGTAAGATCTACAATCATTCTACTGGTAGCTTCCTTTTCTTACTACAGATTTTGAAATGTCCATATTTGTGAGATATTATTAACAAAAACCCATCTATATGAGGGTTGATATGCACATCAAGGTTGTGAAATTTGAGTTGCAATAATTTATGTATTGGAATATGAGTGAACTTGAGAATGTTGTCTTATTGCTATTAATTGAGAAGCACTAGGAGCTGCTTTTACACTCCTATTATGTATTTACCCTGATGTACTTTTTCATGCCAGTCCCATTGACCGGGTCATAGAATTATTAATGTATGATGTCTTCTTCAACATGTATATAGTGAGTTTTATTACATGTGTGCACACACTTCACCACTCTGACCCCAGTTCAGTCTAGATTGGAAATATAATTTGTGCCTCTTACATATATCAATTACCATTATTGGTATATTGATTTATTGAAAAAGGAACCTATAGGTTCCAAACCATGCACATCTAATTAAGTATGCATGTTGTTACTTAATATTTGAATAATGACATGGTAAGGTTTAGTTCCTTTCACTAGCATATATTTGAAGCGTTTTTCCCGTAAGGGTGAGTTAACGATTCAACCAGTCACCACAACCACATCAAAAATCAACTGCACCATTACATCTAAATGCACAAAATATTAAATTGAAAGACAATTTTAAAAAATCCATAGTCTCATACCACATACAAAGACCTGTTTTTCATGAGCTTAATGATATTTCATGGGAGTTTCATGTACATAAAACCTTCAGAATATGTTCTAGGTTGGAATGTCATGAACTTATTTCCTATGAATTATATAGATTCCTTCTATATAATTTTATTTTAATCTTTCCTTGTGTTGACCACGATCTATGGATAGGAACTTGTCTATTTTATCTATTTTTGTTTGTGAGTTACCTCATAATAGGTCAAAATTTCTTCCCTTCATTTTTCATCCTTTCTTAGGATCTCTATAAGCATAAAATTTATTCCATTATGTCATTGACTGTACTATTCTTGGAGGCATTAGTTTGTATTTTATTAAGCTATGTCCTTTCTTAGAAATCATACAATTCATAATTTTATTTTAATATAAGTAAAGTAATATTATGTAGTATGGTAGAAGAGACCTATTGGCACACAATTAAACATAGTATTCAACTTTCCTTATCCACCATTACTCCTTTCAACACTTACATTCATATTTATAAACCATGATGACCACACCACTAGAATTCATCATCCAAACATTTAATATAATAATCATACCTTACAATTTTGTTCATTCATCAATCTCGATTATGAACATTTAAAACCAGGTCTATCATGTGTAAGTATTTTAAACCACTTTTAAATCATGGTATAGAGTATTTGTGCCCTCCCAAGAGAATTCAACAATAACTTAAGTTTTGGAGAACATATAATGAAATAAAAATTTAATTTTCACATAATTCCCAACACTCAATAAGTAGGCAAAATAAAACAGTAACCAATTTTTTCTTTTCTACTTATTGAAATTAATCAACATGTTAATTGTTGTCATTTATTTGTATTAATCTCTATTCCTCCACAACGCTGCAAGGTTCTATGTTATATAACAACATTGCAGAAATATTTGTTCCCATGCTAGATTTTTTCTATCCAAATTTTTGTGGTGTCATACTGAATTTGTAATTGATATTGATCTTGGTATGCATGGTTTAAATCATTCCTTCATACTAAAAAAATCCAATTTTGAGCCTTGCTTTTACTATTTTAGGTGAACCTTATAGTTATAGCCCAATGCATCATTTTTATTAAAAATGAGAACACAACCACTCATACTTCAAATTTGGTTCAAATTTAATCTTTCTTTCATGAAAACCTTAAGAGAATTGTCGATGGTGGCTTGCCAGGTCAGTGAAAGTGGGGTGATGTTCAAGTCCCGAACAATACTTAAGTCTCTTCGACGATGTTTATGTTTGTGCTCGTGCTCATTGTGCATGCATACTTGTGATAAAAGTTAGGGCAAGAGGTAGATTTTGTGTGCGTGCAAATGTGACAGGCATCAACAATTTCTAGTGTACTTTGACAGAATAGATAACCCCAGCATTGCTACCTAGCCGAAAAATTCTTATTTAACTGTTATAAACTAAAGAAAGTGATCTAAACCCTCCTAATTTGGGGAAAGGAAACATCAAAATGATTGGAAAATCAGTTTTGAAAAGCAAAACTTAAAAGTATTCTGAATTTTGACCCCATTTCTACATCAAACATTAACACCAATTTATCGTCTTTCTATTATTTCTATTAAAGCCTAAATTCATTTTGCAAACCCTGATATGCTTATTTTATAGGTCATTAATTTAATTAATTCAACATTTATGAACAATGAACAAAAAAATTCACACCTCTTTTCTAAACCTGTTTCCTATGCATAGAAAATAGAGTCTTTGTGGCCAATCCTGACATCTCCATTCAAGGAATAAAACTACTTCCTTGTCTAGAGAAGCTTGTTGGCCTTTCAATCTCCCAAAATGAGAAATAATAAGCACGATATTATTGAAGTTGTCGATCACCTTTTATAGGGCATTGGGGTCCTCACAGATGATCACGTGGTATCGCCCTCGGTATCTCCAGTAGGGCTTCCTCTCCAGCCATTGTACCATTACTCCCTGCCTTTCCTTGTCATTGTACAATTTCTCATTTCCCATTATCTGTTTGCCTGGGATGTCTTGAAAGTTGATTCCCCTGTCAATGACAATTCTGATCTACAATACCCAGGTAACCAGCACAATGCCGAGTCATGGCTTTCCTCCCACTTGTCTACAATGGATGATGAAGAAGTGATAATAAATTCCTCCATTATCAAAACCTTCAATCTCAACCACATTGATATTTTCTATGTGTCCTTTTTCTCCTCGCTCAACCTCGTTGTTAATATGATTCATTAGATTAACAATAATGAACATAGGAAGTCTTTACATTGAAGAGGCTATGTACTGAACCATTGGCTAAATGATATTTCCAATCCAAAAATACATGAAGCCTCTAGTTTCAAAATTACAACGCAGTATAATATGATGTCAATGAGAATATCTGGATAAACATTATCCAATTAAATTCTTTTTCAAGGTTAGAATTTCTTCGCAAAATATAAGTGCGGTTGGTAATTCATTGATAAACATTATCCAATTGAAAGCTTTTATGGGTGCAACCATAAGGATAACCATTATCCCAACTGAACTATTTTGTGGAAAACTCAATTATCAATCGAACTCCTCCATATTAGCAGATAAGGCAAGAAGAAAAGTTGTATAAACAGTCGGAAAGGAGATTTTTTTTCGACAATCAAATTTGGAAGGTGCTATTCATGTTTTAAAACTAGAAATAGCACACACTTTCTAAAACTACCATACCTGAGCACGCCTTAGAGGCTCAAAGGTGTGGGGTTTTGTAAAGCACAACTTTAGCTCAGATTGAGCATGTTTAACCATATATTTTCATACAAAAATTCTTTAATTATTTGGTAGCATGCCATAAAGCTATTTTGATAAACACTTAATAGCATTATATCGGGTTTAGCCTCTGTCCACAGATCACAAAGCCTTCGATCAATGTTCCAAGGGTTTTTCCATATCCTTATCATAGACACACCTCTACATTAACTGCATTCCCAGTACAAATAAAGGGTCCCATCCCATAATGTACATCCATAGTTTCAGGTCATTCAATTTGCAGCACCATTTAAATATATTTTTGTCTCTAATACGAACATTCAGTTCTAATAAACACTTACAGATTGGGGAATTTTAAGACCAAGTCACCTGAAACAATATTTTCCTTAACCCATTTTTAATTCACAAAACCTCAATTGAAAGTGAAGTGCCAAATTTTCCATGGGAAAAATGTATTGTTAAAATGTTGTTTGAGATAACCATGAGCGGAGGATATCAAAGCACAGTGTATGTGCAAAGGCTAGCTTGACCAATCCTCCAGATGCCATTGTCAAGGGTTTGGGGTTCGATCACAAGGAGATTCTTTTTTCCCCTGTCTCAATGCAATAACCATTATGTTGTGTTTAACCTGTATTTGGCATCCGCTGAGATCCTATGAGCTCGAGTGACATCAAGGAGCGTGGGGTTTAGGATATTTTTTTTCTCATCGCTTGTTATTATTTTATCCACCCTTTCACTAGTCAAGGTGCCCTTAGTGGAAAACCCCCACCTCATGAATTGTGGATTAGGAATGGACTCATGATGATGGGATTCTTGTGAGAATGGCAACCCCCCATCCTAAATGAACTGTTGTTAGCATTGTTTTTATTTTGACTTTTTAAAAGGTGAATTATCTATACTCATTAGGGGAATTTCAAGGTCTAAAATGGGCCTCCTAATGAAATTATAAAATAATAGTGGAAATAATAAAATAATATTAGATTACATCATCAAATTTTAGAGGGAAAAATGAAAAAACTAATTTTTCAACTCATATTTTCAACTTATCGCCTTATGAGTTTACTCAAATTTTGAACGGAAAAACTGGTTGGATGCAAAATTTGATTCATCATCCATGGAATACCCATGTTACATACTTTATATGGACCATACTACATGAAAAATGAGAAATAGATGAAAAACGAGATTGCAATCACATTTTTTCATGTATTTCTCATTTTTCGTGTAGAAGGGCCCACCAGAAGTATGCAACATGGGTACCACATGGATAAGGAATTAAATGTTTCATCCAATGAGTACTCCTGCTCAAAATTTGAGTAAAACCTTAGGGAGATAAGTTGAAAATATCAGTTGATAAAGTAGTTTTATTCTTTTATTATTTTATAATCTTTTTACTTTTTTACTTCAAAAATGGTGAATCACCCCCCATGGTTGACACCATCATCTTGAATCCTATTGTTTATTATAAAGTTTATTTTGGTTGTACATTTTTCTTAGGAGGCCCATTTTAGACCTCAAATTCCCTTAATGTATCAAGATATAGTTAAATTCTAGTAGGAGTATTTCTAGTAATTCTCCAGTTGTCGCATATACATTTCTGTTTCGCATACATAGTTATAATTCCTTGTTAGTCATTGTCTCTCTTTTTCGCCGACATTTCCTAATGCTTTAGAGAGATAAGAAAAGACTGAATACTGAAGGAACACTTTTCTGATTATATGTACATGTTACCATTCTAATTGGAGATAGATGATAGATAACCCATACCTCGGGCTCTTACGTTTTGACTTTTTTTGTACATACTTCACAAAGGTATAAACATATTTCATTTCTGATATGATCTAATTAGATATTTAGATCGTTGATGCAGGGTTGTAACACTTACTTACAACTATAGAAAGGAAATCCACAACTACAAAATCATCAGCAATTATAAGAACAAAATTTTTGTCGGAATATATAAATATTGCTTGATAAAAACTCTGTACAGACATGTAAACATATTCTACCCTTCTTTCTCAATATCCACTTCTCCGAATTAGGGTTTCAGACTACTCCTATTTTTAAATGATCCCTTTTTGGTTCCCAAGTCCTTCTCCAATAAATCCTTTTAAGGTTTAGTTTTAACCTTTATGGATTCTAATGCCTTAGGGAACTACTATAGAACTCATTGGAGTATTTTTCTTATAGCAATTTTTTTGTTATAACCAAAACCCTTCAGTGAAACCTCTTATTTGTTTAGGACCTACAACTCAGCCATATCTTAAAAACATGGGTCGACCCATGGACTGCAATATTGGAACTTAGATATTTGATACCATTTGTCACATAGCCCGTTGACCCAATATTAACATTAGCCACATCGCTCCTTGGCCCAATATTAATAAGCACCTATTATGGTCCCATCACTAAATTTACACTTTGATTTAATTTATATTGAATAGTGGTCACATGCATAAGTATTCAATCATTCTCATAAACAAGATAACACATGCAACTATACAGATACGCTGAGATATTTTACAAGATAAAGAGTTAGGATAAAACATACAGTACATCCCCTGCAATTGATCTAGACCAAAGTAACTGAAAGAATGTCACATGGAAAATCGAGCACCACCACCCAACCTAGAACTGACTTCCTCCAGTTCACCCCCGAGTTGAGAGTTCTTGTCATGGATTAGCTGCCTCTTGTTTATCTCTTCAATGGGTATTTAATACCCTCTTTCATGATATTGTTTCCTTTAGCGGCATCTCACTTTCATGGATCTTTTTATCCATTTTCCTAGGATTTTCCCAGAAAAGCTTGCCTTTCTCTCCCACGAGGCTTTTCCTCATAAAATCTTGTCTTTCTCTCCCGCAAGGATTTTATGTTTTTCTTAAACTTAGCATATTTCTCCAGCTAAGTAACTTAATGGATATTTATCTCCCAATCCATTAAGCTTATCTAGAATTGGATCTAGAAGTCTTATCATGAAAGAATTATCCATTCCCATTCACTAATGGGATTTCATTTGGCAAGAATCTCATCTCTTGGTGTCTCATTTTCCAAGTGATTAAATTATCTTTATTTATTTAATAATGAAGTATTTACTTTCATTTTTAGAACTCAGACCTAGATTTTATGTTACAACGCAGACTTAACTTAGGTCCAACATGATAGCAAAAAATTGTTACATACAGTAGAGGGGTGTTACAGTCACATCCCCCCCCCAATATCCTCCATGTATTTTCTTTCAAATTGAAACAATATGGTATTCTAATGTCCACAAATGTATCCTATTCCATATAAGCAATAAAGTAATTTTCATCTTTGTGCACGACCCAAATGTAACTCATGTCCACTCAAAACAAAAAACAGGATATAAGGAAGTCCCTTTAGTTATCATCATCCTTTAACTCTGGTCCATTCTCTTCACAAATGTATGGGTAACAATCCCATAAAAGTCTACAATATTTCTCAAAGGTTTTGTCCACAACATGCTCAAAAAAACATTGACATTCCCTTAGTTTGCTCCAAGTCTATTCGAAAATGACACATGTAGTGCTCAACTATATGAATGGTGTGTGTTCAATCTATCTATATTTAGGTTCATCCTCTTTTGACCCCCTTTCATATGCCTTTAATACAAATCTGACCAAGGTCATCTTGCAATTACATCTCCCTTTTTCATCTAGTGATAATATCACCGCATTCTTTAGAATTTAATTGCCTCTAAATAGACTTACACTAATAATATCAACAAGTGTAGGGCCTGAAGATACATTAAGAGGAGAAAACATAGGGCAAACTCAACCTTATTGTCAAACATATATAAAAAATTAAATATTCTACACAAGTAATTATTACAATGCTGGATGGTTTTGGATTAAATCCATTTTATTTCCCCACCTCTATGGTAGATTTTTGTTCCATTAATTCTTCAATAATTGCTTTCACTTTTCCAATTTCCTTATCCTTATCTCTTAATTTCTCTTTTTCATCATGGAAATGAAGTTTATTGGGGAACCCCCAATAGTTGTGATAAGAGGATTAGGGGCTCGCTTATCACAACCCATAAACCCTAATGAATTTAGTCCCTTACCTAAGGGGAGCCAAGGATCTAGTTCTAGGGTCATTGGGACCAAATTTTGGGGTCCATAACATTAATAGAAGTTGAATGGTATGATCAAAAGGGTGGGAGGGGTATCTTGTTATGTATTGAATGGGGCAACGGGAGGTCCAAACATGGTTTAGTAAGAATTATAATCTTAGCATTAGAGAATGAGAAGGAAACTTAGGACCTAATGTCATATGGGCTAAGGGATCTAAAGGGAAGGAAACGAAATAAATTGATAGGGGTACCCCCAATAGTAGTGATAAGGGGATTAGGGGCCCATTATCACAACCCGTCAGCCCTTAACCCATGACCACTAAATTCCCTATCCCTTAAACCCCCAAGACATAATCCCTTAACACATACATTTGCATAACTTGTAACACACCCCCTTACCTACCTAAAGGTACTTACTATGCTAACCTAAGACTCAAGGTGCAGTTATGAGAATGGGGTGAAAGTCTACCTTTCTCTTTCTTTTCTTTTTTTGGGAAGACTTCTAGTGGAGATTATTCCCTTGAATTGTCCTGAAAGATTTTAAGGTACTATATGGATTTTCTAGAGTTTGTAGTAGACAACCTTATACATGAACCTAGATATCTTACATCCTTTCAAGGGAGTCTTTAATTAACATCATATTCCCAAAAAAATATAGTAGGCACTAGTTTCTCCCTAAAACCTAAAATTCAGTTCTTATTTTATGTTTTAGGGTTAGGTTAGGGTTTACAACAACTTTACATAAGTTCTCAGCCATAAATAAGCTAGATGTCTTGGTGACTATGCATTTATTTGACATAAAATTACTTTTTTCACCATACTTTGTCTTGCTAATTTCATTTACAACCTTGTTAGGGCCAGAAATCCTAATAGTTACAATTGATATATGCACCTTAATATTCAAATATACCTAGCTTGAAAAACCCTAGTTTAACTCATTGTTTAAACATGTTTTTTCTTGATGATTACTTGTTTCAAGGGCTGAATATAACGTGTTTTACTACTATGAATTATCACATTTTATTTGCATTTGCAACAACTAATATATTTTTCTTCTTCTGTAGTGTTTGGGGATCCTCTTGTACTAAGTGATGACTTACCAAGCCTTCCAAATTACCCTAGATCCTCATCCATCCAAACCTAGAAATGACTTTCAATAATAACCTTGATCTTACCTTGATTATCATATTCTATTGGTGGTAAGTTTGGTAGTTGCATAGGTTCCCTTAGACTTGATTATCTCACTTTAGGGACCATAGAGGCTACTAAGGAAGACTACCTTGTGTAGGATCCATCCTTCACTAAAATGAGGAAATTTGTTGCCTCGATGATAGTGGTAACACTTCCTTGTTCCACTGGCCTTATCACCTTTTGAAGGATTTGCACTAAGGTACTAGACTTTGTGATAACAATCTTATTGACCTATTTTGGTCATTTGTGGACATTGAAAAAATTGTTTTGTTTCTTTCCACATGTGCAGTAGAAAACACTAGTTTGGGATTAAATTCAAAGGAAAAGGTTAGGGCTGGTAATTGGTGTGGGATGAGGAAATCATGAAAGTGAAGAAGCACATAACTTGATGTTGTGTAATTTCCAACTTAAATATAAGGTATTCAAACTCCATTTCAAAATTATTGGGATCGACCTCTTTCATTGTTAGTTGTTGGTTAATTTTTCATGTATTAATATTACACATTTGTTGGAAATAAATGTATTTTGTACTAAAGAAACTATTGGAAATATTAAAGGCCCATCACCTACTTGTGAATGTGGTTGCATTCAATAATGGTTTCAAAGCATAGTCAAAGGGCCATTGTCAAAAATTCATTTTTCATCTCCATTTTTCCAAAATATAATGGTTCACGGGTCATTTTCACTTGATACTGAAAGGATATAAGTACTGAAAATCCCAATAATTAACAATCAAGGGAGGCTATAATTACAAGAAGAAAAAATCCATAATAATTAACTAGTCAAGAAAAGTGATAAGGAAGTAGAAATCAATAATTAAAAATGCCTCGGTATTGGAATTAACCTTCTTTTAACTTAACCTGGAATATGGGAGAATGTATCCAAATTGCTAAAGTCCCTTCCATCCTCATAAGTAACTCCTACCTTGGGAGACAAATTTTTTTTTCAAAGTGAATCACACTGAATATTTAACAATAAATCCCTAATAATAAATGAAGCGCACATAAAAAGCTAGGATTGACACATATAATGTGGAAACCAATATTATTTATACCTTAAAGTGTTTAAAAGTCTCTGGTGGAGAGATAGTGATCTTGAATAGCTAATATTCAGGGAAAATTTTAAGAACTACCATAAATTTATATGTATAATAAATGGGCGAATCCCCATGATATATAGGAAAAATAGGAGGCGATTTTATCACTAATATAATATGTATATATAATTTTTATGGCAAATCTCTCACCGGATTATATTATCTTGTAAAGTCATGGCGAATCTTTCACTGAATTATAAAATCTTGTAAGATCTTGGAAAATCTTTCATTGAATAAGAAAACATTGTGAAGTCTTGGCGAATGTTTTGTTAAAGTATGAAACCATATATGATAATAATAGAACATATTCATTAAACTGTAATATACTAACATACATGTTTGGAGAAAAGAAACATAATTTTCACTTCCTACAAACAATGTTACAAGTTTTAGTGGCCATGTTTTTCATGGTGGGAGAGATTAATGTTTTCTCTACCACTTTTGCCAAGCTATCAAATTTCTTTCTTATTCCCTAGACTCCAACTGTGAGATAAAAAAAAAAAAAAACACATCAAGTTTGTTTACCCCAACACGCCAACAAGTAGCAAGCCCCAACTATATAATATTATGAAGTAGTAGGTATCCCAAAGGCCTGAAGGGGATCTAATGGAAATAAGTGACAATTTTCAGAAGCCTTCCAATCAATATATAAATATAGATTTATTATTATTTTAATTGGAAATATTCAATTAAATAATAAAATTTAATTACATCTCTCCCAATCTAAATTTCTTATTAGCATAATTCACTACCTTCATACAATTTTTAACAACGTTGTAACATGTGGATTAATTTCCTTTTTGGTGCACAATCTCCACCTTTTAGGACAATATGGTGCCATGACCCAACCCCTACAGATCATTACGACAAACTAAGAATAATAGAGAATATGAAAGGTTGTACAAACCAACATATTTTTCAAACAACTAATCGAAGATCAGTACCTTAACTTTTTCATGAAGATATTATATTGAGAATGTTTGAAAAATGGTGGGAAATCTGGGCAGCGACTCTCTCTTCTGCAAGGGTGATGCAAAAAGAGTTAAGATTTCATTTTTTTGAATTTTTTTGTTAAATCAGAAAAACCAATATTCATGGAGATATCAGTATTTTTTACTAAATTTTGTGAAGTGACTAAATGTAGCTTTAACCATTCACCTTAAGATTTGTTTACAATATAATTTCCTAAGTCTATTTAATATCTTCATTATCATAAAAACAAACCTATATCCATCTTAACTCCACATCTACCACTCTTAGAGGGATGAAATCTATTTATCCCTCCCAGCACTTGGTAGACCCTGAATTAAGATGGATGTAAGCTGATAGAATTTCCCCTTTAAATAGTTTACACTCACATGAATACCATGATATTGCCTGGAGCTTAAAAAATACTATTAGTAATTTATAAAAATTAATAAAATTAATAATTGATTTTTATTTTTTTTATTTTATTTTAACCAAGTCAAAATGTTTAAGTGACATTAAATTACAAGATCCATTTTTACTCTTGAGGGATCAAATATTTTTTCACTCTATGTTACTTTGCATATCACGATATTTGATCCAGAGTAAAGATGGATCTATGCTAGTTTAATTCCTCCCTTTAAATAGGTTTCATTCCATGTGAATACCATGGGTCAATACCATGTGCCATCTTTATTTTTATTAATACTAATATTAGAGTTAATAATGTTTTTTTTGCATGGTATTAATAATAATTTGGCCCATGGTATTTGGCCCATAGGCTTCACCTAAATATAACACATTTTTTGAGTGCACTTAAATATAATGTGGCTTATAGAGTAAATATAAAAAATGTTTTATTTATTTACCTTACCCCTAGTTTATTTATATTTTTATTAATTACCATACCTATTTTATAAATATGTTATTTGGCCTATAGGATTCAATCAAATGAAACCTCTTTTTTGAGCCCTCTTAAATAGAAAGAGGGTTATGGACTAAATATAAAAAGAGGTTTTATTTATTTACCATACCTCCACTTTATTTGGACTAAATATAAAAAATAGGTTTTATTTATTTACCATACCTCTAGTTTATTTGTATTATTATTTATTTACCATACCTTTGGAGTAAGTATAAAAAGTGCTTTTATTTATTTACCATACCTCCACTGTATTTATATTTTTATTTATAACTATCATAAATACATTTTCTTCAAAATGAGGGCGAATGGAAGATTGTAACTCCTAATTTCAAGGGCTAAATTTATTTTTTTTACCCTCTCCCTTAAAATAAGGTGGGCTAACCTCCATACCTAATTTTTTCATAAAATAAATTTGAGGCGATTTGTAACAATGTACTATGATACAAAATATTCGCCCAATAAAAATATAAAACCACTTAGTTTAGCCCAAGGGCGAAAATTCGCCCCTAAAATTATCCATGCTAATATTAAAGTGTTGATATTAGAAGCTCGTGATGGAAATTTTCGTGTTTATAGCACTTAAAACTTGTAGTAGTTGAATGATCACCTCGATTGTTGAATCATGAGCATAAATTACCATGAAATAGTGAATTGATAATGTATACACTACTATGAAATGGTCAATTCACATAGCCACCTAACACCTCACTAGGCTAGGCCAAGGAAACACCTCATCATCAATTTTGAAACATACAATCATGTTGATTAGGTTTCCAAACCCCTAATTTCATCTGTAAGATTATGAATACAATGATTCCACGTTTATCAAATCTAGATCATCTGGAATCAGAATTCTCCAACCCATATTCCAAATAAAGATGCCTACCAGTGTAATGAAATTATACAAGTTATGGTGTTTGAGTGTTTTTTTAAATGTTTAAAATTGAATTTGTTATTACCTATTTGATGATATAATTTAATAAATATAATGATATTTTGGAAACCCTAACCCCAATTTGAAAGCCCCTCCTACTTCAAATGACCCCCAATTTATCATTTTTGGTGTAAACATAAAACCATGAAACACAAAGGAAATGTTTCAACACCTTAATGTAATAAATGAGGGCTTGTTAAAGGCACCACAAACTACTAGAAGACATCATCTACCCATTCAAACACCTCAATGCACAAGAAGAACCCAAATAAATTCTATGATGGAAATTAAGGACTTTCATAGTCACTTCTTAGAAAAAAAAGAAGAGATGGAAAGCACGGAGAAAGCTATCCATAGATGAAGAAACATTTGTCCAAAGAATATTAGGAAGAAAAGTTCAAAGGTTACATCTATGACCTCAGGTATTTGATAACTCATGAAACAAAGATATTTAACTTGTATGAGTTGTATTGTATGAATAAAATATTCACTACCTAGGTGGTGGTGGAGAAAGGTAGCCAGTGTCAATTTGTTTTGCATAAATTGAGTGTGATGGAGAAAACATTTGATGTTTTTTGAGAAGATTTCAATCCTGAGATTACAATACACAATGATACAAAAAAATAAAACAATACACTAGAGGAAAATGACCAAGTCCTAAATTCCAAAGGGTCTCCATTTTATGATGGATGAGCAAACAAGAGTCTAAATATCAACAACCATGACAAACATGGCTATTGTTGAAGTGTGTAACTCATGTGTAGTGTCAACATGCATGCATGAGAGAAATTTACCATTGCCTTAATCTAGAACCAAGGGTTTGAGGATCAGGTTCAAGTTTTATATTAGCTAAGAAGGCATTTTGTTTACATCCACAATCATTGGCTACAATGTGGACTTGTTGGAGTGCTTACTAAACACTGTAAATTATCTTATGCATAGAAAGAAGAGTTGTTTATCTAGTGACAAAGTTTACAAGACTACATATTTTCTCCAATGGCCGTGTAGGTATCGAGTTAGGTAGAGATCTTGACAATTGGTTCTCCTCCACCCATTACTATGTTATTGAAACATGAAGTGCCAGAATAACCTATTCGTCATGGTTATAGCCTCATGTATATTGAAAGGAAGAAGGAAATGAACATGGGGATTTTATATATCACTATTGTCGTATAAAAAATAAGAAGAAGGGTGTATCATAGTTCATAGGAGAGTTATCATTATGTTTTAAAGGTTAAATTTGTGTGTTGATTGAAGAAGGCCATTGACAATTGCACTAGTTGAAGACAATGTGCCTATCTGTTAAGATCCATGTGCAAGCTTCTTTATGAAGAGAAAGAGTAGCGAACAAAATGATTAGGTTGTTGGAGTATGTCATGGAGGACATGGTTATATTCAATCTCCAAACCAAATTGTGAGTGTTTTTTTAACATGGTGATCATGTTGGATGTTTACATTATGTGCCCATAGAAAATAATCCCCACAAAGGTTCAGTTTTGATAGCAGAATAAGTGCATGACCATTTTTTGCACCAAGGTGAGCATTATCATTGTGGAGGTTTTCAAGCCAAGAATTATCACTGTGGAGGTTTTGAATGGAAAGTTTGAGAAGCCCAAGCGGGTTTTCAATTTCATCGATTGAAATTTGTTTTGAGTTTGAATTATGTCAAGGTAGTGGAAAAAGCTCATTATAGTGAGATGGATTTGAGTAGCCAAATGATGAGGAAAGGTAAATAATGGTCGACATTTGTGTGAATTGGAAGGGATGAATAAAAAGTAAAATTTATGAAGAATTCCAAGTCATATAGTAAAGACACAACTTACAACAAAGTGTAAATTTTAATCTCTTTCATGGCATATGATATCTTATGCTTGGTGATAGTTTTGATGACATGTTTTGGAAGTGAAAAAAACATGAGTACATGTATAAGCGATAAAATTCCAAGCCTTAATTTCATCTAATAAATTTTCTCAATGGTAAATTATTTAATGGATTTGGACTCATAATTTCATGAGTGGTCCCATGGATTACATCAATATGTCTAGTGATATCTTGGAAGATTTTCTTTCGAAGTGTAATCACCATGATTACATGCATAACTGATAAAATCCTAGATCACATCCCAAAAATTTACTCAATGGTGACTTCTTTAATGGATTTGGTCTCATAATTTCATTACTGGTCCCATGGAATAAGTAAATGATTATTTTGGTATCCCATTTATATGGATTACGAACATATTGTTCATAGGAAATTGATTACAATAGAGCTTGTCGCATTTAGTTATAAGAATAAATAATATTTAAATGTTACCTTTAAGATAGTTTATTTGAATGATTTGTGTGGGTACCATATCCTTATAATTTTGAAGTTTTGAAAGTAAGCATTCATATTGAAATTTTCTACCTCAAAAGGATATAGAATTAATTTTTTATAATTTTCCACTTTAGCAATTGATAGGTGAAATAATAAATATTGAAGACAAATATTGAATAGAGATGTTGAAGAAGCAAAGGTCAAAGACGTAGTTGAAGACACTAGGAATGAGGAGGAAGACAATATTACTATCATGTGTCTTACTTCTTTTTATCAATGACATGTAGTCCTATGTAGCAATATTATGTGACGTAAAATAATTCCTAATCTTGCATGGTAGTTGAAAAAGAGTTTCCCATGAACTCTTTGTTGAATGGTGCACCATAAGTCCTCATTTCATTAGTAGGTGTAGATAATTGAACATTGAAATAGATACATTTGATAACCTATTTTTCTAAATAACTCATAAGTACCATGGTTAGGTACATATATTTCTTATTAGATGAAAGAAATACTACATCCAAGAGGATTTTAAGACATTAATACATTAATTTAAGAAGAAATAAAATTTCTTCTCAGGTTAACCTTTTTCTATTTCTAATTTGTTTTATTTAATATTTCTTATATACCTACCAACATAACATAAATCAATCGATGGAGGTAACATAATGCGTTCAGATATTAATCTTGGTTTTGAAATTCCAACGCTCCAGTTAGTCCTCTACCACATTTTGTCCATTTGTAGGTGTTGGTAGGCGATTAGTCCTCCATCAAAATCTGTTTGTAGGTGTTGGTAGGAAAATTCAAGTTCTTATTGGTATTTTTTGTAGGTTTATCTGGCATGCCTATCATTCTAAATCTATCTAGCTCTAATTCTCATAAAGGGTTGGATGGTGCCTACATTCCTAGATCTTGAGGCATCGATATTTCTGTAAGTGAGATGTTTGGGCTAGATTGGGACTAGGTCATGTCAGTAATTAAATGGTCAAAATATAAGTAGGAGATGCCATCACTGACCTTCCCAAAGGAGACAGTTTCGAATATCACCATCATCGGTGCCCATAACCCATAGGGAAATAAGGGTTAGAGGTATGGTGGCAAGGGTTAGAGGTATGGTGGGAAGTGATCAAATTTTGGGCTTATATATTATAGTTTGGAATGTGTATGTCAGCCTTTGTTCTATTGATTTCGTATTTCTAGGTTTCTTCTGGGTTTCTGCTTGTTGCAAAGTGCAACCACAGATGAATTTTGGTTGGGAGTATTTAGGATCATAAAATATTAGGATCATAAAATATCAAGCCTTCCCCTCTCATTCAGACCTCAAGTGCCCTATTTTCTTGAATCATGCCATTTTAATTATCGGTGAGTTTCCTGTGTTTATAATTGATTGAAGTAATTTCTTGGAAAACCTTCAGCTCTTGGAACACAAACAAAATATGCATGAACTGAATCAGAATATGAATTTAGTGAGAAAAGAAATTCAATATATATTTGTTAATGTCAAACTGAAGCAATGTTTCACAATGTTTAACAATAAGTTCGCATGCCCTTAGATTGTTCTGTGTGTGTTGTGCAAGCCATTTCAAGTCAACATTGCAGTGATATCATACACTTAAAGTAATTTTATTTGTCATGCTTACAAGTTACAGTTAAGACTAAAATGCTTGATTTCCATTTTTATTTCAAATTAGTCTTGCTAGTCTCTTTCTTGTTGAGAACTTGTTGGATGGTAGTTCTTTGAATCCACCATTGCCCTTCCTCTATTTATATTATAATACCTCACAAATTCCTTGCTAAGTATGATTATTTGGGAGTAAGGAATTTTCATTAAATGTATTTGTAAGGATTATCGAAGAGATAACAGTTGGTATTTGGCAATCTAGACAACATATTCAATTGAACCTACTAACTTAGTCGTTCCATTTAGATTCATCAAAGTTTGAACGTTCTTTTTCAAAATATTTGTAGATATAGTGGCTACAATACACACAGAAATGAGATCTATTTTCATGAACATATTGATTAGATTGGATATGGACATACTTTGTACTAGTGACTAGGGGGAAATTCTTGCAAAAGCCATAACAATTAGGAATCAAGCGTAAGCTATTTGAATTCTGACTTGACTTCCCACTGTTTCAAGAATTGCCTGAGATCATGTTGTGTTTCATTAAATTTTCAACACCTCATTAAAAAAAAGTGCCTCGGATGAGAAACAAGCCCATGTAAATTTTTATTTGATATGCACCAAGGGATTGCTAGGGTTGAGCAGTTTAGGGGTCAATTGATATTGTGGAGGGTATATTTTTTAGATTTTTGTAATCTTTTTCCTTTGTCTTTTCAACCAATTTTATGCGACTAGATCCCTTATGATTTTATTTTTTTCTCTAGAAATTATACTAGTTCCTAGACAAAGTGTTTCCCTACCGTAAGCTACTTAAATAGGACAAGCACTATAGATACTTTGTCTTCTTCATAATCAGGTTCACTTTTCTCCATTTTTTTTGTTTTTTGCTCTTACCTTCTTCCGTTTGGAAGGTGGATCCTTTACACTCACATTAACGTTGAAAATGGACCAGATTTGAACAATACCTTTCTCAACTACAGGTATACCAAGTCTATGATATGAACAAGATGTTGAAAATGGACCAGATTTGAACAATACCTTTCTCAGCTACAGGTAAACCAAGTCTGTGATATGAATAGGTAGGTGGATGTGCTCCAACTACAAGGTACTCATTTAATTTAGTTTCCAACACCTTGATTTCCTTTAGGGCACCAATCCAATGCCCAGAGAGATCCAACCACATTTAGCACAAAGTCATTCTAAGAGTTGGAGAGGTTAGAATTTGATATATTGTAATTAGAATATTTCATCAATATGGTTCTTGCACTTTCAAATATAGATCCATACATGGATCGGGTTATATACGAAACAAATACATAACCATAAACATGTTTACCAGCCACAAAGAAAGCATATGAGCCAATTTATCCCATTGTGCAGTTAATGAAAGATTAAACAACAAAGGCAGAGACAACATAATATGGATCTACTTAATAAAAGGTCTTTGCAGTGATAATGATGTTTTCCTAGTGGGTATAACCCTATTTGCACTGAGTGACCAACAAATAAGAAATTTCCATACCTATATAGGCATGGAGGTTTGGAAAATACATGGATAATATAGAGCTCTTCCTACACCGCTATAGGCTAGTATTGGATGTATTGTAATTAAAATTTTGGATAACAACTCTTCGCATGGGTGATATATTCAAATATTTATCACTTCCACTAAATAATTTTGACATGAAGAGAGAAAGTAGTAACACTATATGAAATTCATAAATTATAGACTTGATTTCCTCTTCATTCCATTTGCTATAGTTCTTCAAATCAATATATTTTTTTGAATGTATAGAGTTATTACATCCAACTCCTCATCTCTTTTTCTATCAACCAAAATAATCTCCTGAGAATATAAGAAAAGGTTCTCCTTTTCAAACTTTATCAATGCCTTAAATTGGTGATCTCATCCAACATCATAGAAGCCATCAGGTAATTAATCATTGATGCCACAAAAAGACGCAGTGCTATATTTTTTAGATGCCCAGGAGAATTATTCCATGGATCTTCTTTATTTATTCGGCTTAGAATTTTTTATAAATGACACTAACAATACACCATAAATGACAACAATAATCTCACATAGAGTACATAACATTAAAACACAGATATGGAGAGATCTTCCTGGAAAACCAATGGGGAATTAAACTTGGCTGAATAAAGATTTTATTAAGTAGGCAACTAATTACAAAAGGGTGAGATATAGACATATTTAGTGTATTATTACTCACTGACAGGAAATTTATAGATGGTTATGGCTCAACAACAATCTTCACTCATCACAGGACAAAATCTGTCCTCTTCTCATCTGATCATCAAGCACACTATTTCTTTGAGCTCTCATCTCTACTATTCTCCATTTCCTTGTCATCTCTTCTCTGTATTGAATGCTCTTTTTCTCTAGAGCCTTCATTTTTAATGGACTACCTTTGAAGTCCAACCATTACAATGGTTCGTTTCAACTTCCAAGTGAATTATGGAAATTTCCTCAACTTTGCCAAAAATAAAAACAATTAAATTCTTGTTACAAAATTTACAAAGAGATTTGGTGAAGATCCAATTCGGTCAACTTTCCTCTTTCTCCATCTGACCTTGTTAGTTTTTTCTTGTGGTCTAGGACTTCGCTACTAACTCAGTCATAATTTTGTAGCATATTCTATCACCACTATTTATTCTCTCAACACCTGTAGAACATTATAATTTTTTAGCTACCCCAATGGTTTCCATCCCCATAGCTTTTGCTTATTTTAAAATTTGGAGGTAGAGCTCAAATTCTTATCCCCATTATTTTCAAGCCATTGTTCCTAATTGTAGAGCTTCAAATGCCATTATGACCAATCATGAAACCCCTTGTAAAATCCACCAAATCTCTTTCAATATCTAATAAACCTCATGCCTTATAAGGATACCTTCTCTATTAAAAATTCTTGCACAATTGATGATTCCATGCAGATTATAGGGTACCTTGACGTTTTTCTGATGCCTAGCTTGCTCCATCCTATTTTAATTTTATATTTGATGACAACGTTGTTTTCCTGCTTCAGATTTTGTAAGATTAAAGCTAATGTAGGTTTATGTGCTTTTTTGCTAGTCTAAACAACATAGACTTATTGATACTACTAAAACACTTTTCATTACGCATTACAATGTGGGTACCATCAAAAATTTGAATTTTAGAATGAAGAACGATGGTAGATTTTTCCACTTGGACATTTTTTTGGTATCGTTTTGAGATTTTTTTCAAATTGGGCCATTGATAAAAAGCCTTTAATATATTTTTCCCCGGGGAATGAGATATTTTTGATAACATACTATGGAGAATGTATTGAGTCCATTCTCTCATAGCTTGTGAAATTCTATCTCTAATTAGTCTTTTCCAATTCCTAGATTCATTGCAAACTCTAACCAACCACTTGCTAAGATTTGTAGTATGTAATGTGAATGAATCATGCAAGACCCTCCATTTTCGTAGCCATATCTTGAATCAAGAAACTAATAACATAAGTTTTTTCTTTTTCCTTGCACCAATAATTTTTTTTTAGAAGACTTTCCATTCGTAACTAATTTATTTGGGAAAGAATTTAACATGACTAGTAAGCATGTATATTAGCTAGCACTCTTGAAGTATAGCCCATGATAAGCCTCCTTGTATCATGTTTTTATTAAGGGGTGAATTCATCCCCATTTGGGAGGGAATCCTCACCAATTCCATGTTTATCATTTGGTTTCCTAAATGAATCTAAATATCCAAATTGTAGAAATATAGAATTTTGTCAAAATTGTGGTTGTAAGTTGCTTGAGTATTACTTCAAAGTCTCTCTACCACAATCACTATTGACTTGTTTTAAATTTTCTTCCTAATATCTTGATATCTGGATCCACCAAAGATGGAAATCATATAGATATATGCATCATTTTATTTGAAGATAGTCCAATATAAAATATGGTGAACAACAATCTTACCTTCATACAATATAGGAACCTATTGCTGGTAGTTGTTGTCGTAGTTATTATGCTAGATGATTGATGGATGATCCTGCATTATTGAACTTCTCCCATCTTCACAAACAAATCCCATTATTTTGTAGTTCAATGCAATATAACACCACAAGGGGAGAATTCTTCATCCCGTTTCATTAGATTTGGCATTTTCATGGGCTTATATTATAGCCTAAAATACATAGTCAATAAAGTGTCCAACATGTAGCAATGGTGATGCTACAACTTCTAGTTGGAAATATAACTTCAACCTGATTCAAATGGCCTCTACATTAATTCATTTCAAACATTTAAGTTGAATGAAACAATTATGTTGATCTCCTTATGGATGTATGATGTCCCATATGCTATATAAAATACTTTTTTTTATTAGCTTGTGTTCTTCCTTTATTCACTTCATTCTAACTCAAATCCCCATTTGCTTGGGATGCATTGACTATAATCCTATATTTATAAATACAGAGAGAGTTTACTAAAATTTATATAATTGAAATAATAGTCATCGTTCCCGAGACTCTTCTCATTCTAACCCAAACTGAGACGTTTTAAAAATATATGTTCTATAAGGTTATTTTTAGCATCTACAATTGTAGTTGCCTCAGAATAATTTCCAATGATGACTTGATAAGTTAATTAATTGCACCATTTTGTTCTTTCTCAAATCATGAACCTATCATTTCCATCATTGATTTAATGGCTTTCCTTCAAGCATTACTTCTTGAAACTACATCCATAGTAATATCTTCCATATTGGGAAAACCTTTTCAAAATGGGATCAAAACTATCCACAACGCTAATATTCGACAACAGTCTCTACAGGTTAGATTTACAACCACAAATTTCTTAAGTATATAATTGACAGTGTAAGGTATATTTAATTTGTACACTAGCTCATGGTGTAGTTGGAGAAAATAATGGTATATTTCACCCTTGTAAATGAGAGAAATAAAGAAACAAGAACAAAGTTGAAAATTTCATGCCCCTTTACGGAACTGGAATGCCGAGAACATCTTCATGAAAAAAACATTTGACATGTAATTCTAAAGAGTTTCACTTGCAGCATGACCTTCTCGATTTGGGAAATATCAATTTTAAAGGAAACCACTCTTTCATCAGGATGATGTTAAAATTGAGCAAACTCAAAAGAATTTAATGTAGAGGACTTTGTTGAGACACCAAGTATTTTAAAATTAGCAATGGAAACTATAAATACCGACAATCAATCTTTTCCAATCCTAAAATCCTGAAAACTGTTAAGTCTGTTGAATTCTAAATGGGATATGAAATTCTACTTTCTCCATATAAGGTCTGAAGAGATTGGAACCACTCAAATATCCTGAAACAATTAATGGTATTGGTTAAAAATTAAGTCAAATTGACATTCTCTTGATCTTAAAGGGAAAGCTACTTTCACTTTATGAATTTAATATAACCATTCATTTGTTTAAGGGTCAAGAAATACCTAACAACATGGCGTTGGTTAATAAGAAGGAAGAAGCCATTGGCCCATTCTTTAGAGACCTTGAACTATAGGTATCCCTACTTCATGTATGCCCCATATATATGGAATGGGGGGATGGGAAGTGGATAATGAATGCCATTTTATCCCTATTCCTGGTAAATATATGGGTTGGGGAGCCTGCCTAAGGGAAGGCAGGAAGGCAGGGGCATGTATTCTTTATGAACAACAGGGATTCAATAATCCATCTATGTGCCATATCAGTAACACCAAGGCCACCCTTACTCGAGTGAGTATGCAGAAATACATCATCATACCCTAAGTTGATTTATAAAAAGACCAAAATCTCACCTTGGTCGTAAGCCCCTTGGATAAGTTTTGGTTATTATCCCTAGCCCAGGACCTACTTTCTCAGGAAACAACTATGCCTACTCAGGTTAGATCAGGACCAAAATAGCCTCTTCCTTCTGAATCAACAGGTATTGGGTAAACTAAAATTGGTATGTATGCAGGAAGATATGGTGCTTTCTTTGCTAGATGTATCATCACATGGAGAAACAAGAGTGGCATAGAAAGAAAAGGAGATAGCAGAGCTAGCACCACCGCGTAATATCCCCAATGCTTGGGGAAAGCAATAGTGAGATCCCTAGAGGTGGACGCAGATGCAGATGCATATAAAGATTAAGATTGAACAGTTCCAAATCCAGACATGGACTAGAAGGTAGAGCCATTTTGAGAATAGACAAAGGCCTAATGATTTATTTGGGCTCTCGCTTAGGTGTTGGGTGATGGTCAAGTTGTTGGAAAGGAATGCATCAGATCAAATGTAATTGTAGGTGCAAGACCATCATTTCCCTCCTGCATGGGAATTTCAATGCACGTTGACAACGTGTCACACATATATGACATTTGTTGAGGACATGTAGCACACATAAACATATAAATACATAAAAATAGATTATATCGTATACATTAATATTTAATAATATATATTAAATACGTGGCACTTTGTAACATAGTTGTCAATATGTTTAAATTACTAAATGTGATACATGTAATTTGTTGCTATTATATAATACAATGCTCTACCCTCGGTCCTCGGTTCGTGAATGCTCATTTTACTAGTATGCCTCTATTCTCAAGGTGCTTTGATTGTAGAAGATGTTCATGGATAAATAACCCTCCCTTTTTGAGTTCTACTTCTAAGTCCAGTTCATTAAGGTTCACAATAGTTAGTAAAAGAGGCAATATAATGTACCTTTGAAATTTTGTTTTTCTAGTGAATAACCATATGTAGCCTACAAGACAAACAATAATGTGGTTTATATTTGGCATAATTTTGCTCAAAATTTTGGAAAATGACCATTCCACTCCAATGATTTTTTCAGTGATGTGTTGGTATTCCCCCATTAATTTTCAACTCTTATTTAGTTTTTGAAGAAAATAGGCTCAACAATGACTTTATAAATTATATCTACAAGTCAACTGTCCTTATACTGAATTTTTTGGTATTGAAGAGTAATGCCCTACCAAACTAGTGAAAAGTTCAAACTCTTTAGTGAAGAACATCATAGATTTTGCGATTAAGGAGGGGACATTCGAGCATTGTGTTAAGTCCTTATACTACTAGTGTAACCCCTTATTGTTATTAGTGCAACCCCATTATTGTATTATTATGCCCATAGAGTCCCCATGTTGTTATTATTGTGCCCCATAGAAGGCCACTATTGTTATTGTTGTCCCCCTACAATATTATTGTTATGTAGGCTCCAATTGTATTGAGACCCCTTAGACTCCTATATATAGAAAGGAGGTCTTATCATTTGTATCATCCAATAATTGTTTATTTTTGTAATTTAAAGTAGGTTTCCCCCTCAAAGATGCTACTTTTGAAGTGTTGACCTATCTCTTTCTTCTATTTTGTGAGCTAGTTGCATAACATTTGGTATCAAAGCTTTGGATTCTAGGGTTTTGCTGCTTCAAACAGGTTATCATGGAATTTTAGCTATAAATTTTTTTCTACGATGTTTAAGAAGATGCAATTAAAAAACATTTGAGATGAAATCTTGATGAACCTCGGGTCCGAATTTCAGATCTTTTCTCGCTATATTTTTGGAGATATGATCAAAGGAAGTTAGGGTTTTTGAAGGCTCCCAAATTATATCTCAAACATGTGACTTGGGAAAAATTGTCATAACTTTCTCTTGGAGAATCCAATCTTGATTAGACTTGTGGGGCTAAAAAGAGGACTTAGAGGCATACCACACAATGAAATTTCATACCTTGGAGATCTGAAATTACAGAGACACAACATATTCAATATCGAGCTCTTACAAAGCGAAAAAAGGCGTGTAGTCTTTTTAAGATTTTGCATAAGTTAGTTTGAAGTAATTCAAATGGCATAGTGAAGCATAATTATCATTAATTGATGTCTCAAAGAAAGAAAATGGAAACACCTAGTAAGCAACCTGAAATCTCTACCATGACTCATGAAGAAGAGGAATAAATGCACCATGATATATCAAAATTATGAGACCAAGTGCAACAAATTTCACTCTCACAAAATGTAACAAAAGCTAAACGGGTGGTTTAAAGAAATCCATGGAAGCTAATATGAATGGCGTGGAAGCTAATATTGATGGCGTGGAATCTACGATGGATTGTTTAGAAGTAAACATTGAATATTTGAAGAAAGAGATGGAAGGTTTGAAAGGAGGTTTGGCAAAGTTACTTCAAGAAATGCTTCCTAATGGTGAAAAGGTAGTAGAGGAAAGTCATGATGAGAAAAAAAATAAACGCTAATCATGATGCCATAGAATATAATGTTGGATTCAAGACCCACCATGTTCCATAGATCGATATGAGGAAGTTTGATGGCAAGGATCCCCTAAAATGGATACTACAAATGGAGAAATATTTCTATCTCCATAATGTGAAAAACACATAAAAGGTATGCATTGCAACTTTATATTTAGAACAATCCGTTTATATGGTATCGATGGATTTTATATCATAAACCAATTGTCACTTGGTCAATTTTTATGGAGGAAATGATAACACATTATGAGGATACAAAAATAAAAACCTTCTTTAGCCAATTGATAAATCTCAAACAAAAGGGTTCAATGGCAGAGCACATTGAGGAATTCCAAAAATTGAATATAAGGGTGTTAGGCCCCTATAATACTAGTGTTTCCCTTATTATTATTGTCATTGTAGCCCGTAATTGTTATTTTTATGCCCAATTTGTCCCCATATTGTTATTATTGTGCCCCATAGAAACCCACTATTGTTATTGTTGTGCCCTTACATTATTATTGTTATGTCGGATTGACTATATTGTGACCCCTTAGAATCCTATATATATAAAGGAGGTCTTATTATTTGTAGCATCCAAGAATTGTCATTTGTTTAATGTAAAGGAGGTTTCCTCCTCAAAGAGGTTGATTTTGATGTTGTTGCTCTATCTTTTCTTCTATTTTGTGAGCTGGTTGCATAACAATTGGTATTAGAGCTTTGGTTTTTAGGGTCTCACCGCTTCAAATAAGCCATCATGGAGTTTTCGCTATAATTTTTTTTTACGATGTTTTAGAAGCTAAAATTAAAACTCATATGAGAGGAAATCTTGATGAAACTTGGGTACAAAGTTCAGACCTTCTCTCGCTATAGTTTCAAAGCTATTATCAAAGTAAATTATGGTTTTTATAGGCTTCTGAATTATATCTCAAATAGGTGACCTGGGAAACATCGTCATAACTCTCTCTGTGCATCATATTGAAATTTCATAAAATGATGTAGAAATAAGATGGAGTGTATTTTTTTTGTATCGGTTGTAGGTCCAAAAATCGAAACAATGACATGTGGCACTTGGTACAAGTTCATTTTACTAAAGTATTCTATAATTATGTCATCGTGGGAGATTTGGAATAACACTTTCTTGGAGAATCCAATCTTGATCTAACTTGTGGGGTTGGAACGAACATGTAGAGGGCTACCACTTGAAGAAATTTTAAACCTTGGAGATCCGAAATTACATATATACAACCAATTCAATATCAAGCTCCTACAAATCCAAAAAAGATATGTAGTATTTTTAAAGTTTTGCATAAGTTTGGTTTGGAAAGTTAGTTTGAAGGAATTCAAAGGACATAGTGAACCATAATTATCATTAATTGATGCCCCAAAGAAAGAAAATGGAAACACCAAGTAAGCAACCTAAAAGCTCTAGCATGACTCATGAAGACGAGGAAGAAATGCAACATGATATATCAAAATTATGAGACCAAGTGCAACAAATTTCACTCTCACAAAAGGTAACAAAAGCTAAGATGGATGGTTTAAAGAAAGGCATGGAAGCTAATATGGATGGTTTAAATAATGGTGTGGAAGCTAATATTAATGGTATGGAAGCTAAGGTGGATGGCATGGAAGCTAAGATGGATGGTATAGAAGCAAAACTTAAAGGAAACATGGAAGATTTGAAGATAGATTTGACAATGTCGCTAAAAGAAATGCTTACTAATGGCAAAAGGGTAGTAAAGGAAAATCATAATGAGAACAAAAGGAATGTTAATCATGATTTCATAGACTCTAACATTGGATTTAAGACCCACCATATTCTAAAAATCGATATGAGGAAGTTTGATGGCAATGATCCCGTAACATGGATACTACAGATGGAGAAATATTTCGATCTCCATAATGTGCAAAACACACAAAATGTACACATTGCAACTTTATATTTGGAACCCAATTAGTTTGTATGGTATTGATGGATTTTCTATCATAAAAAAAATTTCACTTGGGTAATTTTTACGGAATAAATAATTTCACATTATGAGGATACAAAAAGCAACACCTTTTTTAGCCAATTGATAAATCTCAAACAAAAAGTTTCAATGGTGTAGCACATTGAGGACTTCCAAAAATTGAATATAAGGGTAAAAGATATTCTAGAGGACCATAGGATTGATGTGTTCATAGTGACATTAAAGGATAATATCCAACATGAGGTTCAAATTTGGGAACCTGATTCATTGGAGAAGGCATTCAAGTTGTCAAGAAAAATTGAAAGAAAAATTATGGCAACAAGGAAGCCTACCAATCACCTATAAATATGGAATTGTTGTTGCCCCTAGCCTTCCACAACCTACAAGATTGACACCACAACAATTGGAAGAAAAAAGAGAGAAAGGGATTTGTTACAATTGATGAGCCTCGGTATTGCAACAAGAATGGTACAACTTCCAAGGCTACCAACTTTAATTATGAACCTAGGGTTTGTGCAAACTTAAGAGGTATCGGCACTATATATCCAACATACAATGTGTCCTTCCTTTGTTGTCATGATGTAAGGAGTGAATGTACTGAAATCAAATCTTAAACTAATTGTAAAAAATGAAATGCTCAAAATGGAAACCTTAACCTATTGCAAGAAATAAAGTACAAGGAAAGAAACCTATTCTAATTACATAAAGATCATGAACTAAATGTAAAGGAAACCTAGCTTAACCCTATTTATAAAATGTGATGATTTAAACTCACTAAGCATGGAGTCTGATCTAGAGAGTATTAACTGCTATGTTCATGTGTGAAAATAAAAGAACTATTTTTTTAATCTTTTTGTTTTATAAATGCAAATGCTAATCTTTCCTTGTTCTTTGGCAGGGGAGACAGGTATGGAGGAAGAGGGTTACAATGGTCTTGATGGCATGGAGGTCAAGTAGGGGCCTAATCCTAGCTTCAGTGATGATTTTTCTCAATTCGGGCTCAAAACAGGCTGCTACAGGATTTCCTATAGGAAAACTACATGATGCTACAGGATTTCCTATAGGAAAACTACAGGATGTCTACAGGATCCCTTGTTTTACTACAAGAATAGGCCAAAAGCTTAGGAAATGGTCTATAAGGTGGAATGAATCCTAGGAAATGTGGATAATGGGAGAATAAGGCATGGATTTGGTGGAAACTACTGAGAACTCAAGCAAGGGCTTCCATATGGTTGGATTTGCTCAATGTGAGTAGCAATTTTTGCTTATAAAACAAGAATTCGGATGGAGAACTTAGTGGATTTTGGCAACATGGGTGGATGAGGCTTGGATTAGGTGAACGATATGAGGTCTCCTTGCAATGTATAATATCATACACAAACACACATTCTTGTCTATATCTATACACAAATTCATCTATGCATAGGGAAGATTTATTAAATAGAAGAAAACATAACTTTTACCATCTAATGGCTAGGTGCATGAATGTAAGTATTTGAAATCAATACAAAAGTTCTTTGAAACCAATATGAAATCTAAGAGATCAGAAATGAGAATTTCAACTTATCCTAATAAACTTAAAGACAATTAACCCATGCTAAAAAATATAGCAGAAAATTACTAGTCTAAAATCCATAAATTCGAGGACCAGTGAGCTAATAAATCTTTAAAATGCATAACCTAATCAAGTGAAAATTAATTGGGGTAATTTTTGTTATTAAATAGAGTGTTGTTGTGATCTAATGCAAGTGGAACCAACATTATTGAAGCTCTTTAGCATGCTCTAAAAAAATGGAAGAAATTTATTGTTATTTGCCACAAAGGAATTCCAGAAATCTAGATTTAGGAATAAAAAAACTCATCCAAGTAGCTCAGTGATTAATATGACCTTCCAAAGTTTTTCCAAGGATGAAGTGATGCTTATGATCCTGGAAAATAACTTACATTAACAATTTAACCCAATCCTACAATTAGAAATCATTAATACTAAATAGAGAAATAGAAAGCAACGAGAACATGAGATGCATGTGAATAAGAAGTGACAAGAAGAAAAGAAAATGATACAAAAGGGCTCTGAGGCTCCTGGGATGGCGAAGTCCAAGGAAAATCAGAGTTGTATGAAGGAGACCAAGACTTACAAGCTGAACATGACACCAATATTCATTATTTCCATTAATATAATTACATCCCTGTAAGAAAATACAATGGAGCTGCAAAAATATGAGTTCTCTCCACAAGAAGACTAATCAAAATCTAGCCTTAGAGGAAAATTTCACTTGGTACTTATACAAAATGATTAGGAATCATTCTCCATGAAAGGGAAAATCTTTCCACACCAAAATCCCTTTATTAGTGGATTTGGGTCCCAATGCTAGGATCTACATTAAATGGCAGGGAACACATTCTTAGATTTTCTCAATCATTGGAGTTCCAAAATCTGTGCCATAATTCCATAATATATTGTTGATTTGTTATTTAATATTGATCCTTGTGTAGTAGGGAGAAAGTCCCTAAATTATCTCCTCCTCCATATCTTCATAATCTTCCCAGTATTCTCATAATATTCCACAAAAATAAATAATATTAGGCACAAATATGCAATTATTCATAAACCTTCCTAATGAACATATTAAATTTAAAAATACATTATCTAATGAAAAAAAGAGGTTTTAATGTGTTGAAGGATCGTTATATGGGCCTTAATTTATGTTTAATTTAGAGGCATGGGCCTTAATTTATGTCTAATTTAGAGGCTCATCATACCCCCTACTGAAAGTGTTACTCATCCTCCGACCAACTTAGTGACCTCATTGTGCCTCATTCATGGCAGTGGTGGCCTCTCTCTTGTGCATTTCTCAGTCCATTCTCTTAAGAATCTTGGTTGTAACTTCTACAACGACAAGCCCAAAAATCTATTTGTGCGTAGGAAAATCATTGTTTCTTAAGACCATCAGCTTGCCTTCTTCTCCTTATTCAATATGGGTTCTTGAATATTTTTCAGTTTGGCGAGGTATTACATATCCTTAGCAACCTTCTGCAACCTTGTTCCACCATGTGGACACCTCTGAAACCTTCAAAATGCCTTTAGATAAGAATTAGGACATCCTGTAGTAATTCCTGTCAAAACTACAAGAAACCCATTTTGAGCATAAATGATAGTCTGAGCCTATGGTAGGACCTAAACTTGACTCCCATGCCTTTCTCCCATTTCTATAACATCTTTTAGGCCTCGGAAAAAGGCTAGAAAGAGATTAGAGACCTCTTGGAAAGCCTCTTTTCATCACTGTAGTTTTAGTTCTGTTTTGATGGTGAATGCCTTATTTCCTTTTGTTACGTTCTTCTTTTCTTTTGTGGCCTAGATGATTCCCTATTAGCATTGGAGTTATCTGTTTTGATTAGGTCTCTCTTAGGCACTACCATTTTGGGTTTTAGCACAATTTGTTCCTTTCTTCCTTTTTGTAGCATCATTATGCCTTCCTGTGGTAGTCATTCCTCCTCTTTCGAGCTCTTCTAACTATATGAGAGTGATGAGAAATGATGTAAAGGGTTTGGAGGATGATGCTAGTGTTTAGAGGGAGTAGTCTAGGTTTGTGAAAATGGAGAGGATGCTCTATTTGTTTTTTATCAAGAAATTTTGAGGGTGAGACAGAGTGTAGGGTTTGTTATTGAAATTATGAAATGGTATGGATGAATGATGGATAGATAGTGGATATGAAGTGGATGGAAGGCTTGGAGTGTTGTGGTGACTTGGCCTTTGCAGAAATTTCTTCTTTTAATTTTTGTCCCCATTCCTTGGAATCATCACCCTTCCTAATTTGACTTTTCCACCTTGCATGAGTGAATGAGTGAGCTGAAATTAACTAGTTGAAAGTCGCCAAGGCTACCGACCCATCCTTAGCTTATAAAACCTCATTTCTCATGCATTGACAACGAATTTATAACTATAATATGCTCAAGAGAAGAGGTCAAGAATATTACATACATGTACCTACCTGATGGCTTTTGGAGAGACATGCATGTTGCTGCTGAGTTGATGTTGTTGTGTTGTTCATGACTCAAGTGCATCTTCTTGACAGCCTTTTACTTTTTTTGTTGGTCTTATTTTGATGATGGGTTGTCTTCTTATTGATGTGCAGGTGTTGGCTTCCTCTATTGCTATTGAGATCTGGAGGAGTTTCCTTTTTCCTGCAGTCATGCTTCTTCTCTCTCAATCATTGTGTTGAAGGTTAGCTCCAGAGTTGTTGTTTTTTTCAGTATAGGCTGCTGATGAGCCCCAAATTTGGTAACATTTTGGGCTCATTTGGCCTAACTACCTTTGCTCAATCCTTCATTTTTCATAACTTATGCATCATTTTTTAGTATGTTTATGTCATTTGTACGAATAAGGGCAGTCACTATTCCTAGGTGGCTAACACGTGCTCATTTCAGGTTTTTGACACATGATTGGAACAAAACCGAGCAGATAAGGGCCAGGAGACAGCCAAGATGGGGTTGAGGATTCGTAGGAGGGTTGTCCACAGCATTAAATGGCCTTCCTCGGGATCTTCACCCCCAACTCTGAGCTCCAACAGCCACCACAACCGGATCTAGAAGGCAGCCAAACGGATTTTGAGGAAGCAGCAGTTCACTCCTAGTTTGGTCAGCCAAGTCCCACTGATTTAGGAGGCCAGCTTGGGGCCTCGTGATGTATAAATGATAAGGCTTTAGCCTTCGAAAAGGACTTTTGAAACATTGTTGCACATTCTGCACTACGAGCTGCTAGCTTGGTTTTGCTCTTTTGTAGCCATTATTGGCATGCTCTTTGACTTATGATTATTATTTTTTAATGGAAAGCAGTCAGATTTGATCTCAGTTCTGAGCTTTTAAAGGAGCCATAGCTCTCGGGGTTGGGCCCAACCTGAGAGCCTAAGGCCTCCTTCTTCTGTATTGTTATCTTTTCTTTCAGCATTATGGTTTTCTTTACATGCATTTTAAACGCAGTTTGTTGAGTTAGATTTCGTGGTATGGTTAAGTAGGTTATTGTTAGAAGATAGAGTTGCTCCAGATGTTTGGAATAGAGTAAAGAGATTAGAATTGATAAAAGCTCAAAAAACGGTTGCCTGCACTCTCATTTTCACCTCTTTTTAGGGGCTGGAATTGCAGACAGTGCTACCCACCAAAAACATTGGTTTGCGTACTCATGCAATCTTTGGTGCAATATTTTCATTTGTAGAAGTTGTCTATGAGTTCAGACCTCTTGGAATGTTTCTTTGCTTTAGTACCATACATGGTTTTCTTTAGAAATAACGTTGTTGTTCATTGGTTCCATTAAACAGTTAGGACAGATTAGGAATGTTTTGATTATGTGCAGGACGTGGATGATTTGGTTCAGTTTACACTGTGCAGTGCTACTCCCTCGCTCTCTCGTCCTTCTAAGCCTTGCCCAGGCCAACTGCTCATCTCCAAATTAGGCCCCTTGTCTCTCAATTACTCTACTACCCACAACATCCTACCTCTCTTCTCGGCCTTCCACTCCCTCTACCCTCTTTAAGAAAAACTAGTTTTCCACACCCTCTCATCACCTCATCTCCCTGTCACTAAGTCATTACAAACCCCTCTCCTATCTCCCTATCCATCCATGCAGCCCTTTTCACTCACCCATCATCCAAAATCCAATCGTAGAACATCCTGTAGGAATTACTGAGCATCCTGTAGAAATTCTGAAACATCCTATAGAACCCCTGCAGACTTCCTGTAGAAGCTCATAAACTCGGTCTTTTGGCAGCCAAACTTTGTGAAAATCTCTGGAAGGGTGTTAGGAACCCCTTAGACCCTCTCTGAACCTTCCTAACCTATTCCAAGCCCTTCTCCTCCTTGATCCACCTCTGCACAGTAAAAAGCTAGTTAAAAGCACATGCATGATAATTCTAATAATTGAAACAAAAATACAAAAATTGTTTTGTTCGGATAGAGGTAGTCTAGACACATGCATTTTACCTTCATAGAAGTAATGGCATCTCTTTCAGTAGTTTGCATTCCCATCTCTGCATCAGTAAGACTAGCTGGTAGAATTAGGGTTTGCTAGGGTTTGCGTTTCTTGTTGGCTTTCAGTTCCTTTCTGCAAATAGATTAGCCTCCTTTGAGTTAGCTTTCGTCCATCAGTTAAAAAGCTTCTTCTAAGAGCTCACAGAAGTTGGCTTGAGCCCCTAGCAGACTTGTGCCTGTTGACCAAGTGACAGCTGCGGCAAGAGCTAGTACTTGTGCATACAGCACCGTCGCTTCCAAGTTTGTTATGAACTACCGCGTTGATAAAATTAAAGAAGGAAGCTCCAGGAGTTGTAGCATTATTGCTACAATACTGGAGCCCACCATCTTTTTGGTGCCGTTGCCGGGGAAGCGTCAGAGTATTGGTGATTGTTGCTTTTCTTCTACTTTCCTACTCTCGCCTTCTGCTAAGTAGTATTTCATTTCCATTCTACAATTTCCTTTCTGCAAAAGTAGCATAGACATTTCCTGCTTTCATAGATTAACATTTCAATTCTGCAATTTCATTTCTGCAAGCGTAGATTAGCATTTCAATTCCGCAAGCATAGCCTAGCATTTCATTCCTGCAATTTCATTTGAGCAAAATAGATTAGTTCTTTTATGCTTTCATTTCAATTCTGCATTTCCATTTCAGCAAGATAGTTAGTTGCAGTTCAATCTATTTTAGTTTTGCAGGTACCAGAAAAAAACAAAAGCAATCAAAAGTCTTTTCATTTCATGCCTCTTAGAAATCGAGATAAAACAGGCAAATTCTTACCCAACACCCCCACCACATCACTGAGTCACCCTTCTCTCTTCTTTGGTGACAGTGATCTAGAAGAACCTATAGGTGAACCTCCTGAGATATACGAAGATCCTATAGCAGAAGAAGAGTTAGAGAACACTCCATCTGAAGCTATGGCTAACAATAGAGGAGAAGATGAGAGAATTGAAGGTGCCTTCCCCATCCGAGAGACCAATGGAGACATGAAAATGAAGAACATCAGCCCCTTCGCTTTACCTCACTTCCATGGACTGACTACTGAAGACCCTGATACCTTCCTGTTTGAGTTTTCCATCCTTTGTCGAACCTATGACTATACCGAAGATGAGAAAAAACTGAAACTCTTCCCCTCTACCCTTAAGGATGCAGCATTATGCTGGTTCATGGGCTTACCTGGGAACAGTATCACCACTTGGGCCCAGATGCAGCAAGCTTTCAATACCAAATACCGGGACTGCTGTAGGTCCAAGGAAGCCAAGGGAGAAATCTTTCGGATGACCATGGGGAATGATGAGTCTTTAGAAGATTACGAGGAAAGGTTCCAACTTAGCTATAAACGGGCCAGGTGCACACTTGACCCTGAATCCCTCAAGTTGGTCCTGCTCCGAGGAGTCCCTGAAGACCTCTTAGATACCCTTCACATGCTATCTGGAGGAGATATTTACCAACTACCTTATGAGGACATAAATACTGTGTTTAGAAACCACTCTAGGGCAGCCCGGAAAAGAGGTAGAGGAAACTTCCTCTCAGCTAGTATTCCTTTCTCCAAACATGAGTTTGCAAATCAATTAGAGGACCTCAAGAGTGAGGTGAGACAGACCATCGCCATGCAGCTTGATACATTCCGAATCCAGCAGAAGAAAGAGGAAGCTGAGAGGGCTTTGGCTATCTTCTGCCCTAGGTGTACAAGGAAACACCCTAAGAACGAGTGCCCATTACATTCGGTTGAGGTATGTTTTGTTTGTGAGGAGGACCACCCCACAAACCAATGTCCGACCTTACCTGGGCTTAAAGCCATGTATCAAGGGACAGAAGCGCCCACTGAACCTCTCTATTTCCTCAACCAAAGGAGGCCACATGGACCTAGACCTTACCAACAGGGGATGCAAGGGACACCCCAAGCTTATTATAGCCCCAACCAATCTGCTCCTATGCCTTCCTGGGGTCCCCCTGCTCATCCTTCCTGGTCTGTGCCTCCTCCATGGTCTTACCCGCCTCAGTACCATACTCAGCCCACTACTCATTCATTTCACTCACATGCCCAGCCACAGCCTCAGTGGAATGCACCTCAATCGGGGTGGAGGCCCCAGTACAATACTCCTCCCGCCATTTTGCCTCCACCACCAGCTCAACCACAACCATTACCTCCTGCTCCTCCAAGGCAACCCCAAATGCCTACTCAACCGAACCCGAACCCCAACAACCGACAGGCCCAGCAGGTATATACTGGGGAAACATCATGCCCTATCTATGCTGTGGAGATCTAGGAGATCAATCTGCGATCTGGAAAGACTCTTCCGGATCGCCAACCTCCTCCCCCAGAGGACGAGGAAGATAAACAGGAAAGTGAACCAAAGGCCATTGCACCCTTTCCTGAGAGACTAACAGCCACCACACAACCCAACCCAGAGGAGGATGAGCTTCTGGGAGAACTCAAACAGTTGTGTGTGATAATACCACTTCTCCAAGCCATCAAAGATGTACCGATATACAACAAACTGGTTAAGGAAAAGTGTTTCAGACACACAGGCAGGCGAAAAAGAGATGCTTCAACCATCAATGTCATAGGACAACTGTCTGATCTTATGTTGGGGCAGGCCATCTGCCCAAAGTATCTGGATCCTGGGAGTCCTGTAGTTGATGTCCACATCAATGGCACCATCATACCACACACATTGATTGATCTGGGGGTTGCCATTAATGTGATGACCAGAGATACCATGCTCAAACTCAACCTTCAGGGTTCCTTGAGAAAGACCTCGACAGTCCTGCAACTAGCAGATCGCTCCACCGTGACTCTCGAAGGGATTGTAGAGGATGTCTTGGTCTCTGTTGACTCTTGGGAGTACCCTGCAAACTTCCTGGTTCTGCAACCAAAGGCAAAGCTTACTGGATACCCTCTTATTTTGGGAAGGCCCTGGTTAGCCACTGCAGATGCTTACATAAGCTGCCATGCAGGAAACATGACCATCAAAAATGGTCCTATGTCCAAGCAGCTAGTCCTGTACCCTCCTGCCCAACCCTTATTAGAGCATCACTTACCATTTTGGTTGGAGGAAGGAGAAGAGGATGAGGTGTACTCAGCACCTTTGTGCACCCTAGACACCACTAGGGGAGGCCCCCCAACCGAGGATGATTTGATTGAGACCTTGATCCAGAATCCACCTCCCAGTGCATTGTCCTTAGAGGAATTAGTGGAGGATGCCCAAGCCAGCACCTTAGTGGACCTTTGTGTGACCAACCCTGTCGCTCCTAGAGTCAAAAATGTGGAGTTCGGCCCTGAGAGAACGTTAAAGATCAGCTCCTCCCTATCTCCTTCCCAGGAAAAGGAACTGTGTAGTCTGTTGGCCAGTCATATAGATGCTTTTGCTTGGAGCTATAAGGAGATGAAAGGAGTCCATCCTTCGGTCTATACCCATCACATCTACATCAAAGAAGATTGTAAACTGGTTAGGCAACCCCAAAGGAGAATGAATCCAGCCCTTAAGGACATCATCAAGGAGGAATTGCAAAAACTGTTGGATGCCGTATTCATTTACCCCATCTCGGATAGCGAATGGGTGTCCCCTCTGGTGTTAGTTCCCAAGAAAAACGGGAAGTGGAGAATCAATGTGGACTAGCAAGAACTGAACAAGGCCACCAAGAAAGACCATTTTCCTCTACCCTTCATAGATCAAGTGTTGGATGGACTGGCAGGAAAGAAGTTTTTCTCTTTCCTAGATGGGTTTAGCGGGTATAACCAGATCCAAATCAGCCTGGAAGACCAAGATAAGACCACCTTCACTTGTCCTTGGGGTACCTTTGCTTACCGAGTTCTTCCCTTTGGACTATGCAATGCTCGTGCCACCTTCCAGAGAGCTGTCTTGAGCATCTTTTCTGAGATGGTCCATGATTCGGTGGAAATCTATATGGATGACTTCACTCCTTATGGGTCCAACTTCCAAGAAGCATTGTCCAATCTGGGAAAAGTCCTAACCAAGTGCATTGAGATGAACCTATCCCTTAGTCCTGAAAAGTGTGAATTCTTGATGACTGAGGGGACCGTGCTAGGCCATACCATTTCTTGCCAAGGATTACAGGTGGATCCCAACAAAATTGCTCTCATCAAGAAGGTTCCACCTCCTCAGAAGGTAAGATATGTTCGAAGTTTCTTAGGTTTAGCAGGGTATTATAGGAGATTCATTAAAGACTTCAGCAAGCTAGCCTCACCATTGTTTAGCCTCTTGGCAAAAGATGTTGAGTTTAAATGGACTGACGATTGTCAGAAGGTTCTGAATGAATTAAAGGACAAGTTGGTGTCTGCCCCAATCTTGAGAGGTCCAAACTGGGCCCTACCTTTCCACATCCACACTGATGCCTCGAACAAAGCCATAGGGGCAGCCTTAGGACAAGTTGAACAAAAACTTCTATATGCCATATACTTTGTCAGCAAAAACTTATCCAAGGAAGAACTGAATTACACTGTAACTGAGAAAGAATTCTTGGCCGTGGTCCATGCACTGAACAAATTTCGACATTATATCACTGGATATCAAACATTTGTACATACTGATCATGCTGCAATTAGATATTTAATGAATAAACCCGATGTGAATGCTCGTATTATTAGATGGTTACTTTTGTTGCAGCAGTTTGATTTGACTATTGTTGACAAGCCAAGTAAAGAAAATGTTGTTGCTGACCTTTTGTCTAGATTGGATTTACCCGCAAGTGAGGATGGAACAGTTGATGACCAGATGCTAGATGAACATCTGTTTGCTATCTCAGTACTCTCTCCATGGTTTGCTGATATAGCAAACTACCTTGTCTCAGCACAGTTCCCTCCGCACCTATCCTCAAGGGAGAAGAGCAGGATCGTGAGGAAGAGTGCCTCATTCACTTGGATCGGGGGCAACCTGTTCAAGCTTGGCCCGCATCAGATCTTAAGGCATTGTGTAAGGGAGGAGGAAGTCTTTGATATCCTCCTAACCTGTCATGACGGACTTGTGGAGGACATTTTGCAGCCAAAAGGACTACCTTCAAAATCCTACAGGCAGGCTACTATTGGCCCACACTTCATCAAGATGTCAGAAGGTATATCAGCCAATGTGACCGATGCCAAAGAATGGGGAAACCGACTCCAAGGGACGAAATGCCTCTCCAACCTCAAGTGACTCTTGAGCCATTTGAGAAGTGGGGTATGGATTTTGTAGGTCCAATCAATCCTCCTTCGAGGCAAAGGTCTTACATCATTGTGTGCACAGACTACCTGACAAAGTGGGCATAAACCAAGGCAATCAAAGCAGCGACAGAAGAAAAGGTGGCCGAGTTCTTAAGAGAAAACATCTTCTACAAATTTGGCTACCCAAGAGAGCTAGTCACCGATCAAGGAAGCCAGTTCACCTCCAACTTAATTGAATACCTACTCGCTCATCACAAAATCAAGCATAGGACTTCCACCCCCTATCATCCTCAAGCGAATGGGCAGGTGGAAGTCACCAATAGAGCATTAGAAGGGATCTTGACCAAGGTGGTGAGCAGCAGTAGAAAAGATTGGGTAGATCGCCTGGTTGAGGTCATGTGGGCTTACAACACCACTTGGAAGACCACAACTAGCTTCGCACCTTATGAGCTGGTCTATGGGAAGAGAGCTTTGCTGTCAATTGAGTTCGAGTACAACACCTTGAGGATGGCAGCTCAGTTGGACCTGGATCTCAGCCATGCCCAACAAGAAAGGTTATTGTAGCTGAATGGATTGTATGAACACCAAATGCAGGCCCTTCTCTACTCAGAAGTGGTTCAACTTCAGAGGAAGGTGTGGCATGACCAACACCTCAATGACAAGCAATTTTAGTCGGGAGATTGGGCGCTGTTGTATGATTCCAGGCATAAGGATTTCAAGGGGAAGCTGAGAACCAGATGGCTGGGACCATATGCAGTGGAAAAATGTAATGACAATGGATCTGTTCTTATTCGGACCATTGATGAGGAGGCCATCCCTATGCTTGTCAATGGGCATCGACTAAAGATCTACAGAAAACCTCTTTCAAGGCAAGAATTCATCAAAACTGTGGAAAAATCAGTGCTGGTCATAGAGAAGGGTTCTGCCTCTGTTTTGGGCATACCCTGAAGATCTTAAAAATAATAATAATAATAATAATAATAATAAAGATCCTTGGGTGAAAACCTTTCTGAGGCTCCCAAGGCAGATGGTAGGGGTGAAAACCTCATTGAGGCGTCCCTGCTGTCTTTCTGAAAATGTTTGAAAAAGACCCTTGAGTGAAAACCTCTCTGAGGCGCTTAAGGCAGATGGTAAGGGTGAAAAATTCATGGAGGCGCCCCTGCTGTCTTTCAAAAAAAAGAAGAAAAAAAACAAACAAACAAAACAGGGAAAACAAGTTCAAGATGTGGCAATACATGCAGGTTGCAGGTATTCCATGCAGGAAAAGAGGCCCCTCAACTCAAAGACAAGGGTCCCTACTATGCTACCAGGTGACCTCACCAGCACTCCCTCCAGAAGCACTCATCTCTTCCAAGGTCTGTGCATGATTTGATCATAGTTTAGCCTTCTACAGGAAGCTACATGACATTCTACAAGAAGTTCTATATTTCTACAGGAAACTTCCTGTAGAATCTTTGGACGGCCCAGAACCGACTGTGTGGGGAGATCTAACGCCCGAGGTCCGATACGGAGGCATGCAAGCTAATGTTTTCTCCATCACGCACTGCTTTCGCCTCCTTCTACCACCCCAGTTGCCATGCAATGGAAATACCTGCACAGTCAAATCAGAACATTGAATTATCAGAGGAAGCGATTCTCAAATGGAATAAAGGATGCAGAGACACCATGCACTACTTATCAAAGCCATCCGAGGGCCTGCGACTGTGACCGTGATGCCACCGTCTCCACTGTTTTGGCATGCACCCGCGGAGGAAAAACTGCTACAGGACATCCTACAGGAATCCCGTAGCTGTTCATCCAGCTAGAGTGTACACCATCAAGGCGCCTGCAACACATAGAGCGGGCACATGCACCATCTGCAGCCAAGTAACAAGCTTCGTAATCAGCAACAGTCTGCAAGGAGGAACCCCCGTGCCTGTGCATGAAGCAGCAACAAGCAAATCCATCACCCTCACCCTGAAACCTGAAAATAACATCGCGGCCGCACAGGTAAGTGCCTCACCCTTTTTTCGTCAAATTACATGAAGAATGCTCTAAAATGTTTGCAAGTGTGAAAATGAATGGGTTGAGCAGTCGGGTAGCCATTCAACTGGCCACCACGACCAGTCCGATGGTCTCGTCAGATTTGGAAAGTGTTGGTCGTGGCAAGCAAAACGGGTAATGGACACGTGAGAAGCGTCCAATCGAGGAGAAGCGGCGATCTAACGGAAATGGCGGCGGAAGATCTGCAGGGAATGATGTGGCGGTCAGGGAGACTTGCAGTGAAATGAATAGGTGATGTCGTCCAATGGTCCGGCAGGGACAGCTCACCCCCGCGCCACGAATTCCGCAGGGATTCAAACCCACCGGTTAGATCGTCACTCCACTCATTTATCATCAGTCGTTTTGCAATCAAGCATCCGAATTTCTCTGAAGCTCGTTACTCCAAGTCCTCGGCTCGTTCAGACGTCTGGTGGTTGCACAGAAGGCGCAGAACCACTGACATGCTCTCTGGAACATGTGCGCGACTTCTACAGGAAGCTCGTCGCTACGGAGGAAAATCGATCTATTCACATCAAAGGTGGCAAATTTGAAAAGGTACGCCTGAACCTGTTCCTCCCATGCAATTGGTTTGAAGGGTGGCGAAGTCGACGTCCTCAAAAATGTAAAACTACAGTCTGAGCATAAAATTGCAAGCGTCGTCTTCCTTTTGCATGAAAATTGTCGTCGTAGTATATGCGGGGTTTTCTACAGGATTTGGTTCGTAATTAAGGCCCTGTCAAGGCTCACCTGTAGATAGCCGAGAATTCACGCACTGTGTGCTTGACAGAGGCGTAATTCTGTGCTCTGCCCAAAGAAATCCCAAAGGCCCGTCTTTTGATACGCGCCAGCCACCTCCGGCTAACACAGCAAACTTTCACCATGCCGGGTGGGTTCATTAGGAAGGAACCGACAGACTCAAAGAAGCTACGGGAAAACCCTGAGGTGGTAGAACTGTTTTCCCGTGCCCGATGGTTGTCGTTCTGCGACAAGCTTCAAGGTTATGATGATGAGGTGGCAGAGGAATTCCTGCGAGCTCTGAAGCCAAAATCAAAAACGCTGGCCGTCGTCAATTTCAGGGGTTTGAATCTCAGACTCACCCCACAGTTCATCAGCAGAGTCACTGACCTCCCAATGGGGGTACCGTGGGATAAGGAGGAGAGGAAATTAGGCCAGAAGGCTAAAAAGGAGTTCTTTCTGCCGGAGGAGCAATTCTCAGAGGATAAGAACGGGGTTCGCAGAGCTAGCCTACAGCCGCTTTGGAGTGAGGTCAGCCTCCAAATTATGAAATATATCACGTGCGAAGGACGATTCAGCATCGTATATGGGTACCATTTCCGGCTGCTCACAGAATTGAGGCACCAAATGGACCTACCTTCAGAAAACAAGCTAAGTATTCCTTACTTCCTCCTGCAGTCCATGACTGAATGTGCCACCAAATTACGAGAGGGCACGCCAGACCAGGTAGCCCATCATGGGCTCATTAAGCTCCTCGTGGAGGATGCACTCCACACATACACCGTCCCTCTCTCGTGGGAAGCCTTCCAAAATCTGACTAAGGATGGCGATATCAAAATGTTGACCGAGGAGCTCACTTCCTCCAGCAGCGAGGAGAAGGAGCCAATACACACAGAGAAGAAAGGGAAAGGCCAAGAAACCGCGGCCAAAGCACCGAAGAAAGAACAAAAAGGGAAACCAGAGAAACACCAGGTTGCCGAGACAGAGGATGACAAACCTACATTGACACCCAGGGAGAAAAGGTTACAAAGTAGAGTGGAAAAGACTGAACAAGTCCACGTCAGTAAAGGCACCTCGAAAGCTGCATCAGCAAAGTCAAAAGACAAAGCACCCTCAGCCAAACAGGCTAAAACGGTGCCACCTGTTTCTACAGGAAAGTCAAAAACGGCTTCTACAGGAAGCCAGAAATCAGCAACTACAGGGCCTTCTACAGGAAGCCCTGAGAAGGGAAAACCAAAGGAGAAGACAGCTGAAATTCTTGCAAGGGAGGCAGCAGCCGTGCTGGCCACCCTTAGTACCCCTCCTAAGCTGAAGGAAAAACGAAAGAGGGAGATCCCTCTGTATTTCAAAGCCAGGAGAAGTGTGAGAATCAAAACAGGCAGGCCCCAACCTCCATCCAGCAGCCCAATTACTATAGAAGACACCCCTACCTCGCCAAGGGAGAGGTCCCCCTCAAAAATATCAGTCACTTATGAGCGGGGGAGCCCGAAGACAACTGCTTGGAAGGAGAGAATGGACAGGTTGGCTTCAAAGGCCCAGTTACAGGATGTTGAGGCCGTTCTACAGGAAACATTGGCCCAGCTTAAGGAGACAGAGAGGATGGAGGGAGAGGCACCCACATCACCACTTAGGGAAGACGGAGTAGAGCCACCGAGGGAAGAAGAGAAAGAGCATATTCTGTAACCTAGTCCCTAGCCAAGCTTGAGCTCATATTATAACTTTTTGGAGGCTGGGAAAATTATTCCATAGAAATTCACAGTGTCACTTTTCTTTGCGTTGGAGGAAGAAAGAGTGAGAACCCACACGTGGATGAAAATAGCTAAATCAAAAGGAGTGGCAGATATAGGTCCCTTGGAGGAACAACTCAAGGAGGCACGAAAAGAATTAGCTATGGCCAAGCATGTGGCAAACTGCCAGAGGGTATTCCTACAGGAAGAGAACGAGAAACTTAAACTACAGCTACAGGAACTGAAGAAGGAAAAGGGCACATCCTCAGGGGACACTACAGCAGAACATCAAGGCAGAGAAGGACTGCAAGTTGGTCTTGGGGAGCCAACCTCACATCTACAGGAAAGGGAACTGCAAGCACAAATCGAGATACAAGCTCTCAAACAGCAGTTGCAGCAAAAAGAGGCACAACTGGCTTGCATGGCCAGTTGGGCCATGGATGCTCTACAATGCAGACAACCGGCCAAATCTTATGGCCTATACTTACGGGACCAGTGGCTGCAATTTCAAATTAATGCATTGGCACAGAGGGGTATCTCCCAAATCCAAGACCCCCAGCAGTTCACAGAGTTATGCAATAGCAGTTCATCAGAGGATAAGGCCAAACTATCAGAGTTCTATCTCCATAATTTGGCCCTTCCTAATGTGACTTCACGGGATCCCAACACAGTTGTAGGGGATATGCAGTTGATGGAATTTGCCTCATGGTTGAACCATGAAGAAAAGAGGGCAGCAGAGGTCAAAGAGGTCATGGACTAAGAATTACATGAGCCACTGCTGATTAGAGCAGAGCCAGGGGATCCCACTACATTGATATCGGCCCACCAACACTTAGCCACCAACCCTCAAACTTTATTGAAATACATGGATCAGTAGGCTCAGGCCATAGCACATTTCGAGGATATGGAGCGACTATTAGGGGACAACTGTGTTCATGCTTGCACCCGCCGATGGAACACATTGTCCCACAGCCTTAAAATTAGAGAATATCACACTCCAACTCGAATGAGGGAAGCTCTAGCATGGGTTCCCCTCTACAAGAAGTCCATACAGAACCTCCAAGCCAGCTGGATTGGCCTCAAGCTAAGCCCACCTCTGCTGTTAGGATTGATGGAAGGCAGCACAGAAAAAGAAGAGCATGTACAGTGGGAAGAGGTGGAAAGGAAGGCTGGGTTCCATGCCGATGAGGAGGAGACTACTTCTGAAGCCTGGGATGTGAGGGTGGCGGTGAAAGCAATGAAGGACGAGGAGCTGGATTAGTTGCTCAGGGATGAGCAATCATTTTAGCTGGGGGGTGATGATGAGCCCCAAATTTGGTAACATTTTGGGCTCATTTGGCCTAACTACCTTTGCTCAATCCTTCATTTTTCATAACTTATGCATCATTTTTTAGTATGTTTATGTCATTTGTACGAATAAGGGCAGTCACTATTCCTAGGTGGCTAACACGTGCTCATTTCAGGTTTTTGACACATGATTGGAACAAAACCGAGCAGATAAGGGCCAGGAGACAGCCATGATGGGGTTGAGGATTCGTAGGAGGGTTGTCCACAGCATTAAATGGCCTTCCTTGGGATCTTCACCCCCAACTCTGAGCTCCAACAGCCACCACAACCGGATCTAGAAGGCAGCCAAACGGATTTTGAGGAAGTAGCAGTTCACTCCTAGTTTGGTCAGCCAAGTCCCACTGATTTAGGAGGCCATCTTGGGGCCTCGTGATGTATAAATGATAAGGCTTTAGCCTTCGAAAAGGACTTTTGAAACATTGTTGCACATTCTGCACTACGAGCTGCTAGCTTGGTTTTGCTCTTTTGTAGCCATTATTGGCATGCTCTTTGACTTATGATTATTATTTTTTAATGGAAAGCAGTCAGATTTGATCTCAGTTCTGAGATTTTAATGGAGCCAAAGCTCTCGGGGTTGGGCCCAACCTGAGAGCCTAAGGCCTCCTTCTTCTGTATTGTTATCTTTTCTTTCAGCATTATGGTTTTCTTTACATGCATTTTAAACGCAGTTTGTTGAGTTAGATTTCGTGGTATGGTTAAGTAGGTTATTGTTAGAATATAGAGTTGCTCCAGATGTTTGGAATAGAGTAAAGAGATTAGAATTGATAAAAGCTCAAAAAAGGGTTGCCTGCACTCTCATTTTCACCTCTTTTTAGGGGCTGGAATTGCAGACAGTGCTACCCACTAAAAACATTGGTTTGCTACTCATGCAATCTTTGGTGCAATATTTTCGTTTGTAGAAGTTGTTTATGAGTTCAGACCTCTTGGAATGTTTCTTTTCTTCTGTACCATACATGGTTTTCTTTAGAAATAACGTTGCTGTTCATTGGTTCCATTAAACAGTTAGGACAGATTAGGAATGTTTTGATTATGTGCAGGATGTGGATGATTCGGTTTAGTTTGCACTGTGCAGTGCTACTCCCTCGCTCTCTTGTCCTTCTAAACCTTGCCCAGGCCAACTGCTCATCTCCGAATTAGGCCCCTTGTCTCTCAATTACTCTACTACCCACAACATCCTACCTCTCTTCTCGGCCTTCCACTCCCCGTACCCTCTTTAAGACAAACTAGTTTTCCACACCCTCTCATCACCTCATCTCCCTGTCACTAAGTCATTACAAACCCCTCTCCTATCTCCCTATCCATCCATGCAGCCCTTTTCACTCACCCATCATCCAAAATCCAATCGTAGAACATCCTGTAGGAATTACTGAGCATCCTGTAGAAATTCTGAAACATCTCGTAGAACTCCTGCAGACTTCCTGTAGAAGCTCATAAACTCGGTCTTTTAGCAGCCAAACTTTGTGAAAATCTCTGGAAGGGTGTTAGGAACCCCTTAGACCCTCTCTGAACCTTCCCAACCTGTTCCAAGCCCTTCTCCTCCTTGATCCACCTCTGCACAGTAAAAAGCTAGTTAAAAGCACATGCATGATAATTCTAATAATTGAAACAAAAATACAAAAAATGTTTTCTTTAGATAAAGGTAGTCTAGACACATGCATTTTACCTTCATAGAAGTAATGGCATCTCTTTCAGTAGTTTGCATTCCCATCTCTGCATTAGTAAGACTAGCTGGTAGAATTAGGGTTTGCTAGGGTTTGCGCTTCTTGTTGGCTTTCAGTTCCTTTCTGCAAATAGATTAGCCTCCTTTGAGTTAGCTTTCGTCCATCAGTTAAAAAGCTTCTTCTAAGAGCTCATAGAAGTTGGCTTGAGCCCCTAGCAGACTTGTGCCAGCTGACCAAGTGACAGCTGCGGCAAGAGCTAGTACTTGTGCATACAGCACCGTCACTTCCAAGTTTGTTACGAACTACTGGGTTGATAAAATTAAAGAAGGAAGCTCCAGGAGTTGTAGCATTATTGCTACAATACTGGAGCCCACCAGCTGCTACAAGATTTCCTATAGGAAAACTACAAGATTTCCTGTAGCTCCCTTTTTCTTGAATTTTTTTGCATCCTTCCTCCGCTCTGAGGGTGAATAAATATTGGAATGAGCATAATGTGTGGTCATGGAGTGGAAGGTGAGGTAGGCAACTGGTATGCCCCTTTGATGTTCTTTTCTCCTCTTTCTTTTTCATGTAAGGCAGAGTGGAATTTGAATATGGATTTTGGTTAGATTGAGTGGATAAGTGATGAAAGTGGTGTTGGGGGACCTATATCAACCTACCCTAAATAATACATGACATTTTGACTCATTTCTCCAATCATATTTCCTCTTGTACCTTCTTCTCGGCCATCCTGGAGAGATCATGTAGTAATTCAGGACAACATCTTGCAGCACACTTGTTTTGTCCATATCTCCCAAATGGTTGAGTGGATTGACCTAGAAACTTTTCTGAGCATGTTACCAGCATCCTTATGTAGCTCTCGATAAGTAAATCTTGGCTAATGGATGCACAAATCTTGAGAAAAAATAAAAAATGGTTGAATTTGATGGAGGCCAGTTACCTGGAAACCGTACACTAGAATTTTTTGAAATTGTTTGAGCATGTTACCATCATCCATATGCATCTCTCCATGAAACAACATTTTAAATGGATGGCTGTAGGTGATGGAGGCCAATTTCTCAAAAACCATGCACTAAAATTTGATGAAATTGCTTGAGCATGTTACCATCATCCATATGAATCACCCCATGATTTTTTTTTTAAATCGATGTATGAATATCGAGAAAATTCAAAAATGATTGTAGTTGATGGAGGCCAATTTCTCAAAAATTGTGCACTAGAATTTTTTGAAATCACTTGAGAATGTTACCATTATCCACATGCATCTCCACTTCAAACATCTCGGCAAATGGATGCATGGTTTTCAAGTTATGGAAAAAATAAATTTATTTTGAATGTATTTTTGTTTCATGTAGTAAAACAGAGAATTCCTGTAGTTTTTTCGGACAACAAGGAAACTCAATGGGAAAAGTTTGATAATGATGGGTGGATGGTGGAAATAGATGAGGGTGATGGATTTGCATGGCCTTGGTCATGTTGGATCATTTTAGAAAAGGAGGAGAAAGTAAAAATTTTACTTCTTTTGACTAGAATTTTGACCAATTTTTTCTTTTGTTGGTGCCAACTTCTTTTTGTTGCTTGCAGATGTTGGAGGGAACCTACATTCATAAAATAGATACATGGAGAATAAATTTTTTATTTTTTCCCTTTTTTTTTCTTCTAGGCCTGCTAGCTGCCTCAATGAGGTTTTCAACTAGTAGGTTTTCCTAGGCACCTCAGAGGTTTTCACCTCGGATCATTTCTTTTTCTATTTTTTTCTTCTCTTTTTTTCAAACCATTGACCACCTCATGGAGGTTTTCAACCAATGAGCCAATCTCAGGAGCCTCAAAGAAGGTTTTCACTTGAGATTTTTTCTCTTATTTTTCAAAAAAAAAAAATCTACCCTACTCTACTTGAAAACAAAATCACTTTCAAGTATGATAATACCTCCAATGGATCCATGTGCACATCAAGATGATAGAAAAAGTGATTTGTAGGCTTGAAATGTATGTTTTGATATGTACCTGAATTTGAGTGATCAAATTCTTTGACTTTGATGATATCAAGCACAATTGAAGAAGACAGTATTTTTGCAACTTAGTGCCTCTCTAGAGCCATATTTCAATACAGTTGTGGTGTCCCTGGTCCACTTGCTAATCTGGATCATTCTTCATGTCTTCTTCTACCATGACCTTCAAATATTCCTCTTTTTGATGATTGTTATCTTGAATACATGGAGGATTTGATGGTAACCATGAGGGAGCTTTCTCAATCTCTAATTTTGATGTCCGTTCTTCATCAAGTGCAGCCCATGATTCTTTGATCTTCTCTTTTGAATCTTCTTTTTCTACATGTTGTCCTTCAATGGCATCAAGAGAATCATTTTTTGTAATGTTCTTCCTGATCTGAGATGAATACAATTGAGATCAAGAGGATATATTTGGAAGTGTTGTACCTCGACATTGTAAGTGGGCTGAGCTACTTCAATGTGTGGGTTTCAAAATGGTGGTACAGGTAGTTGAGTGGGAGTGTATATTTGAGATGGATGTGGTTGGGTTTGTGGTTGTGGTGGAGGCGAATGGTAAGGATAACATGGAGTTGGGTATGGAGGATATTGAGGAAAATACTAAGGATATTGTGGATGTCTCCCATAAGTTCCTTGCCAACCTTGTTGCCAAGATTGGTTTTGGGGTTGAGATGGCCAATGTTGCAAAGGAAAGGGTGTGCTCTAATTACTTTAAGATGTATGTGCATTAGCTTGAAATTGTGAATTAGTATCTTGTACCATATCAAGTTTAATAGGCTTCCATGGCCCTCTTAGAGCTACATAACATAGCTGCATTGGCAATTGAATTGCTCCATTGTCCTCTTGGTGAACATCCTTCAACCTTGGTAATGATGGACAATGTTTAACATCATGTGATTTTGCATGGACAACAAAAATATCAACATATTCTTTTTGCTAATTTTGTATTCTTAAGATTTCTACTTATTCACTTAGATTGCTAATTTTTTTTTTTAAATTTATCAAGAAAATTTCCATGTTTAGCTTGACTTACCAATCTTGATGCTGATTGACATACTCTTGCCCTTCCTCTTGATATGTGTTTTCATGCTTTGGAAATTTCTTCAAATGATAATTGGCATACATTACCTCTACTCATGAGATCAAGTAGATTAATCCATTCACCCCTAATTGTTCTAAGTAAGAGTGTTTTTAGTGTGTCAGATCCTAAATGATGTAGCTTTTCCCTCTGAACATTATACATGAACCTCTCTATTAGATCCTCAAGGATCTCATCTTGTCTTTGATTTATTCTAAATATTTCTTCCTTAAGATCATGATCTTTATATTTTTCTAGAAATATCTTTTGCATATCATTCCATGATCTTATTGAATTAGTCACTAAACTCATGAACCATTTAAGAGATCTATCCTTCAATGTTGCTGAAAACAATATCAATTTTTTAGTTTTTAATAAGTAACCATACAATCTAGAAACAATTTCAAATTCAAAGAGAAAGGTTTCCAAATCCTCTGAACATAGACCATGAAATTTTGGAAAAAAAGATGGAGGGATTTTCTTCATGTGCACACTATCATCGGTATCTTGAATGGGAAATCTGAGAGGATCTTCCTCATTGTCATCATCTCCATCCATTTCTTCTACATTATTTACCATCTTTTCTTGTTGTAACTGCAAAAGTGGATGGTGATGTGTCTCTTACTACACCACGTGATCAAATGGGGGGATGGGTTGGCATTGGAGAATTTTTTTGTTTTTATGATTGAATGAAAACACTAATGCATCATACTTTTCTATTTTTCAAATGAAATATGCCCAATATAAATATTTTTTTTTTTTGAAAAAAATAAAAAGAAATGAATCAACTAGGGAAGAAAACAATTCATACTTTGACACCTCCCTGGCAACGATGCCAAAAAGTAATGAGCCTAGTTATTGCAACAAGAATGTTCCAACTCCCAAGGCTACCCAGCTTAATTATCAACCAAGGGTTCATACAAACTTAATGGGTATCAAAACTATATGTATAGCATACAATGTGTCCTTCCTTTTTCGTCATGATGTAATGGAGTGCATGTACTGAAATCAAATCCTAAACTAATAGTAGAAAATGAAATGCTCGAAATGGAAACCTTAACCTATCGCAAGAAATAAAGTATAAGCAAAGGAACCTATTATAATTGCATAAATATCATGAACTAAATCTAAAATAAACCTAGATTAACCCTATTTATCACATGTGATGATTTAAACTAACTTAACATGGAGTCTGACCTAGACAATATTAACTACTATGTTCATGTGTGAATATAAAAAAACTCTTTTTTTAATCTTTTTGTTTTATAAATGCAAATGCTAATATTTCCTTATACTTTGACAGGGGAGACGGGTATGGAGGAAGAGGGTTACAATGGTATTGATGGCATGGATTTCAAGTAGGATCCTAATCCTAGCTAAAATGATGATTTTTCTCAATTTGGGCTCAAAATAGGCTGATGCAGGATTTCCTACAGGAAAACTACAGAATGTCTACAGGATGCCCTGTTTTACTACAGAAACATGTCAAGAGCTTAGAAAGTGGTATAGAAGGTGGAATGAAGCTTGGTAAAGGTGGATAATGGGAGAATAAGGCATGGAGGTGGTGGAAAATACCCATAAATCAAGCAAGGGCATCAGATGGTTGGATTTTCTCAATGGAAATGGCAAACTTTGCTTATAAAACAAGAATTCCGATGGAGATCTTAGTCGATTTTGGCGACATGGTTGGATGAGGCTTGAATGAGGTGAAGGATATGAGGTATCCTTGCAAGGTTGAATATCCTATACAAACACACATTCTTGTCTTTATATATACACAAATTCATCTATGCATAGGGAAGATTTATTAAATGGAAGAAAACAGAATTGTTACGATCTGATGGCTAGGTGCATGAATGTAAGTTCTTGAAATCAATATGAAAATTATTTGAAACCAATACAAAATCTAAGAGATCAAAAATGAAAATTGAAACTTATCCTAAGAAAATTAAAGACAATTGACCCATGTTAAAAAAATAGCAGAAATTATTAGTCTAAAATCCAGAAATTTGAGAACTAGTGAACTAGTAAATCTATAAAATTCCTAACCTAATCAAGTGCAAATTGAATGGGGTGATTTTTGTTATTAAATAGATTTTCATTTTAATCCTATGCAAATGGAACCAACTCGATTGAATTTCGTTAGCATGCTCTAAAAAGTAGCATAAATTTATTGTTCTTTGCCACAAAGGAATTCGAAAATCTAGATTTGGGAATAAGAAAACTAATCCAAGTAGCTCAATGATTACTATGATCTTCCAAATATTTTCCCAGAATGAAATTATGCTTGTGATCCTTTAAAAGAACTTACATCAACCATTTAACCCAACCCTACAGCAAGAAATCATTAATAGTAAATGCAGAAATAAAAAGAAATAAGAACAAGAGATGCATGTGAATAAGAAGTGACAAGAAGAAAATAAAATGATACAAAAGGGCTCTAAGGCTCTTGGGATGGCCAAGCTTGAGGAAAATAAAATTCCTATGGAGGAAACCAAGAATTAGAAGCTTAACATGACACCAATATTCATTATTTCCATCAATACAATTACATCCCTGGAAAAAAAATATAATGGAGCTGCAAAAATACGAGTTCTCTCCAGAAGAAGACTAATCAAAATCTACCCCTAGAGGAAAATTCAACTTGGTACTTATAAAAAATGATTTTAAATCATTCCCCATGAAAGGAGGAAGCTTTCCCCACCAAAATCCCTTGATTAATAGATTTTCTTCCCAATACTATGAATCTGCATTAAATTGTAGGCAACACATTCCTAGATTTTCTCAATCATTGGAATTCCACAATCTGTGCCATAATTCCATAATATCTTGTTGATTTATTATTTAATATTGATCCTCGTGTAGTATGGATAAAGTCCCTAAATTATCTCCTCCAAATCTTCATAATCTTCCCAATATTCTCATAATATTCAACAAAAGTAAATAATATTAGGCACAAATATGAAATTATTCATAAACATTCATAATGAACATATTAAAGTTTAAAATACATTATCTAATGAAAAAGGAGAGGTTCAATGTTCTGATGGATGGCTAGATGGGCCTTAATTTATGTTTAATTTAAAGGCATGGGCCTTAATTGATGTCTAATTTAGATCCCCATCAACATTTGTGATAGAAAATACACTAAAGGTCGTAAGTGTGTTGAGAAGAATTTATTTTACATAGATTGTGAAGATGAGAAGAAAAGGAACAAGAAACATCAAAAGAAGGGGATACGCACCAGAAAAAAAGCATAGAGAAAGAAGAAATGAATCAGACCATATCTTGTAATCAATTGGACGGAATAAGCACTACTCTAACTATCAAGATAGTAGGACATATCAAGAAGAAAATAGTAATAGTGTTTATTGATTCGGGAAGTACCCATAATTTTATTCATTGTGAGATAGCGAAGAAATTGAATTTCTTCCTATATCTAGTACTAGAGTGTCAAGTGATGGCTACAGATGGAATAACCATAAATTTCTCTAGAAAGTGCCATAATATCAAGCTATCCATGTGAGAATATGTGTTTAATAATCTAATGCTTTCCATTCAAATGGGTGGTGTTGATGTTGTACTAGGAGTCCAATGGTTACAATCTTTGGGTATGATAGCTTTCAATATTCAAGAAATTTTCTTGAATGTTTTTTTCAAAAGGAAAGGAAGTTGAATTAAGGGGTACCCCAGGGAAAATGGTAACGATATTCAGCTATAAAAACATGACAACGCTTCTAAAGAAAGAAAAATGTGGCATAATTTCACAATTATGTTGGCTAGAGGTTCCCACGTTGAAATCATCTATTTCTCCAAATCTCCAAAAAGTCTTTGACAATCATTCCAAGGTATTTGAGACTCTCAAAGGCCTCCCACCTATTCGTGATCATGATCATGTTATTCATTTGATTCTAGGAAGTGTTCCTACAAACATAATGCCTTACAGATATCCTTATTCTCGAAAGAGTGAAATTGAATGTATGGTTGCAAAAATGCTAGAGCCTAGTATAATTCAACCTAGTGAAATTTCTTTCTCTGCTCTAGTAATATTGGTGCACAAGAAGGATGGATCATGGCACATGTGTGTGGATTATAGGGAGCTCAACAAGATCACTATTAAAGATAAATTTTCCTTTCATGTCATTGATGAATTATTGGATGAATTGCGTGGAACAATTTACTTTAATAAGTTGGACCTTCCTTCAGGATATCATCAAATCAGAATGAAGACTGAAGACATTCTGAAAACAACATTTAGAACTCATGAGGATCACTATGAATTTTTGGTCATGTCTTTTGGCCTTACCAATGCACCTTCTACATTTCAAGGTTGATGAATTCCATTTTCAAACCCTTGCTTAGAAAATTGTGTTATTATTTTTTGATGATATACTAATCTACAACAAGTCTTGGAAGGATCATGTTCAACATATTGATATAGTGCTCAAACTATTGGAGAAGAAACAATTATAAGCAAAAGCCTCCAAATGATTCTTTGGAGTACAAGAGGTGGAATATTTGGGTCATATTGTATCTCATGAAGGTGTTAAGGTAGACCATAGCAAAATTAAAGCCATTAAGGAATGGAAAATCCCCACATCCATAAAGCATCTGCGATGATTTCTTGAGTTGATAGGGTATTATCGCAAGTTTGTTAAGAATATGGGAGAATAACAGCACCTCTAACAACATTACTGAAGAAAGAGGCAACGTGCCAAGCACTGGTCTTAGCTACGTCAGACTTCACAAAAACCTTTATTGTGGAATGTGATGCCTCAGGAAATGGAATTGGTGTTGTTTTAATGCAAGAGGAAAGACCCATTTCTTTCGAAAGTCATCCAATAAAAGTATTTACACAAAGCTATTTATGAGAAGGAAATGTTGGCAATATTACATGCACTTAAGGAATGACAACCTTACCTAATGGGAAGACACCTCAAGGTAAAAAAAAATCATGATAGTCTTAAGTACTTTTTAGAGAAAATATTATCTTTAGAAAATAAGAAAAAATGGGTCACAAAGATGTTGGGTTATGACTTTGAAATCATCTACAAAAAAGGGAAGCAAAATGTTGTTGCAAATGCACTCTCAAGAAAGGATGAGGACATGGAAGCATTTCTTTGCACCATTTCTATTATCCGATTAGATTGGATAAACGAAGCAAGGGATGAATGAAAGAATGACAAAGAAGTGTGGGCACTCATTCAAAAGTTACAACAAGACATGAGTACATCTGATACATTTAGTTGGAAAAAGTATTCGTTATGGTACAAAGATCACTTATACCTCTGTAATAATTCCCAACTCAAAAAAAATATTCTTATGGAATTGCACACCTCTCCCTTAGGAGGGCAGTTAGGATTTTTAAGAACTTATGATAGGGGTAAGAAGGATTTCTTTTGACATGGCATTAAATCTGATATTCAAAAGTTTGTGGCAGAATGTTTGGTTTGCCAACAAAATAAATTTGAAACAATTAAGACCCCAGGTCTATTTCAACCTTTATCCATTCCAAGTTAACGTTAGAAGGAGGTTTCAATGTATTTTATCACAGGTTTGCCCAAGTCTGAAGGAAAGGGTTTCATCATGGTGGTAGTTGATAGACTTACCAAGTATGCACACTTTTGTGCATTATCTCATCCCCTTAAAGTCAGTACAATTTCTACTGCATTTATGGTAACAATTCAAAAGCTACATGCAAAACCAGAGATTATTGTAAGTGACAGAGATACCATTTTCACTAGAAATTTTTGGACAAAATTATTTCATGTTTGAGTACTTAGTTAGCTCATAGCTCATTGTATCATCCTCAATCTGATGGGAAAATTATGATAGTGAACAAATATTTAGAAGGATATCTTCATTTCTTTGTATATGATAAATATAAATAATGGGTCAACTAGTTTCCTCTGGCTCAATGGTGGTATAACACTTCCTTCCATAATGTAGCAAAAATGACCCCATTTATGGCACTTTATGGATATCATCCACCATCCATCAAATCATATTTAAGAGAAAATTCTAAGTTTCAAGAAGTGGAATATGACATCAAGAATCAACAACAAGTTCTCCAACTCTTAAAGGATAACCTCACTTTGGCACAGAATAGAATGAAACAATAGGCAGATCAACATCGTAGCGAAATAAGTTTTGATGTAGGTGACTAGGTATCTCTACGGTTACAACCATACAAACAAATGTTCCTCAAGCAAGCTAAGAAGGATAATAAATTATCACCGAAGTATTGTCGTCCACACAAGGTGTTGCAAAAGATTGGTACTATGGCATACAAATTGGAGCTTCCTACAACCTCTTGAGTGCACCCAGTTTTCCATGTTTCATGCTTAAAAAAGGTTATAAGTGACAAAATCCCAATTCAAACAATATTGCCACAACTTGATGTGGAAGGAAAAATCATATTGGAACTTGAAGAAGTCACAGAAACAAGAACTCGACAACTATGAAATAGATCAATTTTAGAGTATCTCATCAAGTGGAAGAACTTACCCGCTGAAGATTCCACAAGGGAGGATGAGAATTTTGTACAAAAGCATACCTAAATACTCAAGCGTTGAGTAAAACACCTTTCTGAAGGAGAGGGGCATGTTAGGCCCCTATAATACTAGTGTATTCCCTTATTATTATTGTCATTGTAGCCCCTTTTTTATTGTTATGCCCATGTTGTCCCCATATTGTTATTATTGTGCCCCATAGAAACTCACTATTGTTATTGTAGTTCCCTTACATTATTACTTTTATGTCATCTTGACTATATTGTGACCCATTAGACTCCTATATATAGAAAGCCGTTATTGTCATTTGTAGCATCCAAGAATTGTTCATTTGCGTAATGTAAAGGAGGTTGCCCCCTCGAAGAGGCTAGTTTTGAAGTCATTGATCTATCTGTTCTTCTATTTTATGAGTTGGTTGCATAAAAAAGGGTAAAATATATTCTAGAGGAGAATAGAATTGATGTGTTCATAGGGACTTTAAAGGATAACATCCAATATGAGGTTCACCTTTGGGAACCTAATTCATTAGAGAAGGCATTCCGAATGGCAATAAAAATTGAAAGGAAAATTATGAAAATAAGGAAGCCTATCACTCACAACTATAAAGATGAAAGTGTTGCTTTCCCTAGCCTTCCATAATCTACAAGGTTGAAACCACAACAATTCGAAGAAAAAAGAGCAAAATGGCTTTGTTACAGTTTTGATAGAAAATACACTAAAGGTCATAAGTGTGCTGAGAAGAAAATATTTCATAGACTATGAAGAGGAGAAATAAAAGGAAAAAGAAACGTCAAAAGAAGAGGATATGTAGCAGGAACTAACCCTAGAGAAAAGAAGAAATGAATCCAATCATATATTGTAATGCACTTTCAAGAATTACCACTCCTAAAACTCTCAAGATAGAAGGACATATCAAGAAGAAAAAGATAATAGTGTTGATTGCTGGGGGTAGTACCCATAATTTTATTCATTGTAAGATAGCCAAGGAATTGAATTGCTTCCTATATTCAGCACCAAAGTGTCAAGTGGCGGTTTCAAATGGAGGAACCATAAATTCCTATGGAAAGTGCCATAATATCAAGCTATCCATGGGAGAATATGTATTGAATAGTTCAATTCTTTCCATTCCAATGGGTGGTGTTGATGTTGTACTAAGAGTCCAATGGTTGCAATCTTTGGGTATGATAGCTTTTAATTTTCGTAGGGAAACCGAGAAAGATAATCATCTCTAACATCATGACAAAGCTTTTAAAGAAAGAACAACGAGGCGTAATTGTACAATTATGTTAATTAGAGTTTCCCACATTGAAATCATCTATTTCTTCAGATCTCCAAAAAGTTTTGGACAATCATTCCAAGATATTTGAGACTCCAAAAGGCCTCCCACCTATTCGTGATCATGATCATGCTATTCATTTGATTCCAGGAAGTTTTCCCTGAAACATCAGGCCTTACATACATCCATATTCCCAAATGAGTGAAATTGAACGTATGGCTATAGAAATGCTAGAGGTTGGTATAATTCAACCTAGTCAAAGTTCTTTCTCTTCTCTAGTGGTATTGCTACATAAGAAGGATGGATCATGGCACATGTGTCTGGATTATAGGGAGCTCAACAAGATTACAATTGAAGATAAATTTCCCATCCCTGTCATTGATGAACTATTGGATGAATTACATGGATAAATTTACTTCACCAAGTTGGATCTTCATTCAGGATATCATCAAATAAGGAAAAGGAGGTTTCCCCCTCGAAGAGGATGCTTTTGAAGTCATTGATCTATCTCTTTCTTCAATTTTGTGAGTTGGTTGCATAACACATTGTAGGATTGGCAAGCTAAAGCTGATATCTAACTGTCTAGACCCTAAACTTTATATTTGGTTTTCCTGTGATAATGGTTGATGTCCCTTATGCCATCCCATGTACTCTCTAGAGTCTCATTGAGTCCCTGAGATTTTGGGTGCTATAGTTAGGGAAAATGAGGTAACTAGTCTTATATATGTATAAACATGAAGAAATTAAATGCTCTACTTATTCAATGTAGCATTCTTTATGTTATTATGTATGCACTCTACTTTTAAAGTAATGCAAATTAAGAAATTAAATGATCTAGGTGGATATTGGTGGCCACCCGCAAAGTCCACTTGGACCCCCACCATTGTTTCTTCCATATTTTTAGTTTCCTTAAATGTAGCACAATTTACTATTTTTAGCAATTTTTCAGGTCCTGAACTTCCGGAGCCGTTTTGAGGCCCTAAATGATGTCTTTTGGAAAAACTAGGACCATCATGGGTCCATGGACTAATGTTTCTCTTCACAAACTTCTATTTCTCGGATATATCTTTCTAACGAGATATTGTGCACGTCAAACGATGATTGCATGCCAAAGTTACGACCCTAGGAAGTTGATGTACCAATTTTCCCAAACGGTGCCCACAGTTTGGTGTTTCATCTTCAAGGGTTAGGTTTTTGGATGTTTAGGGTTTTCCATTGTTTCTCAACAATAAATAGGCCTTCGAGCCTCCTTGTAACACAGTTTAAAGGCATGTAGCCACCACATCTCTTCTCAGAGATAAGATACCATCGCCTTAGCTAGTTTATTTCCATTTCTGTTTGTAAGCATATTTCAGTATTTTACAGTGATGAAATGAAGTATTATTTCTACTACATCTCTATATGTATGGTTATATCTATAATTTGTTGCATTCTTGTTTAAATCTAGGTCACTGGTATCAGAGCAGTCTGGCTTTTCTCTATTTCTCATTGCATGTCCCCAACGAGAGCGGGATATAAGGTGGCAAGAGATCCTATCAAAATCTTGCTCGAAGAGGCCCTTGAACGACTAAGGAACACAATGATGGACAACTTTGCCCAGATCCTTCAGCGGCTACCTAGGGGCAATACATCTACTTCTAGCAGCTACTCTGGAAGTGCCATACCCTTTATGGTACAAGTTAACTTTGACATTCCCATATTTGAGGGTCAGATAGATGCAGATGCTGTAGATAAATGGTTAAATCTGCTAGAAGGGTATTTTTCTTTTCATGATTTTTATGACCGAGAAAAGATTACTTTCGCTCTTCTCAAAGACACCCCCCATGTCAAGGACTCTTGGGAAACCTACTGCGAGCATAAGGATGAAAGTATGGCCTCAGTATATTTAGCTGCACCCACTTGGAATTCATTCCAGACTACCATCAAGGAACAGTAATACCCTGTCAGAGGCTATGAGGATCAATACATAAAGTGGACTACATTGCAGCAGGGAAGGGACCAAGACTTGCCAGAGTTTACCAATATTTTCCATACCCATATCACAAAGTTGGGTATCAAGGATTCGGAGCAGCATTTGGTACTCAAATACCATGGCATCCTACACAAGTACATCCAGGAAGAAACATAATTCCTGAACAACTCCTCGCTTGGCACGACATACCGATATGTCGTCAAGGTTGAGCAAAAGTTTAAAGAGAAGAAGCGAGACTTTGGATCTGCAAATCTGAAGCAAGAGAAAGGTGCCCCCAAACCACAAAACAAAGGACAAAGCCAAGGCTGGGTGGCCCAAGACAACCTGCCAAAGCTACAAGAAAAGAATAGTGCCGCGAAGTCGAAAAATGACACGGGAAAGTGGTGTGCATTCCATAAGAGCTCCACTCACAACACAAGTGAGTGTCGGGCCAAGCAGTCACTAGTGGCTGAGCTAAGGGTTTCAAAATTAGATGCATGTTTCAACTCTGAGTCAGAACCCAACAAGGGGAATGACAAAGGGAAGCAAATTATCGATGCGGAGACCAATGCCACCGTTGCCACCATGAAGATCCAGAAGGAGGAACCTGAAGATCTAGAGGAGGAGCAGTGTCTCTTCCACAACCAGATGTGGGTAAAGGCCTCCCCGCTACATTTCATTGTCGATAGTGGGAGCCAAAGTAACCTCATTTCAGCAGAGGTCATGAAGCGGTTGGGCTTACCGACCACAGTGCATCCACAACCATACGCCATGCTTCACCAAGGACGAGATCTTTGCGTAAACCAGTAGTGTCACCTTCCATACAGCATCAAGCCCTTGATGGATGAGGTATTATGTGATGTTTCTCCCCTTGATGTTTGTGATGTATTATTAGGACAACCATACTTGTAGAAGTGACATGTTGTGTATCTAGGCCCCGTACTGTTATTGTTACTAAGGGAAATAAGTTGTACAGGATACCGAAGGTAGCACCGCCTACCGCCATCTCTTTGGTTACTACGAAACAATGTAGTAAGCTCATTTCCAAAATGAGGAAATTTGTTTTCTTGATGATACGCCCTCAAGGAAAGAAGAGGATGGTGGCCATGATCTCCAGATAGGGCCCCTCCGCACGACAACTACAGATGGACAAGGTTGTGGAGGAGTACGAGAACATCTTCACCTCCCCCGAAGGGGTTCCTCTGCACTGTCAAGTCAAGCACTCCGTCGATCTAACCCCAGGTCCGCCAGTGCCCAATGGACCAATCTATCGGTGCTCCATTCTAGAGAACGATGAAATCAAGAGGCAGATTCAGGAGTTGTTGCAGAAAGGTCACATCTGTATGAGTTCATTGCCTTGTGGGAGCCTGATCGTGTTAGTACAGAAGAAGGATGGGACTTCGAGACTCTGTATTGACTATCGAGCGCTGAACAAGTTCATTGTCCGTAATAGGTACCCGATCCCATGGATTGATGACCTCCTCAACCAGATGAAGGGGCAAAATATATCAGCAAGATCGATTTGAAGTCGAGATATCACCAGGTACCAATCGAACTCTCCGATGTGTGGAAACTTCCTTCAAAGCCAAGGAGGGCCTTTTCGAATGGTTGGTTATGCCTTTCGGATTGGCGAATGCTCCTACAACCTTCATGAGGCTAATGGATGACATCTTGTGGCCATTCACCAACTCATTTGTACTGGAATACTTGGATGACATCCTGATCTTCAGCTAGAGTTGGGAAGAGCACCTCCACCACATCCAACAGGTTCTCCAAACACTGCGACAACACAAGTTATGTGCCAATTTGGAGAAATGCACTTTTGGCATGACCCAAGTTCAGTATCTTTGATACATTATTGATGAACGAGGGGCGCATGTGGATCGAGCCAAGATCCAAGTCATTCATAATTGGCCATCTCTAACCACTCTAAGAGAGCTCCACAGCTTTCTAGGTCTTTCCAACTTCTACCGCAGGTTCGTGTTAGGATTTTCTCATATCACTTGGCCCTTGAGTCAAGTCACCAAGCGAGGAGTGAAAGAAAAATTCTTTTGGTCTGAAGCTCAATAGAAGGCATTCATAGAGTTGAAATATCACCTCTACTCGGCACTAGTGCTCGCATTACCAGACTTGCAACAACTATTTTGGGTTGAGACTTATGCCTCTAACTATGCTATTAGGGAAATCCTTACTCAACACAGACGTCCCATGGCATATCATAGTGAGACACTTTCAGACATAGTTGAGAAGTATTCGACTTATGAAAAAGAGATGTATTCCATTGTTCAGACTTGCTGACAATGGAAGAATTAAATTTTGGGCAAGCAAATGGTCATCCACACAGACCACCGACCCCTACAGTTCATACAAACTTAAGGGAAATTGCAGAATGATCACCATCAGAATTGGTCAACATTCCTGCAACAATTCCATTTGAATATCAAGTATAAGAAGGGCAGCACTAATAATGTTGTAGATTACCTCAGTCGACCACTAATCATGGTGTCAACCACTGTGCTCAACTCTTGTGGGCACGAGACTTCTGATTTGCCACTTCTCTACAGAAGCAACCCAGAATTCGAACACACATACCAAACACTGTTGGATGGTTAGCATGTTCCACATTTTCACCTCGAAGATGCCTTGTTATGCCACATGGGTCACCTTTGTGTTCATTCAAGCGAGCGTGCCAAGATGATTTGGGAAGCACACTACAGTCAGGCTGCTAGGCATTTCGGGGTCGAGAAAATGGTGCCAGTACTGCAAAAGTATTTCTATTGGCCGAATCTTCAAGAGGATGTCGAGAAGTACATCAGATCATGCATTGCCTGTGCCATTGCCAAACCGACCATCAAGAAGCAAGGCATCTATACCCGGATGCCTACCCCTAGTCAACCTTGGTAATCCATCTCCATGGATTACATGTCAGGCCATCCTTCTACTAAGCATGGAAATGACTAAGTTTTTGTGGTCATCAATAGGCCATCTAGCGGCCAGCAAGAAGAATATCACAGTAGAGGCCACTGCTAAACTCTTCTTTGAACAAGTGTGGGTACACTTTGGGATCCCATAGTCTATCATATCAGATTAGGATAGCAGGTTCCTCTATACATTTTGGTCCAGTCTCTAGTCAATGCTCGACACCAAACTCACTAAGTCCACCGCCTTCCATCCTCAAACTGATGTCTAGACAGAGGTTGTGAAAAAGATGATCATACACATTTTGTGCATGTACAACTCAAAGCATCCATGCACATGGGATGAGAGCCTCCCCTATGTTATACACAACTACAATCGGGCTCTCCGCAATTCAACTTGCCACAACCCTTTTGAGGTGGGCTTGGTATTCCAGCCACTATGTCCCATTGATGTGGCCATGCCATTTGTAGCTACTCACGCAGATTCAGCTCATGTCCAGTCTGAAATAGATAAGTAAATCAGCTTCATTGAGCACATCAAACATATCTACCAGCAGGTCCACAACATTATGGAGAAATCAAATGCCAAGTACAAGCAGCGACATGATCAACGTTGGGTGCAACACAAGTTTCAGGTGGGTGACAAAGTCTGGTTGCATTTACAAAAAGAATGCCTTGCCGGAGCCTATCAGAAACTTAGAACACTCTGATATGGTCCTTCCACCATTACGAAGGTTGTGGGAGACAATGCGTTTGAGCTTAACATTCCCCCATTCCTTGGCCTGCACCGAGTGTTCAATGTGGACTGCCTTCAACCATACTTTCCACCATTACTAGACACATCCAACATTGCAGGACATAACACACCCATAAAGTTAAATCCAAATTGCATAGAAAAAGCTGCAACTAATCCGATCATGGACACACAGATCAAGCACACTCGCCAGCAGAATATCCAACTGTATCTAATTGTCAAAGCAAGCCAACTCCTTCACTAGGGCAAGTGGTTCACCAGGGACCAAGTTCAGCAAAAGTTTCTTCATCTCATGGAGGAACTCAATGCAATGGCAAACATTGCTTCCTAAGCGGGGAGGAATGATCTAGGTGGATATTGGTGGCCACCCGCCAAGTCAACTTGGACCCCACCATTGTTTCTTTTAGCTTTTCAGTTTCCTTAATTGTAGCATAGTTTACTATTTTTAGCATTTTTTCGAGTCCTGAACTTCCGAAGCTATTTTGAGGCCCTAAACAACGATTTTTTGGAAAACTGGGAGCAACATGGGTCCATGAAGCGATGTTGCTCTACTAAAAGTTGTATTTATGGGATAGATCTTTCTAATGAGATATTGTGAACGTCAATGGAGATTGCATGCTAATGTTATGACCCCAGGAAGTTGATGTACCAATTTTCCCAAATGGGCCCACAATTTGGCGTTTCATCTTCTAGGGTTAAGTTTTTGGATGTTTAGGGTTTTCCATTGTTTCTCAACAATAAATAGGCCTTCAAGTCTCCTTGTAACATAGTTCAGATGCATGTAGCTGCCACATCTCTTCTTAGAGATAAGCAACCATTGCCCTAGCTAGTACATTTCTGTTTGTAAGAATATTTCATTATTTAACAGTAATGAAATGAAGTATTATTTCTGTTGCATATCGATATGTATGGTTATATCTATAATTTGTTGCATTCCCAATTAAGTCCAGAACATTGGTATCAGAGTGGTCTGCTTTTTCTCTTTTTTTCTTTGCATGTCCCCAATGAGGTCGAGATATAAGGAGTTAGGGCTTGAATTGGTCGAACCTTTGCAAGACCAACCTCAGAAATCCCGACGGCCTCCCATGGTGGATGAAAAGAAAGACAAGGGGGTAGGAGATCCTATCAAAATCTTGCTCGAAGAGGCCCTCGAGCGACAAAGGAATGCGATGATGGAAAACTTTGCCCAGATCCTTCAGCGACTACCCAGGGGCGACACATCTACTTCTTGCAGCTACTCTAGACGCACGATACCTTTTAGGTACAAGTTAACATTGACATTCACATATTTGAGGGTCAAATAGATGCTGACACCATAGATAAACGGTTAAATCTGCTAGAAGGGTATTTTTCTGTTCATGATTTTTCTGACTGGGAAAAGATTACTTTCGCTCTTCTCAAAGCTGCCCCCCATGTCAAGGACTAGTGGGAAACCTACTCTGACCAGAAGGATGAAAGTATGACCTCACTAATTTCATATGCACCCACCTGGAATTCATTCTGGACTACCATCAAGGAGCAGTACTACCCTGTCGAAAGCTATGAGGATCAATACATAAAGTGGACCACACTGCGACAAGGAAGGGACCAAGATGTGCCGGAGTTTACCAATATTTTCCATACCCTTCGCACAAAGTTGGGTATCAAGGATTTCGAGTAGCATTTGCTACTCAAATACTGCAGTTGCCTACACTGGTACATCCAGGAACAAATAGAATTCTTGAACATCTCCTCGCTCAGCATGGCATACTGATATGCTGTCAAGGTCGACCAAAAGTTTAAATAGAAGAAGTGAGACTTTGGATCTATCAATCTGAAGCAAGGAAAAGGTGCCCCCAAACCATAGAACAAAGGAGAAATCCAAGGCTTGGCAGCCTAAGAAAACCTGCCAAAGCTGCAAGAAAAGAACACCACCGTGAAGCTGAAAAAGGACACGGGAAAATGGTGTGCATTCGATAAGAGCTCCACTCACAACGCAAGTGAGTGTTAGGCTAAGAAATCACTATTGGCTGAGCTAATGGTTTCAGAATCAGATGCATGTTCCAACTCTGAGTTAGAACCCAACAAGGGGAATGACAAAGGGAAGCAGATTATTGATGCGGAGCCCAACGCCACCATTGCCACCACAAAGATCCAGAAGGAGGAACCCAGAGATCCAGAGGAGGAAGAGTGTCTCTTCCACTCCCAGATGTGGGTAAAGGTCTCCCCATTATAGTTCATTGTTGACAGTGGGAGCCAAAAGAACCTCATTTCGGCGGAGGTCGTGAAGTGGCAAGGCTTACCAACCACAGTACATCCAAAACCGTACACCATCGAGTGGCTTCACCAAGGACGGAATCTTCCCGTAAGCCAACAGTGTCACCTTCCATACAACATCAAGCCCTTCATGAATGAGGTATTATGTGACATTGATCCCCTTAATGTTTTTGATGTATTATTAGGAAAACCATACTTGTGGAAGCGACATGCTATGTACGAATCAAGTCCCCGTGCTGTTATTGTTACTATGGGAAATAATTTGTACAATATACCAAAGGTAGCACCGCCTACCGCCATCTCTTTGGTTACTACAAAACAATGCAGTAAGCTCATTTCCAAAACTAAGAAATTTGTTTTCCTGATGATATGCCCTCAAGGAAAGAAGAAGACGATGGCCACGACCTCCAAACAAGGTCCCTCCGCACGACAACTACAAATGGACAAGGTCGTGGAGGAGTACGAGGACATCTTCACCTCCCCCATAGGGGTTCCTCTACACTGTCAAGCCAAGCACTCCATCAATCTGACCCTTGGTGTGCCTCTTCCCAATGGACCAATCTATTGCACTCCATTCCGGAGAACGATGAAATCAATAGGTAGATTTAGAAGTTGTTGTAGAAAGGTCACATCTATCCGAGTTCATCACCTTGTGGGAGCCTGGTCGTATTGGTACAGAAGAAGGATGGGACTTGGAGACTCTATATTGACTATCGAGCACTGAACAAGATCACATAGATTGATGACCTCCTGGACCAACTGAAGGGGAGAAAATATTTCAGCGAGATTGATTTGAAGTCAGGATATCACCAGGTACCAATCGAACCCTTCGATCTGTGGAAGACTACCTTTAAAGCCAAGGAGGGCCTTTTCGAATCGTTGGTTATTCCTTTTGGATTAAAGAATGCTCCTGCAAACTTCATGAGGATAATGGATGACATCTTGCAGCCATTCACCAACTCATTTGTAGTGGAATACTTGGATGACATCCTGATCTTCAGCCAAATTTGGGAAGGGCACCTCCACCACATCCGATAGGTTCTCCAAACACTAGGGCAACACAAGTTATGTGCCAATTTGAAGAAATGCACTTTTGGCATGACCCAAGTTCAGTATCTGGGAAACATTATTGATGAATGGGGGCACATGTGGATCCAACGAAGATCCAAGTCATTCGGGATTGGCCATCTCCAACCACTCTGAGAAAGCTCAATAGCTTTCTTGGTCTTGCCAACTTCTACCGCAAGTTCGTGTTGGGATTTTCTAATATCACTTGGCTCTTGATTCAAGTCACCAAGGGAGCAGGGAAAGCAAAATTCTTTTGGTCTAAATCTCAATAGAAGGCATTAATAGAGTTAAAATATCACCTCTGCTCGGCACCGGTGCTCGCATTACTAGACTTGCAACAACCATTTGAGGTTGAAAGAGATGCCTCTGACTATGCTATTGGGGCAGTCCTTACTCAACACGGGCATCTAGTGGCATATCACAGCGAGACACTTTCAGACACAGTCTGCAAGTATCCCACCTATGACAAAGAGATGTATTCCATCGTGTAGGCCTGCTAACAATGGAAGAATTACATTTTGGGGAAGGAAACGGTTGTCCACATAGACCACAAACCCCTGTGGTTCATACAGACCCAAGGTAAATTGCAGAATGATTTCCATCATAAGTGGTCCACATACCTGCAACAGTTCCATTTGAATATCAAGTATAAGAAGGGAAACATAAATAATGTTGCAGATTGCCTCAGTCGACCACTGATCATGGCGTTAACCACCATGCTCAACTCTTGTGGGCACGAGACTTCTGATTGGCCACTTCTCTATAGAAGCATTCTAGAATTCGGCCACACATACCAGACAGTCTTGGAGCGTCAGCATGTTCCAGATTTTCACCTCCAGGATGCCCTGTTATGCCACCTGGGTCACCTTTGTGTTCCTTCAAGTGAGCGTGCCAAGATGATTTGGGAAGCACACTACAGTTGGGTTGCTAGGCATTTCGAGATTGAGAAAATGGTGGTAGTACTTTAGAAGTATTTCTATTGGCCAAATCTTCGACAAGATGTCAGGAAGTACATCAGATCATGCACTATTTGCACCATTGCTAAACTAACCATCAAGAAGCAAGGCCTCTATACCCTGCTGCCTACCACTAGTTGACCTTGGGAATACATCTCCATGGATTATATGTTGGGCCTTCCTTCTACTAAGCATGGAAATGACTGTGTTTTTCTGGTCATCGATAGGTTCTCAAAGATGGCCATTATGGCGGCCTGCAAGAAGAATATCATAGCAGAAGCCACTCATAAACTCTTCTTTGAACGAGTGTGGGTACACTTTTGGATCCCACAGTCTATCATCTTAGATCGTGATAGCAGGTTCCTCAGTACATTTTGGTCTAGTCTCTAGTCGATACTAGACACCAAACTCACTAAGTCCACTGCCTTCCATCCTCAAACTAATTGCTAGATAGAGGTTGTGAATAGGATGAGTGTACACATTCTGCACATGTACAACTCAAAGCATCCACGCACATGGGATGAGAGCCTCCCCTATGTTCAGCACAACTGCAAGCGGGCTCTCCACAGCTCAACTGGCCACAGCCCTTTTCAGGTGGGCTTGGGATTCCAGCCACTATGTCCCATTGATGTGGCCATGCCATTTGCAGCTACTCATGCACACTAGGCTCGTGTCCAATCCGAAATAGATAAGGAAAACAACTTCATTGAGAACATCCAACATATTCACTAGCAGGTCCATGACATTATGGAGAAATCAAATGCCAAGTACAAGCAGCGATGTGATCAACATCGGGTGCCACACAAGTTTCAGGTGGGCGACAAAGTCTGGTTGATTTGCAAAAGGAACGCCTTACCGGAGCCTATCAGAGAGTCAGACCACTTCGACATGGTCCTTACACCATTACCAAGGCTATGGGAGTAAATGAATTTTAGCTCAACATTCCCCCATTCCTTGGCTTGCACCCAGGGTTCAAAGTGGACCACCTTCGGCCATACTTTCCACCATTACTAGACACATCCGACATTGCAGAACAACTCACACCCATAGAGTTAAATCCAGATTGCATAGAACAAGCTGCAACTCATTAGATCATGGATAGACAGATCAAGCACACTCACCAACAAAATATCCAATTGTATCGAATTGTCAAAGCAGGCCAACTCCTTCACGAGGGCAAGTGGCTCAGCAGGAACCAAGTTCAGTAGAAGTTTCCTCATCTCATGGAGGAACTCAATGCAATGGGGACCATTGCTTCCTAGGGGGGAGGAATGATCCAGCTGGATATTGGTGGCCACCCACCAAGTCTACTTGGACCCCCACCATTGTTTCTTTTAGCTTTTCAGTTTCCTTAATTGTAGCACAATTTACTATTTTTAGCAGTTTTTCGGGTCCTAAACTTCCAGAGTTTTTATGAGGCCCTAAACGATGGTTTTTGGGAAACCTGGGAGTAACATGGCCCCATTGACCAATGTTTCTCTTCCCAAAGTTGTAGTTCTTAGATAGATATTTCTAACGAGATATTGTGTGCATCAAATATAGATCGCATGCCAAAGTTACGACCCCGGGCAGTTGATGTACCAATTTTCCCAAACGGGACCCATAATTTGGTGTCTCAGCTTCTAGAGTTAGGTTTTTGTATGTTTAGGGATTTCCATTTTTTCTCAACAATAAATAGGCCTTTGATCCTCCTTGTAACACAGTTCAGAGGCATGTAGCTACCACATCTCTTCTCATACATAAGCTACCATTGCCCTAGCTAGTTTATTTCCATTTCTATTTGTAAGCATATTTCAATATTTTACAAAAATGAAATGAAATATTGTTTCTGCTGCATCTCTATATGTATGCTTATATATATAATTTGTTGCATTCCTGTTTAAATCTAGATTAATGGTATCAGAGTGGTCTTCTTTTTCTCTATTTTTCTTTGCATGTGCCCAACAAGGTCGGGATATAAGGAGTTAGGGCTTGAACTCGTCAAACCTTTGCAAGACCAGCCTCGCAAATCCTGATGGTTTCTCATGGCGGATGAAAAGAAAGATGAAGGGGTAGGATATCCTATCAAAATCTTGCTCGAAGAGGCCCTCGAGTGACAAAGGAACACGATGATGGAGAACTTTTCCTAGATCCTTCAGCAGCTACCCAGGGGCGACACATCTACTTTTAGTAGCTACTCTGGAAGTGCCATACCCTTTAAGGTACAAGTTAAATTTGACATTCGCATATTTGAGGGTCAGATAGATGCAGACTCCGTAGATAAATGGTCAAATCTGCTAGAAGGGTATTTTTCTGTTCATGATTTTTCCGACTGGGAAAAGATTACTCTCGCTCTTCTCAAAGCCGAGCCCCATGTCAAGGACTGGCGAGAAACCTACTGTGAGTAGAAGGATGAAAGTATGGCCTCATTATTTTCAGCTGCACCCAATTGGAATTTATTCCAGGCTTCCATGAAGGAGTAGTACTACCCTGTCAAAAGCTATGAGGATCAATACATAAAGTGGACCACACTAGGACAGGGAAGGGGCCAAGACATGCTGGAGTTTACTAATATTTTCCATACCCTTCGCACAAAGATGGGTATCAAGGATTTGAAGTAGCATTTGGTACTCAAATACCACGGCTGCCTACACAAGTACATCCCAGAAGAAATAGAATTCCTGAACATCTCCTCGCTCGGCACGGCATACCGATATGCCGTCAAGGTCGAGCGAAAGTTTAAATAGAAGAAGTGAGACTTTGGATCTATCAATCTGAAGCAAGGGAAAGGTGCCCCCAAACCATAGAACAAAGGACAAAGCCAAGGCTGGGCGGCCCAAGACAACCCGCCAAAGCTGCAAGCAAAGAACATCGCCGCGAAGCCGAAAAAGGACATGGTAAAGTGGTGTGTGTTCCATAAGAGCTCCACTCACAACACAAGTGAGTGTCAGGCCAAGACGTCACTGGTGGCCAAGCTAAGGGTTTTAGAATCAAATGCATGGTCCGAATCTGAGTCAAAACCTGACAAGGGGAATCCCAAAGGGAAGCAGATTATCGATGCAGAGTCCAACACCACTATTGCCACCATGAAGATCCAGAAGGAGGAACCTAAAGATTGAGAGGAGGAGGAGTGTCTCTTCCATTTCCAGATGTGGGTAAAGGGCTCCCAGCTATAGTTCATTGTCAATAGCAGGAGCTAAAAGAATCTCATTTAGGTAGAGATTGTGAAGTGGCTAGGCTTACTGACCACATGACATACACAACTGTACACCATTGGGTGGCTTCACCAAGGACAGGATCTTCGCCTAAGCCAGTAGTGTCACATTCCATACAACATCAACCACTTCACGAATGACGTATTGTGTGACGTTGCTCCCCTTGATGTTTGTGATGTATTATTAGGACAACCATACTTATGGAAGCGACATGACATGTATGAATCAAGGCCCCATGCAGTTATTGCTACTATGGGAAATAAGTTGTAAAGGATACCAGAGGTAGCACCGCCTACCGCCATCTCTTTGGTTACTGCAAAACAATGCAGTAAGCTCATTTCCAAAACAGGGAAATTTGTTTTCCTGATGATACACCCTCAAGGAAAGAAGAAGACGATGGCCATGACATCCATATAGGACCCCTCCATACGACAACTACTGATGGACATGGTCGCGGAGGAGTACGAGGACATCATCACCTCCCCTGCAGGGGTTCCTCTGCACTGTCAAGTCAAGCAATTGATCAATCTAACCCCCTTTGTGCTGCTACCAAATGGACCAATATATTAGTGCTCCATTCTAGAGAATGATAAAATCAAGAGGCAGATTCATGAGTTATTGCAGAAAGGTCACATCTATCCGAGTTCATCGCATTGTGGTAGCTCGTTCATGTTGGTATAAAAGAAGGATGGGACTTGGAGACTCTGTATTGACTATCGGGCACTGAATAAGATCATTGTCCATAATAGGTACCCAGTCCCATGGATTGATGACCTCCTAGACCAACTGAAGGGGGAAAAATATTTCAACGAGATCGATTTGAAGTCAGGATATCACCAGGTACCAATTGAACCCTCCAATGTGTGTAAAACAACCTTCAAAGCCAAGGAGGGCCTTTTCAAATGGTTCGTTATGCCTTTCGGATTGACGAATGCTCTTGCAACCTTCATGAGGCTAATGGATGACATCTTGTGGCCATTCACCAACTCATTTGTAGTGGTATACTTTGATGACATCCTGATCTTTAGCCAGAGCTAGGAAGAGCACCTCCACCACATCTGACAGGTTCTCCAAACACTGTAGCAACACAAGTTATGTGCCAATTTGGAGAAATGAAATTTTTGCATGACCCAGGTTCAGTATCTGGGATACATTATTGATGAATGGGGGGTGCATGGGGATCCAGCCAAGATCCGAGTCATTCAGGATTGGTCATCTCCAACCACTCTGACAGAGCTCTGTGACTTTCTAAGTCTTGCCAACTTCTACCACAGGTTTGTGTTGGGATTTTCTCAAATCACTTGGCCCTTGAGTCAAGTCACCAAGCGAGGAGAGAAAGAAAAATTCTTTTGGTCTGAATCTCAACAGTAGGAATTCACAAATTTGAAATATCACCTCTACTCGGCACTAGTGCTCGCATTACCAGACTTGCAACAACCATTTGAGGTTGAGACAAATGCCTCTAACTATGCTATTGGGGTAGTCCTTACTCAACACAGGCATCTAGTGGCATATCACAATGAGACACTTTCAGACACAGTTTGGAAGTATCCCACTTATGACAAAGAAATGTATTCCATTGTGCAAGCCTACTGACAATGGAAGCATTACATTTTGGGGAAGGAAACAGTTATCCACATAGACCAACGACCCCTGTAATTCATACAGACCCAAGGGAAATTTCAGAATGATCACCATCAGAAGTTGTCCACATACCTGCAATAGTTCCATTTGAATGTCAAGTATAAGAAGGGCAGCACCAATAATGTTGCATATTGCCTCAGTCGACCACTGATCATGGCTTAACCACTGTGCTCAACTCTTGTGGGCCCAAGTATTCTGATTGGCCACTTCTCTATAGAAGCGACCCAGAATTGGCCACTTCTCTACAAAAGATGCCCTGTTATGCCACCTGGGTCAGCTTTGTGTTCCTTCAAATGAGCGTGCCGAGATGATTTGGGAAGCACACTACAGTCAGGATGCTAGGCATTTTGGGGTTGAAAAAACGATGGCAGTACTGTAGAAGTATTTCTGTTGGTCGAATATTTGACAGCATGTTGGGAAGTACATCAGATCATTCACTGCCTGTGCCATTTCCAAACCAATCATCAAGAAGCAAGGCCTCTGTAACCCCCTGTCTACCCCTAGTCCACCGTGGGAATCCATCTTCATGGATTATATGTTGGGCCTTCCTTCTACTGAGCATGGAAATGAATGTGTTTTTGTGGTTTTCGACAGGTTCTCGAAGATGGCCATTATGGAGGCCCTCAAGAAGAATATCACAACAGAAGCCATTGCTAAACTCTTCTTTAAATGAGTGTGGGTACACTTTGGGATCCCATAGTCTATCATCTCAGATCAGGACAGCGAGTTCCTCAGTACATTTTTGTCTAGTCTCTAGTCAATGTTGGACACCAAACTCACTAAGTCCACCAACTTCCATCCTCAAACTAATGGCCAGACAGAGGTTGTGAATAGGATGATCATACACATTCTATGCATGTACAACTCAAAGCATCCGCACACATGGGATGAGAGCCTCCCCTATGTTCAACACAGCTACAACCGGGCTCTCCACAGCTCGACTGGACACAACCCTTTTTAGGTGGGCTTGGGATTCCATCCACTATGTCCCATTGATGTGGCCATGTCATTTGCAGCTACTCACTAAGATTCAGCTCATGTCCAGTCTGAAACAGATAAGGCAAACAGCTTCATCAAGGACATTCGACATATTCGCCAGTAGATCCATGACATTCTGGAGAAATCAAATGCCAAGTACAAGCAGCGACATGATCAACATCGAGTGCCACACAAGTTTCAGGTGGGTGACAAATTTTGTTTGCATTTGCAAAATTAACGCCTTATTGGAACCTATCGAAAACTCAAACCACTCTGATATGGTCCTTACACCATTACCAAGGCCATGGGAGACAATGAATTTGAGCTCAAAATTCCCCCATTCCTTGGCCTCCACCCAGTGTTCAATGTGGACAGCCTTCGGCCATACTTTCCACCATTACTAGACACATCAGACATTGCAGAACAACTCAGACCCACAAAGTTGAATCTAGATTGAATAGAACAAGATGCAACTGATCGGATCATGGACACACAGATCAAGAACACTCGCCAACAGAATATCCAACTGTATCGAATTGTCAATGTAGGCCAACTCCTTCACCAGGGCAAGTGGCTCACCAAGGACCAAGTTCAGCAGAAGTTTCCTCATCTCATGGAGGAACTCAACGCAATGGTGACCATTGCTTCCTAAGTGGGGAGGAATGATCTAGGTGGATATTGGTGGCCACCCACCATGTCCACTTGGACCCCCATCATTGTTTCTTTCAGCTTTTACTTTTCCTTAATTGTAGCATAGTTTACTAATTTTAGTAGTTTTTTGGGTCGTGAACTTCCTGAGCCATTTTGAGGCCCTAAATGACATTTGTTTGAGAAACTGGGAGCAACATGGGTCCATTGATTGATGTTGCTCTTCCCAAAGTTGTAGCTCTCAGAGAGATCTTTGTAACGAGATATTGTGCACGTCACAGAAAGATCGCATGCCAAAGTTACGACCCTAGGAAGTTGATGTACCAATTTTCCCAAACTGGCCCACAGTTTGGCGTTTCATCTTCTAGGGTTAGGTTTTTGGATGTTTAGGGTTTTCCATTGTTTCTCAACAATAAATAGGCCTTTGAGCCTCCTTGTAACACATTTCAGAGGCATGTAGCTACCACATCTCTTCTAATAGATAAGCTACCATCACCCTAGCTAGTTTATTTCCATTTCTGTTTGTAAGCATATTTCAGTATTTTATAGTAATGAAATGAAATATTATTTCTGTTGCATCTCTATATGTATGGTTATATCTTTAATTTGTTGCATTCCTATTTAAATCTAGATCAGTGGTATCAGAGTGTTCTTATTTTTCTCTATTTTTCTTTTCATGTCCCCAACAAGGTCGGGATATAAGGAGTTAGGGCTTGAACTAGTCGAGCCTTTGCAATACCAGCCTTGCAAATCCTGACCGGCTCCCATGATGGATGAAAAGAAAGATGAGGGGCTAGGAGATCCTATCAAAATCTTGCTCAAAGAGGCCCTCGAGTGACAAAGGAACACGATGATAGATAACTTTGCCTAGATCCTTTAGCGGCTACCTAGGGGCGACACATCTACTTTCAATAGCTACTCTGGAAGTTCCATACCCTTTGAGGTACAAGTTAACTTTGGCATTCCCATATTTGAGGGTTAGATAGATGGAGACGCCGTAGATAAATGGTTAAATCTGCTAGAAGGATATTTTTTTATTCATGATTTTTGCGACCGGGAAAAGATTACTTTCGCTCTTCTCAGAGCCGCCCCCCACGTCAAGGACTAGTGGGAAACCTAGTGTGACTAGAAGGATGAAAGTATGACCTCACTATTTTCAGCTGCACCCACTTGGAATTCATTCTGGACTACCATCAAGGAGGATTACTACCCTGTCGGAAACTATGAGGATCAATACATAAAGTGGACCACGCTGCGGCAGCGAAGGGACCAAGATGTGCCGAAGTTTACCAATATTTTCCATACCACTTGCACAAAGTTGGGTATCAATGATTCAGAGAAGCATTTGGTACTCAAATACCGTGGCTGCCTACACAAGTACATCTAGGAAGAAATAGAATTCCTGAACATCTCCTCGCTCGACACGACATATTGATATGTTGTCAAGGTTGAGAAAAAGTTTAAACAGAAGAAGAAAGACTTTAGATCTGTCAATCTGAAGTAAGGGAAAGGTGCCCCGAAACCATAGAACAGAGGACAAATCCAATGCTGGACAGCCCAAGACAACCTACCAAAGCTGCAAGTAAAGAACAATGCCACAAAGCCGAAAAAGGACACGGTAAAGTGGTGTGCATTCCATAATAGCTCCACTCACAACAAAAGTGAGTGTCGGGCCAGGCAGTCACTGGTGGCTAAGCTAAGGGTTTTAGAATCAGATGCATGTTCCGACTCTGAGTCAGAACCTAACAAGGGGAATGAAAAATGGAAGTAGATTATCGATATGGAGCCCAACGCCACTGTTTCCACCATGAATATCCAGAAGGAGGAACTCGAATATCCAGAGGAGGAGGAGCATCTCTTCCACTCCCAGATGTGGGTAAAGGGCTCCCCAGTACAGTTCATTGTCAACAGTAGGAACCAAAAGAACCTCATTTTAGCAGATGTTGTGAAGCGGCTAGTCTTACTGACCACAGCACATCCACATCTGTACACCATCGAGTGGCTTCACCAAGGATGGATCTTCATGTAAGCTAGCAGTGTCACCTTCCATACAACATCAAGCCCTTCATAGATGAGGTATTGTGTGGTGTTGCTCCCGTTGATGTTTGTGATGTATTATTAGGACAACCATACTTGTGGAAACGACATGTTGTGTATGAATCAAGGCCCCGTGTTGTTATTTTTACTGTAGGAAATAAGTTGTACAGGATACCGGAGGTAGCACCGTATACTGCCATCTCTTTAGCTACTGCAAAACAATGTAGTAAGCTCATTTCCAAAACAGGGAGATTTGTTTTCCTGATGATACGCCCTCATGGAAAGAAGAAGATGGTGGCCATGACCTCCAGACAAGGCCCCTCCGCACGACAACTACAGATGGATAAGGTCATGGAGGAGTACGAGGACATCTTCACCTCTCTTGCAGGGGTTCCTCTGCACTGTCAGGTCAACCACTCCATTGACCTAACCCCAGGTGCATCGCTGCCCAATAGACCAATCTATTGGCACTCTGTTATGGACAACGATGAAATCAATAGGTAGATTTAGGAGCTGTTATAGAAAGGTCACATCCGTCTGAGTTCATTGCCTTGTAGGAGCCCGATCATGTTGGTACAGAAGAAGGATCGGACTTGGAGACTCTGTATTGACGATCGGGCACTAAACAAGATCACTGTCTGTAATAGGTACCTGATCCCATGGATTGATGACCTCCTGGACCAACTAAAGGGGGGAAAATATTTCAACAAGATCGATTTGAAGTCAGGATATCACCTGTAGCAATCGAACACTCTGATGTGTGCAAGACTGCCTTCAAAGCCAAGGAGGGCCTTTTTGAATGGCTAGTTATGCCTTTCGGATTGACGAATGCTACTGCAATCTTCATGAGGCTAATATATGACATCTCGTAGCCATTCACCAACTCATTTGTAGTGGTATACTTGGATGACATCTTGATCTTCAGCCAGATTTGGTAAGAGAACCTCCACCACATCGAGCAGGTTCTCCAAACACTGCGGCAACACAAGTTATGTGCCAATTTGGAGAAATGCACTTTTAGCATGACCCAACTTCAGTATCTAGGATACATTATTGATGAACAACGGGTGTTGTTGGATCCAGCCAAGATCCAATTCATTTAGTATTGGCCATCTCCAACCAATCTGATAAAGCTCCGCAACTTTCTAGGTCTTTCCAACTTCTGTCGCAGGTTCGTGTTGGGATTTTCTCATATCACTTGGCCCTTGAGTTAAGTCACCAAAGGAGGAGAAAAAGAAAATTTCCTTTTGTCTGAATCTTAGCATAAGGCATTCACAGAGTTGATAGATTACCTCTAATCATCACGAGTGCTTGTATTACTAGACTTGCAACAATGATTTGAGGTCGAGACAGATGCCTCTGACTATGCCATTAGGGTAGTCCTTATTGAACATGGGCATCCAGTGGCATATCACAGTGAGACACTTTCAGACACAGTCCAAAAGTATCCCACTTATGATAAAGAGATGTATTTCATTGTACAAGCCTACTGATAATGGAAGCATTACCGTTGAGGGAAGGAAACAGTCATCCACACAGACCACCAACCCCTACAGTTCATACAGACCCAGGGGAAATTGCAAAATGATCACCATCAGAAGTGGTCAACATACCTGCAATAGTTCCATTTGAATATCAAGTATAAGAAGGGCAACACTAATAATGTTGCAGATTGCCTCAGTCGACCACCGATCATGGTGCTGACCACCATGCTCAACTCTTGTGGGCACAAGACTTCTGATTGGCTACTTATCTACAAAAGTGACCTAGAATTCGACCACACATACCAGACACTCTTGGAGGGTCAGCATGCTCCAGATTTTTATCTCCAGGATGCCCTGTTATACCACCTAGGTCACCTTTGTGTTGCTTCAAGTGAGCATTCCAAGATGATTTGGGAAGCACACTACAGTCAGGCTGTTGGGCATTTCGGGGTCAAGAAAATGGTGGCAATACTGTAGAAGCATTTCTATTGGCCGAATCTTCGACAGGATGTCAGGAAGTACATCATATCATGCACTTCTTGCGCCATTGACAAACCGACCATTAAGAAGTAAGGCCTATATACCCCACTTCGTACCACTAGTGGAGCATGGGAATCCATCTCCATGGATTACATGTCGGACCTTCCTTCTATTAAGCATGGAAATGACTGTGTTTTTGTGTTCGTCGACAAGTTCTTGAAGATGGCCATTATGGCGACCTGTAAGAAGAATATCACAGCAAAAGCCACTTCTTAACTCTTCTTTGAATGAGTGTGGGTACACTTTAGGATCCCACTGTCTATCATCTCAGATCAGGACAGTAGGTTCCTCAGTACATTTTGGTCTAGTCTCTGGTCGATGCTGGACACCAAGCTCACTAAGTCCATCGCCTTCCATCCTAAAACTAATGGCCAGACAAAGGTTGTGAATAGGATGATCATACACATTCTTCGCATGTATAACTAAAAGCATCCACGCACATGGAATGAGAGCCTCCCCTATGTTCAGCACAACTACAACCAGGCTCTCCACATCTTAACTAGCCACAACCCTTCTCAGGTGGCTTGGGATTCCATTCACTATTTCCCATTGATGTGGCCATGCCATTTGCAACTACTCATGCAGGTTCGGCTCATGTCCAGTCCGAAATAGATAAGGAAGACAACTTCATTGAGCACATCTGACATATTCACCAACAGGTCCACGACATTCTAGAGAAATCAAATGCCAAGTACAAGCAATGACATGATCAACATCGGGTGCCACACAAGTTTCAGGTGGGCAACAAAGTCTAGTTGCATTTGCAAAAGGAATGCCTTACCGAAGCCTAACAGAAACTCAGACCACTTCGATATGGTCCTTACACCATTACTAAGGCTGTGGGAGACAATGCATTTGAGCTCAACATTTCCCCATTCCTTGGCATGCACCCAGTGTTCAATGTGGACCACCTTCGTGCCATACTTTCCACCATTACTAGACACATTCGACATTGCAGAACAACTCACACCCACAAAGTTAAATCCAGATTGCGTAGAATAAGCTGCAACTAATTGGATCATGGACACACAGATCAAGCACACTCGCCAGCAGAATATCCAACTGTATCTAATTGTCAAAGCAAGCCAACTCCTTCACTAGGGCAAGTGGTTCACCAGGGACCAAGTTCAGCAAAATTTTCTTCATCTCATGGAGGAACTCAATGCAATGGCGAACATTGCTTCCTAAGCGGGGAGGAATGATCCAGGTGGATATTGGTGGCCACCCGCCAAGTCAACTTGGACCCCACCATTGTTTCTTTTAGCTTTTCAGTTTCCTTAATTGTAGCATAGTTTACTATTTTTAGAATTTTTCCGAGTCCTGAACTTCCGGAGCTATTTTGAGGCCCTAAACAATGATTTTTAGGAAAACTAGGAGCAACAATAGTACATGGATTGATGTTGCTTGTCCAAAAGTTGTAGTTCTCGGATAGATCTTTCTAACGAGATATTGTGCACGTCAAACGAAGATCGCATGCCAAAGTTACAACCCCAGGAAGTTGATGTACCAATTTTCCCAAAGGGGGCCCACAATTTGGCGTTTCATCTTCTAGGGTTAGGTTTTTGGATGTTTAGGGTTTTCCATTGTTTCTCAATAATAAATAGGCCTTCAAGACGCCTTGTAACGCAGTTCAGAGGCATGTAGCCGCCACATTTCTTCTCAAAGATAAGCTACCATTTCCCTAGCTAGTTTACTTCCATTTCTGTTTGTAAGTATATTTCAGTATTTTACAGTAATGAATGAAGTATTATTTCTGTTGCATCTCTATATGTATGGTTATATCTGTAATTTGTTGCATTCCTATTTAAATCCGTATCATTAAAAATCAATAATTAAAAATAAAAACATACATATAAAAGAGATATGTCCTATAAAAAAGGGGAAAGAATGAAAGCCCTAAAGCCAATATCCCTGTTGAAATGAATAACCAAGGGGTTTAGTGATAGTGGAGAAAAATATGCTTGTAGAATTATAGATAATTTCCCAATATTTTCTATCCAGATAATATTCCTTAATTAAAATTTGGTTAGACCTATAGTCCAAATGACCTGCAAGTTGACTTTTTGTTCAACCACTCAAAATCACAAGGGAAACTGACATTTCTAGCTTGAAAACTAGCAAAAAGCATTTTGGATTTGATGGAATTACAAAAAATATATGTTAACATTGTACAATCCAGATTAAGATGTCTATAGTTGTGGAGCAATAGTGAATCTTCTTAGCTCACCAACAACCATATAATTTCTTGACACCTTTCAAAGGGTTGCATCTAATAATCTATTGATTCTGAGCAGTGTTACAAATATCTTGGATTTCTCTCAATAATTTCAAAATTTTCCAAGCTTTTTAGGTTGCCAATGTTTCTAATATTCTTTGAGGTTTCTAGGCCAAGTTTATGTGGGCTAATAATTTTCAATAAATTCCAATATTATAGTAAGCACACCTTTCAGATTAATCACATCAGTATTATTTGGTTGACATTTCGAACCAGCTAATGTGGTTCATCCTCAAGACAAAGGTGAAAAAATCTATAAATCCTAATGAATAAATAGCAAGGATGCATGAGTGACTAGAATTAGCCATTAGAAACTAGTTGTTAGGATCCAATTAGCTATTTAATTAATAAATTAATAAATTTTTATTTTTAAATTCCAATCAAATGACTAACTGTTATAAAATTTGTCGTTAATTATTAATATCTAATTATTTATTAGTATTAAAATTAAAATTATTATTATTATTATTATTATTAATATATATATATATATATCTATATATATATATATATATATATATATATATATATATATATATATATATATATATATAACTTATTATAATAACCCATAAAGAAATTATTAATTAATAGTATTAAAAATGACCAGAGTCAAAACAAAAAAAAATTAATAATATAATCTAATATATCAATAAATCAAGTAATAAAAATATAATTATTTATTAATAATGTTAAATTATTATATATGATTTTTTTATTATAATAACCATTTTTATTTATACAATGACTAACTTTATTTCTATTTCATAAATAAATAAACCAATAATTATACAAATATAAATGTAATATTTACCAATAGTTTATACATATATGAAATTATCTAAAAATATAATATTTACCAATGGTTATACATATATGAAATTATCTAGGAAAAAAAGAAGGAAAAAATGAAAATAAAAGAGATGGAATCCAACTCTTACTCAGTTTCCACCCATCATCCCTATTGAGATCTTTAACATGTTTCTCAATCTCAATAGTCTCTCTTAGCTTCCTATGGTGGAAATGATCAACCCTGGAAAGGACCTTAACATCCTCGTTTAAAACATGGTGCTTATATTTCTCTACATTATCTGCAAGAGCTAAGGAGCGAGATCATTTGTGCCTGATGTATGCAACATGCCCTTATATTCTTTGTTTAATAGAGTGACCAGTCAACCTAGTGTAGGGAACCCCATATGAACATGGGATCGAGTAGAAACCTTTCATGTCCTTGGGGTAAATAGGGTCTTTAACTGATCTGAGAGAATTCCTAATGGTATTAAGGGGCTTGAAAGTAGAGGAGACATTATTCTTCTTTAGAATATGGGAAATCTTGTTAGTAGTCCCTTGGATAAATGGGAGCTGCACCTTAGAGATTGGGTCATCACTAGGAGGCTTAAGCCCCGACTCTTTATGCGCTCTTTGGATATCCTTGAGGCCTTGAGACTTGTTATAGCTATTATTTTTTTAAAAAATAAGAAGATGATATTTTTCTTCTTCTAGTTGCATCTCATCTGAAATTCTTAAAGCATGGGTGGCTAGAGTACTGAGTACCCCTAATTTTTGCGCTAGAAAATGATGAGAACTAGAATGAAGATATTGTTATGTGTTCATTTTCTTGCGAAAGACTCGGTGAGAAACAAAACCATCATTCATCCTGGATAGAAGGATGTCTAAGAAAGGAAGACACCCATTCACTTCAACATCCATTGTGAATTTGATGAAGTCTGATTGAGAATTAAGATGGTTAAGAAACACAACCAATTTTTTGTGACTGTGAGACCAAATGAAACAAGTATCATCAACAAATCTCTTACGTTACTTAGGGTGAAATGGCACTGAATCTAAGGCCTTAGCCCCAAAATCCACCATGAATAAGTTAGCAATGATAGGGGAAATAGGATAACCCATCACTACCCCACTGGTTTGTTCAAAGAACTCACCTTAAAAACTCAAGAAAGTAGAGGTCAGGCAAAGACCAGCTAATTTGGTAGTGTCATTGTTACTGATCTTATTTATGATTTCAATGGCCTCTTGAATAGGAATGCAGGTATAAATGGAAACAACATCAAAACTCACTAACAAATCACCAAGTTCCATCCCAATATCCTTCAATTTATTAACAAAGGAAGCAGAGTCCTTAACAAAGGAATCAGTGCGACGAACAAAAGGTTTGAGTATTTGAGATAAGAATTTAACTAGGCGATATGTAGATGTTGACATGGTGAATGGTTGTTGTGCCAACAAAGGGAACCAACCCGATCACATACCCCAATTAGATCTACTCTTGTTTGGAGTGGCTAGTTCCAATGGGTTTTAAACGATCCCATAAACTGTTATAGGTGCTGAAAGATTGCTTCTTGGACGAAGACTTGAATTAGATCAACAAAAGAAACAACTAACATATATGTATCAAATCTTATCTACACTAATTCTAACTACTTATGCTAGTCCTAACTATTCTAATCTATCCTACAGGAGCATAATGAAAGAGGTTAAACATCATATATAGATTCCAAGTCCAAATGAATCAATTACTGGTTCACAGATGAACAAGGTTGTATTAAATCTTAATTGCAATCTAATTACGCATATAAAACTTGCAACTGATGTTTAACAGGTTTCAAATCAGCAACCTTTCATGAATTAACCATGGTAACAAATTATATTTGAATAACCAAGACTAGTCACGAACTGTTTGTTATCAATATGCATAAAAACAAAACATATTTATATTTATGCCAGCAACAACACCCTGATTCCAAACACATGAAAGAAGAGGAAAATAAATATGAAAAAGGCTCCTTCTTGACCCAAACAGTCTTCTTTATTAGCACAATAAATCAAAAGTTGTTCTCTCCAAAAAAATTCCTCCCTCCATCTCTAGGGGTAATACTTATGCAGGAAGAAACTGACCCTCTGTATCCCCCTGACCCTCCATCTTCCTAGCTTATTCAATATACAAATTAAAATATATGGATGTAGAACGGTCCATCAAACTGCCAACACATTGAGGCTACATTTTCTGGGGGAAATGAAAGGATGCCGATTAAAAGAGCATGACTGTGTGTCATCTCTTTGCACCTGTATGGAGTGGACATTATTCTCTATTATTTCCTGAAGGAAACTAAAGACACTGCGCTCATCATCCCACATCTGGCATGATTTAAGGTGTGTTTGGAGGTAATAACATCTTGATGGATCAACGCTATCATGAGTGCTTCTTCTTGACATAAAGTGTGCCTCCATTATGCACTATGGTTGTTCGTATCCCTCTCTTCTAGAGTATTTCTTTGCAATATCGACACCGGTGGTGCAGAGGTGTCGTCTTGATATAAATCGCATTTATCCGTTATCGGGTCCACCTGAACTCGCTTTTTTTCTCTTGGTCCTCACCTATAGAAATAATTCATATTAGCTATGATTATGAGAAATATGACAAACATGCCCACAAACAAACTTTGCTTTCAGTCACAGTTTCCATTTAATCTCATAATGCAGAGAAACCATAATTACTAAGCCGTTGAACCTAGACCAATCATTCTATCAAATTTTCCTTTAAAAAACCCGGACCACAAGACTAAATCGGGACACATGGGAATACATGGGAAAACCCACAGCCGAACCATAAGGCCAGACTTCAAATACTATGCACCTGGGTCTATAGTTATCGTCAGGTCCACTCATCGCCCCTTTGCATATCGCATGTCGCTTTACTGTTGTCAACTGTCGATTGTGATATGCGATTGGGGGAAGTGAACCTGAAAAATATATATGTTGTGCTTAATAGTCCTGGCGGGTCTGCCATATCGCATCACACCTTCCATATAAACCTTGGGTTCTGCCAATTGTGATTTGCGATAGGTCGGACCCAAAAAGTATATGCGTTATGGTTAATAATTCTGCCGGGTCTACCAATGTTGCGGAGCACCTCATGTATAAACCTTGGGTTTTGCCGATTGCGATATGCAATAGGCCAGACCCAAATATATATATGCTCCAGTTAATGATCCCGGCGGGTCCGCCATATCGCGAAATGTTTGAAGCTTGGACCTATAGACTGGTTGAGAGTGCTGATTGCAAGATGCGATGTGATCGGAGACTTGATCGCATTGCAGTTATTCATGGGAGATGGACCTTTAGCCTTTGCCAATGCGAAAAGTGATATGCAGTGGAGGCATGGACAAGTGATTGCGATAAGCGGTGAAGGCATGCATCAAGAGATTTGTAAAGACCAAGGAAGTGCAAAAAGGGTAAGTTATGCATATTTGTATAGCATTTCTATTATCAAAGCATTCATATAGAAATAACGACGCGATAGAAGGTTTTGAGGGTTGAGTCCATATACACCCATAGTAAAGACTCGGGGTTGGTTATATGTGCAGGCATAGAGTACCATGAATGTTTATGAGGATTGACAAAAGTCCTCAAGAAAAAACATGAATTAAGGGCTAGACTGGGTTATAAACAAGTCATTCCACAGAGATTTATAAAGGGTGCATGATCATTCATCTTAGAAGACATAATTCCATGTAACAACTCCATTTAGAAATGAAAGGTCAAATGTCTAGGGGACCCATTCAACTTTGCCACTAGGTCAGGTTTCAATAGGGTCGTGGTTGTGGCCACAACAAATGGCAAACCGCTGGGCGAACCAGTTATCTCTGTTACCAAATAAATCATCAGGGTGTTAAGATAAACTTGAAATGAAAACTATATAGACGGATAGCCATGGGTTCCACTTCAGCATTAATCGCTTCAGGCGAGATAAAGACAAATAGCTTCTACTTACTGATAGGGTTTTGATAGGCATTCTCCAATGGTAGTATTATGGGATTTATTGACCTTCCTTTACCTATTTTCTACTTTCAAAATCCTTTCGAGGCCATCACCGGTCTGTCAATACCTGTTTAGGTGTGTACCTCAGCTCTTTATCACTCATCAAACTTGATGTAGATATGTTTATCTGCACTTTATGTAAGATTTTTTTTTTATTTTTTTTAGTGCTATACTTTCATATGATCGAATGGGGCACAGTCATGGATCATGCCATATTTTTAAACCGCTTAAGCAAGGTTGGGCTTGCTATGTCAACTGGTACTCTGAGCCCAGCAACAGTCCCTACTCCAACCGGCTTCCCAAACAACCTATCCTTCTATATTGGCACAAGGACTCGACATTTCCTTTTCTTTTAAATAAGTCCTTCTAGTTTTAGGCACAAGGACTAGAGCATAATTGGATTTGCCATAGGATAAGGGATAGTGAGCTTAGCCCATGAAAGGAGGTTTACTTGTAGATTAAAGATATTGAAAATTTTAGTGTGGTGGATGGAACCAATGGAGAATGATTGTAAACCTTATAGACAAGTATAGGCTAGGTCTGGATGGGATTTTAAAAGTGCAGCATTCTGCCATGCCAGTCCAGTTGTGGTTACACATTTTTCGTTTTACAAAGATGCCCCTACATGCTTTGAGTATCCAGGTTATCAACAAATCCTACCTAGTTCCCAACAGATGCCAATGAGTGGCTCTGATTTGAATTTCACCACAAATTTTCCAGTTCTCATAGGCTCATTGAAAGTTTTCTTGATTTGCAAGGTAACGATGAATTTAGGATTGGCAGACTCATCAACAGGTTACTGAGGGAGGCAAAAAGCTAAAGGTGGGGAATGAGGGAAATCTGAAGAGAGTTATAAAGGTGAAAATGAGACTGAAGGACCGAAATCAATTGGCTGAAAAGGACTGAAATTCAAAACAGAAGGAAAATAAACTTTGCGAAAAAAACAAGGACGGACAGGATGAAAATATAACTTAAGCTAACAACAAAAATAAATGAATCCTAACCTACTCAGGAGGTAACCACCATGTGGTGGCTACTGGAAGTATCTCTTAAGATGTTGGCCATTAACAAGGAGTTTCTCAGTTTCTCCCTGTAAAGTTCTCAATCTGTAAGTTCCATGACCAATTTTTTCCTCAACTTGGAACAAGCCCAGCCATAAGTGTTGGAATTTCATGTGCTTACCTTTTGGCTCACTCAGCTTCTCCCATTTCAAGACTAGTGGTGGGCTCTAGTATTGTAGCAATAATGCTACAACTCCTGGAGCTTCCTATCTCTAATCTTATCAACCCGGTAGTTCGTAACAAACTTGGAAGCGACGGTGCTGTATGCACAAGTACTAGCTCTTGTCGCAGCTGTCACTTGGTCAGCTGGCACAAGTCCGCTAGGGCTCAAGCCAACTTCTATATGTTCTCAGAAGAAGCTTTCTAAATGATGGACGAAGGCTATCTCAAAGGAAATTATTCTACTTTGCAAAAATTAACTGAAAGCCAACCAAAACATGGAAACCCTAGTAAACCCTAATCTGACTAGCTTAATCTCTATGATGCAATGGCGGGAGTGCAAATGTCTAAAAATGATGCCATTACTTCTAGTGAGATGAGATGCATGAATTTAAACTACTTTCATTGAAAAGAACTCATTTTTGTATTTTTGCTTAAGTGGTTGGAGTTAGTATGATTTCGTTTCTTATTAGGTTTTGACTGTGCAGGGGTAGTGCGAAGGGAAAGAAAGCTTGGGAAAGGTCAAGAGGGCTAGGAGAGGTTCCAAGGGATCCCTAACATCATTCCACAGGAGTCTACAATGTTCAGATTCTCAGCAACTGAGTTTGTAGGCTTCTACAGGATGTCTGCAGGGGATCCTACAGGAAGCTCGGGATTTCTACAGGAAGTCTGCTAACTTCTACAAGATGTGCTATAGTTGGAGTTTTGGGTGATGGAGGAGTGGAGGAGTTGTATGGGTGGATGGGTAAGGTGAAGGAGGAGTTTGTGGTGGCTCAGGGACAGAAATATGAGATGAGGAAAGAGTGGGTACAATTGGTTGGTGAATAGGAGGGTGGAAGCAAGGAAAAGTTAAAAAGATGGAGCTACGTGAGAAGTAGAAGGGTTGGAAGGCTAACGAGCTGAACAGAGGTCGAGCAAGTGGCTTCAGGCGTGGTTGAGAAGAAGAAGAACACGATAAAGTGATGCTATGTAGTGTAAAAGAAACAAATCCTCTATATCTTGCACAAAACCGAGAATTCCATCAACCTATTCTAACTGTGTTATTAAACCAATGAACAACAATGTAAAGTGTGGAGAAAAATCGTGCATGGTGTTGGAACGAAGAAGTAGTGCTCAAGATCAGAATGCATGGATGGATCTACAATCGAAATGACTGTGTGGCAGCTTGCATGAAAGTATAAGACTGTGTTTTTTGGTGGTTGGTACAGCCCACACCCCCAATCTCTAAACAGAGATGGCAGCGAGTGCACTATCAACCTTTTTTGGAGCTCTAATGAATTACAATCCTCCTACTCTAATCTAAGCAACTAAAAGCACTTTAACCATAAACTAATCCTATCCAATCACATTAAAGAAATTAAATCAGCAGACTGTGTTTTTTTCAAATGCATGTCAAAGCAAAGAAATAAAGTGCTGAAAGGAAAACAAGTAACAATACAAGGAAAAGGAGGTCTATTGCTCTCAGGTTGGGCCCTAACCTGAGAGCTATAGCTCCCTTAAAAACTCAGAATTGAATCCAAAGCTGCCTGCCTTTATTAAATAATCATGAGTCTAACATCATGCCAAAACTGGCTTACAAAAAGCAAAAACCGAGCTGTAGCTCGTGCTTAGAAATTGCAACAGTAGTTCAAAAGTTCAAAAAGCTCCTATCAAAGGCTACGGCCTTCATATTTATACATGATGAAGATCAAGCTGGCTTCCTCAATTCGTGGAGCTTGGCTATCCAACTGAAAGTTAAACTGCTGTTCCTGTAGAATCTGTTGGCTTCCTTTAAGCTCGGTGGGGAGAGCTGTTGGAGCTCGGAGTTAAGGTGGAAATCACGAAGAATGTCATCAAGACTGTGGACAACCTCCCTATGAACCCGCAATGCCACCTTTGCTGTCTCCTTGTCTCCATTTGCGTGGTCTTTGCTCTCTTTAATGCCAAAAAACCTGAAATCATCATGTATTAGCCACATAGATATAATGCCTGCCCTTCTTCCTACAAATAACACGAATATACTAAGAAATGAATGCATAAGTGTTAAAAGATGAAGGGTTGAGCAAGGTAAGTAGGCCAAATGAGCCCAAATTGTTACCAAAAATTGGGGCTCATCATCACCCCCCAGCTAAAATATTTGCTCATCCTTGAGCAATTTTGCTCTGGCTCCTTGTCCTTGGCCGAGAACTAGGCTCCAGAATACTCTCTTTCTTTCCTACTTTTGGTGGCTCTGCCTGTTCTGTCCTTGGTGGTGATGAGGGTGCCGCTCCTTCCCCCTTCTCTGTTTCCTTGACCTTGAGCCGGGCTTTTGAAACCGATTGGTCCAACCTCCCTTTCCAAGTAGTTGTTTTTGGGCTCCCCCTCTCGTAGGTGACCGATATCTTCGAGGGGGACCTCTCACCGGGTGAAGTAGGGGCATCCCCTGTAGTGGTTTGGCTGCTGGATGGAGGCTGTGGCTTGCCCGTCTTTATCCTGACACTTCTTCGAGCCTCAAAGTATAGAGGGGTCTCCCTCTTTCTTTTCTCTTTTGGCTTAGGTGGCGTGCTGAGGGCGGCCAGCACAGCTGCTGCCTCCCTCTCACGAATATCAGCTTTCTTCTCCTTGGGTTTCACTTTGTCAGGGCTTCCTGTAGAAGACCCTGTTTTAGCAATTTTCGGGCTTCCTGTAGAAGACCCTTTCTTTGTTTTCGGGCTTCCTGTAGAAGCTTGTTTCTGCTTTCCTGTAGACACAGGTGTCGCCACCTTGGCTTGCTTTGCTGCATGGGTTTTGCTTTTTGGTTTGGTTGCGGGTGCTGATGAGGTACTTGGGCTGATGTGGACCTTCTCAGCTTTGTCTGTTCTGCTCTGCAACCTTGTCTCTCTTGCTGACAAGATGGGTGTGTCCTCTTTTTCTTTGTCATCCTTTTTCTCATGCTTCTTCTTTTGCTCTTTCTTCTGCACTGTGGTCGAGGTCTTCTGGCCTGTTTCTTTCTTTCCCGCGGCCACTGATTCTTTTTCCTCACTGCTGGAGGAACCACTTTCCTCGGACAACATCCTTATGTCTCCATCTCTCGTCAAATTTCTGAATGCTTCCCATGAGAGGGGAACCTTATATGAATGAAGTGCATCCTCCACAAGAAGTTTGATCAATCCATGGTGGGCTACCTGATCTGGTATGCCTTCTTTTAACTTTGTGGCACACTCAATTAAAGACTATAGCAGGAAATAAGGGATGCTCAGTTTATTTTCTACGGGAAGATCAATCTGGTGCCTCAATTCAGTGAGCAACCTAAAGTGATACCCGTACACAATGCTAAAACGGCCTTCACAGGTTATATACTTCATGATCTGCAGGCTAACTTCATTCCATGCTGGCAACAAATTGGTTCTACGCACCCCATTTTTGTCCTCCGAGAATTCCTCCTCCAGTGGAAAGAATTCTTTCTTGGCCTGCTGGCTCAACTTCCTCTCTTCCTTATCCCATGGCAAACCCATTGGAAGTCGAGTAATTCGACTGATATATTGCAGGGTGAGCTTGAGGCTTAGGCCCCTGAAATTCACGGTGGCCAATGTTTTGGATTTCGGCCTCAAAGCTTGTAAAAATTCTTCGGCCACTTCATCGTCATAACCCTGCAACTTGTCACAAAAGGATATCCATTGTGCTCATGTGAAGAGCTCCACCACTTCCTGGTTTTCCCTTAACTTTGAGGAATCAGTGGGTTCCCGTCTAATAAACCCACCCGGCATGATAAAAACTGTGGTTTTAACTAGAGGTGGCGAATGCGAAGGAAATTTAGCTTACTGAGACAGAGCGTAGAATTACGCTTCTGTCATGCACATAATCCACGAAATTTATCCCTGAGGACCTTAACACATTTTAATTATATTGACATCCTGTAGAACGACAGTCTATGCACAGTAGACAATACTTGCAACAACTTCCTATGACCAGACTGTATACGACGATTCTGCCACCTTTAAAACCAATTGCATGGAGAGTTCAGGGTTACCTTTTTAATCTGCCACCTTTTTACGTGAGGAACCCGCTTTCCTGTAGAAACGGCGTTCCTGTAGGAGCAGCTTTCCTGTAGGAGCAGCGCGGGATTTCTGGGAAAGATTGCAGTTGGTCTGCGCTCTCGGTGTTGCTTCACAGGCGTCCTGATAGCCAAAGGCTCGGAGTTCCGAACTGTAGATGGATCCGAATGTTCACTTGAGGTTCAAACGGTGGATGATAAATGCATGCGGGCAATCTAGCTGATTAGATTTGAATCGGTGGAATCCGTGGCGCGGGGGTGAGCTGTCCCCGCTGGACCGTTGGATGACGTTGTTCCATCATTTGTCTGCGAGTTCACTTACTGCCGATCATCCCCCAGCAGATCCGCCGTCGCCATTCTCGTTAGACTCGTTTTTCCCGATGGGATTTTTCTCACGTGCATGCTGCCCATTGCTTTTGTCACGGCTGCCACCCAAACATCCGACTGGACCATTATCCGGTCGACGTGGCCATTCAAATGACCATACCACTGTTCAACCCATTCACCTCACACTTTGCAAACAATTCAAAGTAAAATTCATGCAATCTGATGGAAGGAAGGGTCAAGACACTTACCTGTGCGGCTGCAACACAATTTTTTGGCTTTTGGACGATGATGAGTGGATCTATCTGCCGCTAATGAATTTGCATAGGCCCGGAGGTTCATGTTTACAGGCTGCCGATGATGGATTGGATGCTTTGGCTGCATGCGCCCGCGTTTCATTGCATATGGCCAGCGCTGTGAATGGTATCCACTCTAGCGGGCTTAACTGTTACAGGACTCCCACGGGATGTCTTGTAACAGTTCTTCCTCCTTGGTTGCATGCTGCACGACGAAGGATCTGGCCTCACGATCACGCTCCGGGAGCTTCTGGATGACTGGGATGGATATGGTATGAGATATCAGCCTTTGTTTATCTTAAAAATTGCTTTCTCCTTGAAAACTCATCGATCTGCTTTGCTGGTGCAGGTAACTTTGTTGCATGTCGACAAGGATGGTGGAACAAGGTGACAACAGTAGCTTGCATGCGTCCAAACCGATCCTTAGCCGTTAGATCTCCTCATAAAATGAATTCTGGCCCGTCCTGAACTTCTACAGGAAGTTTCCTGTAGAAATACAGAGCTTCCTGTAGAAAGTTTGCGTTTCCTGTAGAAAGTCTGCACCTTCCTGTAGAAAGTCTGCATCTTCCTGTAGAAGGTCTGCATCTTCCTGTAGAAGACTCAAGCCATGATGAAATTGTGCACATACCTTGGAGGAACTGAATATTCTTGGAGGAGGTGCTGGTGAGGTCTCCTGGCAGTATGATAAGGATCCTGGGCTCTGAGTTGAGAGGCTTCCTCTCCTCCATAGAACACCTGCAATCTGCATGCAATTTCACATTATAAACTTGCTGTCTTTGTCTTTCTTGCTTATTGTTTTTTTTTTCTTCTTTTTTTTCTTTTTTTTTCTTTTTTTTTTGAAAGATAACAGGGGTGCCTCAATGAGGTTTTCACCCTTGCCATCTGCCCTGAGCGCCTCAGAGAGGTTTTCACTCAAGGATCTTTTTCAAATTTTTTTTTTTTTTTTTTTTTTGAAAGACAATAGGGGCGCCTCAATGAGGTTTTCACCCCTACCACCTGCCTTGGGCGCCTCAGAAAGGTTTTCACCCAAGGATCTTTATTATTTATTATATATATATATATATATATATATATATATATATATATATATATATATATATATATATATATATATTTTAGATTTTTCAGGGTATGCCCAAAGCAGAGGCAGAACCCTTCTCTATGACCAACACTGACTTCTCCATAGTTTTGATGAACTCTTGTCTTGAGAGAGGCTTCCTGTAGATCTTCAATCGATGCCCATTGACAAGCATGGGGATGGCTTCCTCATCAATGGTCCGAATAAGAACAGATCCATTGTCATGACATTTTTCCACTGCATATGGCCCTAGCCATCTGGTTCTCAACTTCCCCTTGAAATCTTTGTATCTAGAGTCATACAACAAGGCCCAATCTCCCGGCTGGAATTGCTTGTCATGGAGGTGTTGGTCATGCCACACCTTTCTCTGAAGTTGAACCACTTCCGAGTGAAGGAGGGTCTGCATTCAGTGCTCATCCAGTCCATTCAGCTGCGATAACCTTTCTTGTTATGCATGGCTGAGATCTAGGTCCAGCTGAGCTGCCATCCTCAAAGTGTTGTATTCAAATTCAATGGACAACAAAGATTTCTTACCATAGACCAGCTCATAAGGTGTGAAGCCGGTGGTGGTCTTCCAAGTGGTGTTATAAGCCCATGTGGCCTCAACCAGGTGATCTGCCCAGTCCTTTCTGCTGCTGCTCACCACCTTAGTCAAGATCCCTTCTAATGCTCTATTGGTGACTTCCACCTGCCCATTTGCTTGAGGGTGATAGGGGGTGGAAGTCCTATGCTTGATCTTGTGATGAGCTAGTAGGTCTTCAACCAGGTTGGATGTGAACTGGCTCCCTTGATCGGTGACCAGCTCTCTTGGATAGCCAAACTTGTAGAAGATGTTTTCTCTTAAGAACTCGGCCACCTTTTCTTCTGTTGCTGCTTTGATTGCTTTGGTCTCTGCCCACTTTGTCAGGTAGTCAGTGCACACAATGATGTAAGACCTCTGCCTCGAAGGAGGGTTGATTGGGCCCACAAAGTGCATACCCCACTTCTCAAATGGCTCAAGAGTCACCTGAGGTTGGAGAGGCATCTCATCCCTTTGGGTCGGTTTCCCAATTCTTTAGCACTGGTCACACTGGCTGATATATCTTCTGACATCTTGATGAAGTGTGGGCCAATAGTAGCCTGCCTGCAGGATTTTGAAGGCAGTCCTCTTTGCTGCAAAATGTCCTCCACAAGGCCCATCATGACAGGTGAGGAGGATATCAAAGACTTCCTCCTCCCTTACACAACGCCTTAAGATCTGATCGGGGCCAAGCTTGAACAGATTGCCCCCGATCCAAGTAAATGAGGCACTTTTTCTGATGATTCTGCTCTTCTCTCTTGAAGATAGGTGCGGAGGGAACTGTGCTGAAACAAGGTAGTTTGCTATATCAGCAAACCATGGAGAGAGTACTGAAATAGCAAACAGATGTTCATCGGGCATCTGGTCATCCACTGTTCCATCCTCCTCTACAGACAAATCCAATCTAGATAAAAAGTTAGCAACAACATTTTCTCTACCTGGTTTGTCAACAATGGTCAAATCAAACTGCTGCAATAAAAGTAACCATCTAATAATACGAGCATTCACATCTGGTTTATTCATTAGATATCTAATTGCAGCATGGTCTGTATGTACAAATGTTTGATAGCCAGTGATATAATGTCAGAACTTGTTCAGTGCATGGACCACAGCCAAGAATTCTTTCTCGGTTACAGTGTAATTCAGCTCGGCTTTGGACAAGTTTTTGCTAACAAAGTAAATGGCATATGGAAGTTTTTGCTCAACTTGTCCTAAAGCTGCACCTATGGCTTTGTTCGAGGCATCAGTGTGGATGTGGAAAGGTAGGGCCGAGTTTGGACCTCTCAGGATTGGGGCTGACACCAACTTGTCCTTCAATTCATTTAAAGCCCTCTGACAATCGTCAGTCCATTTAAACTCCACATCTTTTGCCAACAGGCCAAACAATGGCGAGGCTAGCTTGCTGAAGTCTTTAATGAATCTCCGGTAATATCCTGCTAATCCTAAAAAACTCCGAACATCCCTTACCTTTTGAGGAGGTGGAACCTTCTTGATGAGAGCAATTTTGTTAGGATCCACCTGTAACCCTTGGCAAGAAATGGTATGGCCTAGCACGGTCCCTTCAATCATTAGGAATTCACATTTTTCAGGACTAAGGGACAAGTTCATCTCAATGCATTTGGTTAGGAATTTTCCCAGATTGGACAATGCTTCCTGGAAGTTGGCCCCATGAGGAGTGAAGTCATCCATATAAATTTCCACTGCATCATGGACCAGCTCCGAGAAGATGCTCAAGACAGCTCTCTGGAAGGTAGCAGGAGCATTGCATAGCCCAAAGGGAAGGACACGGTAGGCAAAGGTACCCCAAGGACAAGTGAAGGTGGTCTTATCTTGGTCTTCTGGGCTGATTTGGATCTGGTTGTACCCGCTAAACCCATCCAGGAAAGAGAAGAACTTCTTTCCTGCCAGTCCATCCAACACTTGATCTATGAGAGGTAGAGGGAAATGGTCTTTCTTGGTAGCTTTGTTCGGTTCTCCGTAGTCCACAAAGATTCTCCACTTCCCATTTTTCTTGGGAACCAAGACCAGAGGGGACACCCATTCACTATCTGAGATGGGGTAAATGAATCCGGCATCCAACAGTTTTTGCAATTCTTCCTTGACAATGTCCTTAAGGGCTGGATTCATTCTCCTCTGAGGTTGCCTAACCATCTTACAATCCTCTTTGATGTATATGTGATGGGTACAGACCAAAGGATGGACTTCTTTCATCTCCTTATAGCTCCAAGCAAAAGCATCTAGGTGACTGGCCAACAGGCTACACAGCTCCTTTTCCTGGGAAGGAGATAGGGAGGAGCTGATCTTTAATGTTCTCTCAGGGCCGAACTCCACATTTTTGACCCTGGGAGTGACAGGGTTGGTTGTACAAAGATCCACTAAGGTGCTGGCTTGGGCCTCCTCCACCAATTTTTCTAAGGATAGTGCACTGGAAGGTGGATTCTGGATCAAGGTCTCAATCAAGTCATCCTTGGTTGGGGGGTCTCTTCTAGTGGTATCTAGGGTGCACAAAGGTGCTGAGTACACCTCATCCTCTTCTCCTTCCTCCAACCAAATTGGTAAGTCATGCTCTAAGGAGGGTTGGGCAGGAGGGTATAGGACTAGCTGCTTGGACATAGGACCATTTTTGATGGTCATGTTTCCTGCACGACAACTTATGTAAGCATCTACAGTGGCTAACCAAGGCCTTCCCAAAATGAGAGGATATCCAGTAAGCTTTGCCTTGGGTTGCAGAACCAAGAAATCTGCAGGGTATTCCCAAGAGTCGATAGAGACCAAGACATCCTCCACAATCCCTTCGGGAGTCACAGTGGAGTGATCTGCTAGTTGCAGTACTGTTGAGGTCTTCCTCAAGGAACCCTGAAGATTGAGTTTGAGCATGGTATCCCTGGTCATCACATTAATGGCAGCCCCCAGATCAATCAAGGTGTGTGGTATGATGGTGCCATTGATGTGGACATCTACTACAAGACTCCCAGGATCCAGATACTTTGGGCAGATGACTTGTCCTAACATAAGGTCGGACAGTTGTCCCAAGACATTGATGGTTGAAGCATCTCTCTTTCACCTGCCTGGGTGTTTGAAACACTTTTCCTTAACCAGTTTGTTGTATATTGGCACATCCTTGATGGCTTGGAGAAGTGGTATTTTCACACACAACTGCTTGAGCTCACCCAGAAGCTTATCCTCCTCTGGGTTGGGTTGTGTGGTGGCTGTTAGTCTCTCAGGAAAGGGTGGAATAGCCTTTGGTTCACTTTCCTGTTTATCTTCCTCATCCTCTGGGGGAGGAGGTTGGCGATCTGGAAGAGTCTTTCCAGATCGAAGATTGATCTCCTGGATCTCCATAGCATAGGTAGGGCATGAGGTTTCCCCAGTGTATACCTGCTGGGCCTGTCTATTGTTGGGGTTCGGGTTCGGTTGAGCAGGAATTTGAGGTTGCCTTGGAGGAGCAGGAGGTAATGGTTGAGGTTGAATTGGTCGTGGAGGCAAAATGGTAGGAGGAGTGTTGTACTGGGGCCTCCACCCCGACTGAGGTACATTCCACTGAGGCTGTGGCTGGGCATGTGAATGATATGAATGAGAAGTAGGTTGAGTAGGGTACTGAGGTGGATAAGACCATGGAGGAGGCATGGACCAGGAAGGATGAGCAGGGGGGCCCAGGAAGGCATAGGAGTCGATTGGTTGGGGCTGTAATAAGCTTGAGGTGCCCCTTGCATCCCCTGCTGGTAAGGTCTAGGTCCTTGTGGCCTCCTTTGGTTGAGGTAGTAGAGAGGTTCAGTGGAAGCTTCTGTCCCTTGGTACATGGCTTTGAATCCAGGTAAGGTTGGACATTGGTTTGTGGGATGGTCCTCCTCACAAACGAAACACACTTCAACCGAATGCAATGGACATTCGTTCTTAGGGTGTCTCCTTGTACATCTAGGGCAGAAGATAGCCAAGGCTCTCTCAGCTTCTTCCTTCTTCTGCTGGATCCTGAATGTGTCCAGTTGCATGGCGATGGTCTGTCTCACCTCACTCTTAAGATCTTCTAATTGATTTGCAAACTCATGCTTGGAGAAAGGAACACCAGCTAAGAGGAGGTTTCCTCTACCTCGTTTCCGAGCTGCCCTGGAGTAGTTTCTAAACACAGTCTTGATGTCCTCATAAGGCAGTTGGTAAATGTCCCCCCCAGCTAACATGTGAAGGGTATCTAAGAGGTCTTCAGGGAATCCTCGGAGGAGGACCAACTTGAGGGATTCAGGGTCAAGTGTGCACCTGGCCCGCTTATAGCTAAGTTGGAACCTCTCCTCATAATCCTCTAAGGACTCGTCATTTCCCATGGTCATTCGAAAGATTTCTCCCTTGGCTTCCTTGGACCTACAGTAATCCCGGTACTTGGTATTGAAAGTTTGCTGCATCTGAGCCCAAGTAGTGATACTATTTCCAGGTAAGCCCATGAACCAGCGTAATGCTGCATCCTTAAGAGTTGAAGGGAAGAGTTTCAGCTTCTGCTCATCTTCAGTATAGTCATAGGTTCTACAAAGGACAGCAAACTCAAACAGTAAGGTATCATGATCTTCAGTGGTCAGTCCATGGAAGTGAGGTAAAGCGGAGGGGCTAATGTTCTTCATTTTCATCTCTCCATTGGTCTCTCGGATGGGGAAGGCACCTTCTATTCTCTCATCTTCTCTTCTATTGTCAGCCATAGCTTCAGATGGGATGGTCTCTAATTCTTCTTCTGCTATATGATCTTCGTATATCTCAGGAGGTTCACCTATAGGTTCTTCTAGATCACTGCCACTTAAGAAGAGAGAAGGGTGACTCAGTGATGTGGTGGGGGTATAGGGTAGGAATTTGCCTGCTTTATCTCCGTTCCTACGAGGCATGAAATGGAAAGACTTTTTTTTTTTTTCGATTGCTTTTGTTCTTTTTTCTTTGGTACCTGCAAAACTGAAACAGATTGATCTACAACTAACTATCTTACTAAAATAAAGATGCAGAATTGAATTGAAAGCAGGAAAGAACTAATCTACTTTGCTCAAATGAAATTGCAGGAATGGAAATGCTAGTCTACGCTTGCAGAATTGAAATGCTAATCTACGCTTGCAGAATTGAAATTGCGGAATTGAAAGGCTAATCTAGGAAAGCAGGAAATGTCTATGCTACTTTTGCAGAATGGAAATGAAATAAACTACTTGGCAGAAGACAAGAGTAAGAAAATAGAAGAAAAGCAACAATTACTAATACTCTGACGCTTCCTCGGCAATGGCACCAAAAAGATGGTGGGCTCCAGTATTGTAGCAATAATGCTACAACTCCTGGAGCTTCCTATCTCTAATCTTATCAACTCGGTAGTTCGTAACAAACTTGGAAGCGACGGTGCTGTATGCACAAGTACTAGCTCTTGTCGCAGCTGTCACTTGGTCAGCTGGCACAAGTCCGCTAGGGCTCAAGCCAACTTCTATATGTTCTCAGAAGAAGCTTTCTAAATGATGGACGAAGGCTATCTCAAAGGAAATTATTCTACTTTGCAAAAATGAACTGAAAGCCAACCAAAACATGGAAACCCTAGTAAACCCTAATCTGACTAGCTTAATCTCTATGATGCAATGGTGGGAGTGCAAATGTCTAAAAATGATGCCATTACTTCTAGTGAGATGAGATGCATGAATTTAAACTACTTTCATTGAAAAGAACTCATTTTTGTATTTTTGCTTAAGTGGTTGGAGTTAGTATGATTTCGATTCTTATTAGGTTTTGACTATGCAGGGGTAGTGCGAAGGGAAAGAAAGCTTGGGAAAGGTCAAGAGGGCTAGGAGAGGTTCCAGGGGATCCCTAACATCACTCCATAGGAGTCCACAACATTCAGATGCTCAGCAACCGAGTTTGCAGGCTTCTACAGGATGTCTGCAGGGGATCCTACAGGAAGCTCGGGATTTCTACAGGAAGTCTTCTAACTTCTACAGGATGTGCTATAGTTGGAGTTTTGGGTGATGGAGGAGTGGAGGAGTTGTATGGGTGGATGGGTAAGGTGAAGGAGGAGTTTGTGGTGGCTCAGGGACAGAGATATGAGATGAGGAAAGAGTGGGTACAGTTGGTTGGTGAATAGAAGGGTGGAAGCAAGGAAAAGTTAAAAAGATGGAGCTACGTGAGAAGTAGAAGGGTTGGAAGGCTAACGAGCTGAACAGAGGTCGAGCAAGTGGCTTTAGGCGTGGTTGAGAGGAAGAATAACACGATAAAGTGATGCTATGCAGTGTAAAAGAAACAAATCCTCTATATCTTGCACAAAACCGAGAATTCCATCAACCTATTCTAACTGTGTTATTAAACCAATGAACAGCAATGTAAAGTGTGGAGAAAAATCGTGCATGGTGTTGGAACGAAGAAGTAGTGCTCAAGATCAGAATGCATGGATGGATCTACAATCGAAATGACTGTGTGGCAGCTTGCATGAAAGTATAAGACTGTGTTTTTTGGTGGTTGGTACAGCCCACACCCCCAATCTCTAAACAGAGATGGCAACGAGTGCACTATCAACCTTTTTTGGAGCTCTAATGAATTACAATCCTCCTACTCTAATCTAAGCAACTAAAAGCACTTTAACCATAAACTAATCCTATCCAATCACATTAAAGAAATTAAATCAGCAGACTGTGTTTTTTTCAAATGCATGTCAAAGCAAAGAAATAAAGTGCTGAAAGGAAAACAAGTAACAACACAAGGAAAAGGAGGTCTATTGCTCTCAGGTTGGGCCCTAACCTAAGAGCTATAGCTCCCTTAAAAACTCAGAATTGAATCCAAAGCTACCCGCCTTTATTAAATAATCATGGGTCTAACATCATGCCAAAACTGGCTTACAAAAAGCAAAAACCGAGCTGTAGCTCATGCTTAGAAATTGCAACAGTAGTTCAAAAGTTCAAAAAGCTCCTATCAAAGGCTACGGCCTTCATAGTTATACATGATGAAGATCAAGCTGGCTTCCTCAATTCGTGGAGCTTGGCTATCCAACTGAAAGTTAAACTGTTGTTCCTGTAGAATCCGTTGGCTGCCTTTAAGCTCGGTGGGGAGAGCTATTGGAGCTCGGAGTTAAGGTGGAAATCACAAGGAAGGTCATCAAGACTGTGGAAAACCTCCCTATGAACCCGCAATGCCACCTTTGCTGTCTCCTTGTCTCCATTTGCATGGTCTTTGCTCTCTTTAATGCCAAAAAACCTGAAATCGTCATGTATTTGCCACAAAGATATAATGCCTGCCCTTCTTCCTACAAATAACACGAATATACTAAGAAATGAATGCATAAGTGTTAAAAGATGAAGGGTTGAGCAAGGTAAGTAGGCCAAATGAGCCCAAATTGTTACCAAAAATTGGGGCTCATCAACTAGCTCTCCTACTTGGTAATTTTATCTCCTGCCAGATGATGATCAAAACATCTCTTCACAATCATTTGGTGATTTCTAAATTTATTTCTGGCTTTATCTCTCAATTCCTCTAACCTCACCAGTTAGTTGATCCTCTTCTGAAGTAAGGCTGAAGGGGTCCCTCTCAAAGCTTGGGAGAGTGTAAAGAGAGAAGGGTAATGTTAGGAGGCAAGATGGCTTCCTGTCTGTAGATGAGGAAGTATAGGGAGTTTCCTAATGCTACTTTTGGGGTGACCCTATCGGCCCAAAGAGTGTTTGTTAGAGCGTTGTGCTAGTTCCTCTGGTTATCAACAACAGATTTACGGATTATGCGGATGAGGTTTTTATTTGAGGACTCTGCAACTCCATTTCCCTGGGGTTAATAGCTTGATGCATACCTTATTCAAATTGATTTATCAATAGCAAATTCAGTCAATTTCAGTGATGAAAAGTAAGAAGCATTATCAAATATGAGAGCGTCAAGGATGCCAAACTTGTTGATAATAAATTTCTCAATAAACGATCTTACCTTGTCTTCATTAACCTTCCAAAGCAGGATGGATTCAGTCCATCTGGTGAAGTAGTCAGTTGCAGTGAGTATATACTTATGCTGTTGTGAAGAGTTCGGATTGATGTCACCTATGACATCGAGGCCCCATTGTTGGAATGGGCGATAAATCATAACGGGCCTGAGGGGAACGACTGGATTTCTTTCTCGTCCTGTAGCAGTTTGACATACCTTGAATTTTCGAATGTTGGCATGCGAGTCTCTGAACACTATGGGCCAATAGTATGCAGCTCTTAATATTTTGTGAGCAGTGGTCTCTCCTCCATAGTGACCACCTGCTGGGTCATCATGCATTTCTTTCAAAACATGATCGACATCATCCTTTTCCAAACACCTCAGCTAGACTCCATCAAAATTTTTTCTGTATAATGTGTCATTGGCTAGGTGATACTGATTAGATTTCAATCTAATCGCTCTCCTTTGTGATGCATCCATGTGCTCAGGACATGATTCCCGTGTCAAATAAAAGCGTATGTCGTAGTACCATGACTCAGGGTCCAAAGCAACTTCCGACATTTTTCGCTCACACATCCGCATCTCATTAATCCATAGGGGCTCCTCCCTAAATTCTACTTGTGCATTCTGTATGCTCTGTGCTTCTGGTTCTTCGAACGCCCCTTCTTTATCCGCCAAGGCTTCTTCCATGAGCTCACACAATCCCTGCCCTCAAACTATCTTCACTGGCTTAATCTCGAGGTTGTATTCTTGAAGGGTGGTTATCCAATTCCCTCTTCGTTCACCCATTTCTTTCTGCATGAAGAGGGCTCTTACAGTAGGGTGGGGAATGATTACTTTAGTCCCGACCTTTAATAAATAATGGCAGAAATGTTTTACGGCTTTAAAAACTACAATACCTTGTTTCTCCACCTCTGGGTAATTCAGTTATGCTCCCTGGAGATTAGAGCTCATATAAGAAATAGGGACTTCGTTGCCATCATTATTTTTTTGGGTGAGGATTGCGGCGTATGAAACATCAAAAGTGAAAGTGTACAAGAGGAATCCCTTGTCGAAATCAGGGTTGACCAATGTAGGAGCTTCTGTGATGGCCTCCTTAATTCGCTGAAACAATTTCTTAGCTTCATCGCTCCACCTATACACAATGTCTTTCTTCATCATTAGCTACATGGGACGCACTATTTCTATGAAACCTAAAATGAAATTCCTAAAGAAATTAATTTTCCTGAAGAAAGATTGCATTGCCTTTTTATTTGTAGGGGGTTGTATTCTCATGATGGTCTCTATTCTTTAAGGATAAATAACAATCCCTTCTTTAGAGAGGATATGACCCAATAGTTTCCCTTCTGTAATTGCAAAGACACTCTTCTTGGGATTCAACGATATTCTGTATCTTCGGCATCTTTCAAAAATTTGTTGCAGGTGTTAAATATGATCCCTTTTGTGATATGAATACAAAATAATGTCATCCATGTACACTACTACTTATCTGTTAATTAATCCTCGGAAAGCTATGTTCATAGCTCTTTCAAATGTGGTGCCTGCATTAATAAGTCCAAATGACATTTTACGGTATGTGTAAGTGCCCCATTTAGTATTGAAGGTTGTCTTAAGCTGATCTTCATTCGATACGAACACTTGATTATATCCCGAAAGACCATCCAATAAGGATAACATTTCAGACCCAGAAACACATTGAAGAATGTGTTCCATAGAAGGGACTAGATAGTTATCTTTCTGCGATTCTTTTTTCAGGTTTCTGAAATCAATACATAGTCTGATGTCTCATTTTTTCTTTCTTACTGGCACAAGATTGGCTACCCAATGGGTGTGCCTAATAGGAAAAATGATTTTGGCATCCAACATTTTGTTTAATTCTTTCTTCACCAACAGTTCCTGGCTTGGATGCATCATGCGAAGATTTTGTTGGTATGGCCTAACATCCTTCTCCAACGAAATCACATGCTGCATAATGCTGGTATCGAAGGTTTTTAAGTCACGATATGTCCATGAAAAGACGTCATTGTACTCTTTAAACAGCTTAACAAATGAAGCCTTTTCTCATGGAGAGCATCCTAAGCCCAAATTAACAATTTTTGGGTCTTCTTTGGTTCCAAGGTTGACCGATTCATACTTCATGGATGAGCTATGCATTTTTTAGTTAGTCGGCTTCTTAAATTTATCATGCAGGTCATACAAGTGCTCCATCTTGACAACTAACTTGGGAATTATATTGGACTGATCTTTTTCCTCATCTTCACTCTCATTCATAATCCTGTCATGCTATTTTTCATCAATGAGTGCATTTTCGAATGTCTTCTCGCAATGCAGGAACTCAAGGATTTTCTTGTCACCTTCAAATACCTGCAAATTTGAGATGTTATCAGGTACGGATGGTCTGAAAATTAATTCAACATAATATTTATTCTTGTTTAATCTAAGGTCGGGCAGAAGTTTTGAAGCCATACTAGCCATCAGATCGGCATCTTAGTTTTTCCCTCAAGGTATGTATGCGATATTAAAAGAATAAAAATTGTCAATTAAGCTCCATATCTCATGTTGGTATCTTACCAAGTGTGGCGAATTGCAGTGTATCCTTTTCCTTACCTGGTCCACAATTATCTTTGAGTCACCAAAAGCTTTAAGATCTTTTACCTTCATATCAATGGCTTTCTTCAGGCCCTACAACAAGCCTTCGAATTCCGCTGTGTTGTTGGTGCACACGAACTCCAACCATCTGGCCATCAGATGTTGGTTCCCTTGCGGGTCAATGAGATTGCTCCCACCACCTGCACCTTCAAGGTAGTTAGAGCCATTAAAATAGAGTGTCCAAAATATAGAATCTAATGTTACATCAATTGAACTGATTTCTACGAAATTAGTCCTATCATCTACTATAGTATAATTCATCAGTTGGATTGCTAGGGAGAGCTTCCAACTATGTGTTTATTGCAGTTTTTTCAATTATATCTACATGGAATTCTCCAAAATAGGTTTCCGTGGCACAAACATTGAAATTATAATTCCCAAGGATAGAGTTGGTAAACATTATAGGTTCATTGGGGTCATTTAGTTCCGTCACCACATACTTCATGTATCTTTCTCAATCAACTCTCAGCATATCACCTTTTCCCTTCTAAGGTAGCAAGAGATGGGACCAATCAGTTGAGAAATATCCATACAGTTTTGCTGACCAGTCTCTACTAAGCACCATTCCATAAGCCTCGGGTATGTTAACTACCACTATGTCAATGACTTGTGTGTACTATGGTTTAGCAACCATTCGAATCAGCTCATCTTTCAATTCTCCCATTACTTTTACATTCATTCTGTCCAGTTGCATAATTCAAGTTCCAGTTTTCTCGAGCATCGCATGAAGTCTTTTAGCAACAACGTAAGGCATAACAGTGGACGAGGCACCAAAATCTACTAGGAAATCGTATACGTTCACGTTGAAGATTTCAAATGTGATAAGGAAAGGTGGAGTCATGGATTTTGATTTCCTTCCTATCATGGATGCACTAACATCTTGGGGTGTTCTATTTATTTTTGACAGAGTGGCTTCCATGGGTAGTCGCATTTGGGATGTACTGGAGGTACTAACAGGTCTGGATACTGAATTTTTGGTTTGACTACCAGGATTGGTGGGAGATTTGCAATTCCATTCATTCATAGCTTTCAAAAGTAGAACCCTTTGTTGCATTAACTTTAACAAATCAAAGTATGTGATATTAGCTTGAGATTTCTTTAGATCATCCAAAATGTTGTAATCAATGTTATAAATAGGGTAGGGTTGAGTAAAGATACTGGGTTTGCAGTTGGAGATGTATTATCTTTCTCTGGATAGTTCACAACTAGAGTACTCTTGGAATCACCACTAGGTCTACCCTTCTCAACAGGAACTTTAGGAGCAGATGCCTTCAAAGGTTGAACATCTTTCTTTGTCTAGTGTACAGGCTTCATCAAGCCCGCAAGTGGCCCTTTACTTTGTGTGTGGATTTCATTATTTGGATTTCTGTCATACTATCTTCTTCTTCATCACCATTCTCATTTGTATAGAAATCCCATAGTACATTGATTTGAGATTCTTCGTCCAAGGGCTCTTCTACTTGGTATTATTCCTCATTTTCTTGTTCTGGTTCCAGCTCCACTATAGGTTCTTCTTTGTTAAGGAACGATCTGATAAGAGCCAACTCTTCCATATTGAAATTCCCTTCATTGGGTGGAGCAGGCAACACAAGTTGCCCATGACCACCTTCTGTCTTCTTGCGATAGAAAGGTTTGAAGGATTTTCTGTTGTTATAATCTCCTCCATTCGCATTTGTACTCTCTCCAGAATTCCTTTTCATATCGATGACTGTATTTGTCAATTTCTTAATGATCTGATGCAAACCTTCCACATCTGTGTTATCCCTTTCTTTGACCTTAGCAGCTTTGTTATCACTCCCATTATTCTTCTTGGATGAATGAGAGGCTTTCTTTCCTTCAGTCGTATGATGACATGTTGTGAGACTAATCATTTCATTCTCAACTTTTATTGCTTCGTCGATAGCACCTTGTAAGGTTTGTGTGTTAGTTCTCTTGACCCACATCGCAGTAGGGACAGGGAGAGCAGTGTTGTAGAATCCCATGAGCACCTCATTAGTAGGTCTAGCGTTAGCCAGGATTCTATTGAACAAAGTGTTGAACTAGATGTTAAAATCCTTGACCTTCTCTTTGGCTTCCATTTTTAAACAGGATAGTTCTAAAAATAAGGCCGCATGTGTTTTGTCATCACCAAACTTGTTTAAGAAGGCCTGCTGAAAGGCACCCCATGAGGTGATCAATCCTATTCTCAAGCTAAAGTACAATGTGGAAGTCATACCAATTAGAGTAAAAGGGAACAAGCGACCAACCACATCCTCATCGGCTACCCCCAACATGCGCACAACTAGGAACAAAGAGTGAATATGGTTATCCGTAGTGTCTCCCCGTTCAGGGTCGAATTTAGGCAATACTCTTTCTACGTTCTTGGGTAAGGCATGTTGCTGCCCAGGTACTGCTACGGCATCCTGTGCAAGCCAGGGAGGGAGTGCTGCAAGGGGAGGTAGGGATTGATTCCCACCCAGAGGAGGTGGTAGAGGCTAATTCCCACCTGGAGGGGGAATGTTAGCCATATTATGGATATGGAGGTCCTGGTTGAAGGTTTCCTCCAGGTGTTCTTCGTTAGGATTTTCCAAATCAAGCCAGGGATTACCTTTATAATGGGGATCCTCAGGAATTTATTCCCAAGGAGTGTCGATACTTTGCAAAGACTCTAGCACATTATCTTCAAGAGAAGGGGTTGCAGATGTCTCTTCATTTATGTGATAGATCCTTGGCTTTCTTTTAGCTATCAGAGGTAAAGACTGAAAGATGGGGAGCTGTGATAGGGAACGTGTTAGAAAATTATATATTACGGAACAATGGAACACATAAAATATTGCAGAGATATAAACATAGAAAAGCATAAAATAAGAGAGACACAGATATACATGGTTCACCCAGTTTGGGATACGTCCACCCCAAACAACCAGTCCTTCCTTTCTATTATCCAGTAAAATGAAGAGACACAACCTACAGCAGATCTGCTGTAACATCCTCTGTTTTCTCTCATAGTCTCACATCTCTGCTTCTCGCTCGAAGAATACACATATATTACACAGACACAATACAATGCCCTCATACAAAGAGAGGGGTTGCCTTCTAGGGAAAATAACCCTAAACTAAACGTAAGTTCTACCGTCAAATCATCTGCCTAATGAACGGCCCAGATTGACTAGAAATTACTATACTTTTAAAAGGAAATTTTACATCTATTTTTAGCTTTGGGGGCGCTACCCCCGAAACCCCCCACCAGGAAGGGGGTCCTCAAAGGTCGCAATCGCCCCCCCTAGACCCCCCCTCCAGTGAATATTTTACGGGCGACATTGCTGCCCCATTTCGAACTGGGGTCCAAAGTGGCAATACCTTTGAATACAGAAGATAATCAGGCTCCACACCCAAGAGAACGAGCATAAGCACCAGTAAGTACTTTGACTGGTTGTTCCTGAGTGACAGGGTACTCCCATTGTCTCTCTTCCTTGGGTGATCCAAACACGGGACTTAGAAGGATCTATGTTTCTTCGAAATGATGCTTTTCTAAATGGGAGGAAGGATCTTTTCGACCTTTATGATCCATGCATTAATCTTTTCAAATCCATGCACAAAATTTATAGATGAAATCATAAAAAGCTATGGACGGTGGTTCGGGCCCTCCTTCTACCACTAATTTGTTGACATGGTGAATGTTCGTTGTGTCAACAAAGGGAATCAACCTGATTGCAGACCCCAATTAGATCTGCTCTCGTTTGGAGTGGCTAGTTGCAATGGGTTTTAAAGGATCCTGTAAACTGTTATAGATGTTGAAAGATTTCTTCTTGGAGGAAGACTTCAATTAGATCAACAAAAGAGATAGCTAACCTATATGTATCAAATCTTATCTACACTAATTCTAACTACTTATGCTAGTCCTAACTATTCTAATCTATCTTGTAGGAGCATAACAAAAGAGGTTAAACATCATATATAGATTCCAAGTCCAAATGAATTAATTACTGGTTCATAGATGAATAAGGCTGTATTAAATCTTAATTGCAATCTAATTACTGATACAGGAATTCACATTCCTTTCCATATAAATAAAACTTGCAATTGATGTTTAACAGGTTTCGAATCAGCAACCTTTCATGAATTAACCATGGTAACAAATCATATTTGAATAACCAAGACTAACCACGAACTGTCTGTTACCAATATGCATAAAAAACAAAACATATTTATATTTATGCCAGCAAAAACACATTGATTCCAAACACATGAAAGAAGAGGAAAATAAATTTGAAAAAGGCTCCTTCTTGACCTAAACAGTCTTCTTTATTAGCACAATAAATCAAAAGTTGTTCTGCCCAAAAAAAATTCCTCCCTCCATCTCCAGGGGTAATACTTATGCAGGAAGAGACTAACCCTACGTACCCCCCTGACCCTCCATCTTCCTAGCTTATTCAATATACAAATTAAAATATATGGATGTAGAACAGTCTGCCAAACTGTCGACACATTAAGGCTACGTTTGCTGGGGCGTTTTTATTTTCTTGGGGAAATGAAAGGATGTCAATTAAAAGAGTGTGAATATGTGTCATCTCTTTGCACCAGTATGGAGTGGACATTATTCCATATTATTTCCTGAAGGAAACTGAAGACACTGCGCTCATCATCCCACATCTTGCATGATTTAAGGTGTGTTTGGCGGTACTAACATCTTGATGGATCAGCGCTGTCATGAGTGCTTCTTCTTGACATAAAGCGTGCCTCGATTATGCACTATGGTGGTTCGTATCCCTTTCTTGTAGAGTATGTCTTTGGAATATCGACATCGGTGGTGCAGAGGTGTCGTCTTGATATAAATCGCATTTATCCGTTATCGGGTCCACTTGAACTCGCCTTTCTTCTCTTGGTCCTCATGTGTAGAAATAGTTCATATTACCTATGATTATGAGAAATATGACAGACATTCCTACAAACAAACTTTTCCTTCAGTCACAGTTTCCATTTAATCTCATAATGTAGAGCAACTGTAATTACTAATCCCTTGAACCTGGACCATTCATTTTATCAGATTTTCCTTTAAAAAACCAGACCACAACTCTAGGGAATACACGGGAAAACACGCAGCTGAACCATAAGGCCGGACTTCAAATACTATGCACCCAAGTCTATAGTTATCATTGGGTTCACTCATCGCCCCTTCGCATATCACATGTCGCTTTATTTTAGCCGACTGCCGATTGCGATTTGTGATTGGGGGAAGCGGACCTGAAAAATATATATGTTGTGCTTAATAGTCCCGACAGGTCTAGCATATTGCATCACGCCTTACATATAAACCTTGGGATTCTACTGATTGCAATTTGCAATAGGCCAGACTGGAAAAGTGTATTCATTATGGTTAATAATTCCGGCGGGTCCGCCAATGTCACAGAGCGCCTTATGTACAAACCTTGGGTTCTGCTGATTGCGATAGGACGGACCCAAAAATATATATGCTGCAGTTAATGATCCCGGTGGGTCCACCATATCACGAAATGTTTGAAGCTTGGGCCTATATACTAGTTGAGAGCGTCAATTGTGAGATGCGATGCATTCAGAGACTTGATCGCATCACAGTTATTCATGGGAGATGGACCTTTAGCGTTTTTCAATGCAAAAAGCGATATGTGATGCAGGCATGGACAAGCGATTGCGATAAGTGATGAAGGCATGCATCGAGAGATGTGTAAAGATCGAGGAAGTGTGAAAAGGGTAAGTTATGCATATTTGTATAGCATTTCTATTATCAAAGCATTGATATAGAAATAAGTACGCAATAGAAGGTTTTGAGGGTTGAGTCCATATACACCCATAATAAAGGGTGGGGGTTGGTTATATGTGCGGGAATAGAGTACCATGAATCCTTATGAGGATTGAGAAAAGTCCCAAAGAAAGAACATGAAAGAAGGGCTAGACTGGGTTATAAACAAGTCATTTCGCAGAGATTTATAAAGGGGGCATGATCATTCAGCTTAGAAGACATAATTCCAGGTAACAACTCCATTTGAAAACGAAAGGTCAAACGTCTAGGGGACCCATTCAACTTTGCCACCAGCGTAGGTTTTAACAGGGTGGTGGTTGTGGCCACAATAGTAGGTTCACCTATTGTGTTAATAATAGGTCACAGGGGTACCACAAATTTATGAATCTTGCAAAGGCCATAAATCCAAGAGGTAAAGGGATTGCTTTCAATAAGCTTCTTACAAAGAGGTTTAAGGGAATTAATGGAATTAATGGAATTTAATATTTATTTATTAAATTTTTTAATAGGATTATTATTAAGCTTGATGTAACCACCACTATTATAGATATGTTCAATATTTTTATTAGTATAGTTTGATTTATCAAGAATAACAACTTCTCCACCTCTATAAGCTTTTAGGATGACAATGTAAGGGTTGTCATTTCAAGCTTTAAAGGCAAGAAATTCATCTTTGCTAATGTTTTTTTTTTGAGGCTTAGCCTTCCTAAGAACGATAACACAATATTTCCTTATAACCTCTTTAACATTATGAGGAAGCTCCTTGATACCAAATTCAATGTTGCAAATAATGTGATTAATGGGAATCTTATTGGGGGTGAGGGAAAAATTAAGACCTTTATTTAAAAGCTTAAAAAGAAAAGGACCAAAATTTTTACTACAGAGATTACAACTTTTTTTAAAGGAAGAAGAGAAATTATTATTATTATTATTATTATTATGTAAATCCTTAATCTTATCTAGAAAGCATTGATCGAATTTCTATTACTATAAACTATATTATTTAAATGATTCATAATTAATTTAATATTGTTGAACCATTTAACTGATGGGGAGAGGACTTTTTATGGCAAGGAAGCTCAGTATTAACAAGGGATGGGTCGTTAAAAGACATATCAATGCAGGTACGGGGAGTTGAACGAAGAGAAGGGGATTCTATATGCGGACGAAGAGAAAGGTTCGACGCTAAAGGAAAATGAGAAATCAGGATAGCGTCCTCATCTGCATGGTTCGAGGAGGACTTCATGCGAGCCAAGGGAAAGAGATTGGGTTCATTTGACGCCGAAGCAAAGGAGGATGATGAATCTTCAAAATGCTCGGGAGAGGAAGCCTTGATACATTCACTAAATGCAGGGCTGATCAAATCACCATTGATATCGCAGATTAGAGAGGTCGATTCAGTGTTGACTACAGTCGTGGAATCGAAATTGATTAATGGAGAACCATCCAGCACTGGAGAGGACTTTATACGAGAGTTTACACAGATGTTATTCCTACAAGGTCGATTAAGAGACAAAGCCGATAAACCAACTTCTCCTATCGAGTTTGAGGAAGGCGATCAATTATAAAGAGACCTACAGGAGGGATTGGAGACGCTGGAGAGGGATTTCCTACCAAAAGCCGAAGGATCCCGGAAAATATTGGACTTGGAAACAAAAGACACGATATTAGAATTAGGGGAAGAAATTGAAACTTGGTTTTGAACCCATGCACTCAGGGTCGAAACCTGCTCCTCATTTATCTGACTTAATTCTTGATGAGAAGAGGTTCACCTATTTGCGACCGAAGAGAGGACTCCCTGCAGCTGCCAAATTTTACCATTTGTTTCTGTTTTGAAATTTCTTCAAAACAAAGAGATTTTGCAGCCGAGCTACCTTCAGCCACTCCTCAAAGAGCATTAGACATGACATTTTCCAGATCTAAATGAAGAGAAAAACTCTTGCGTGACAGGAAATCAAGAACCCTCCTAATTTTACAAATTTCAGACTTAATTAAAACTAAACTCATTTTAATAAAAATATACTCATTCTTTGAATTATTTAAACGATGATTAATATGAGCGAACACTAGAATAACTGTTGCATCCCTGCAACGGTTAAGAAATGTAAGATCATATTTTTTCATTGCAAATTGAAGTCTAGCTCGTTCAAATTGACGAGTTTTATCAGCCATTTCCCTTCTGTGTAGGGTTATAATGTTAGATCTTAGGGTTTTGTGATCCATAATTTAGTAAGTATGTCTTTTAGATTAATAACATCAATATTGTTTGGTCGATGTTTTGAACTAGCTAATGTGGGTCATCCTCAGGACAAAGGTGAAAAAATCCATAGATCCTAATGAATAAATAGCAAGGATGCATCAGTATAAACTAGTCATTAAGAAATTAGCTATTTTATTAATAAATTAAAAAAAAAAAAAAATCCGATCAAATTATTATTATTATAACCCATTAAGAAATTATTAATTAATAATATTAATAATGACTAGAGTTTCTTAGATTTTCCCCAAAACAATATTTGCAACATTGACTTTGAGATCAGAAGGATCTGTTTCTTTAACTCAGGCAATAGCGTAGAAAAATATTATTAAAAGACTTAGGTAGATGGAATGATTTTATTACCATCCAAGGTATATCCTTCTACTCTAGTAGTTAAAAAATTAGTGATAAAATGTCAAATTAAACTTCTTGGCATGCTCCATAAAGTTGCCTACTAGGAGTTTCGATCTATTGCCTCATAGCAGTAGTATATGATTTATATAGCTGTGTAAAGATCTGAATGTCAGCATAGTGTAGAGATTAACCATTGCAATTAGGGGTGAAAGTGACTGAAAGTAGGTAACAAAATAGTAAAGTACATCATCCATAAGGGTATCTTCTCTCTCTACCTATGGAAGAGAATCTTTGCATCAAATAGGGAAGTATTCTTCTGGTCCTATAATATGCTAGAGCTTTAAAGATAGTAATATATTTACACAAGGGACATTCAAAGATAGGTAGTGTAGCAATTGTGCCCCAAAAGTCATAGAAATAGCTTCCTCTTGTTGATTTTGTCTTTGACATGTACATTACTTTGTAGTTGGCTAACACTACCTATTCCATATTGGTGTAGGATACAAATCTTTGTAGCACAAATATACATTTAGTAGTCTTGATTTATTCATTGGATCATATGCATACTTTATGTAGAATAGTTAACGTAGTTCATATAGATAGGGATATTAAACATGTTCTGAGAATTTTTATAGAATGGAATAAATGTATTCTACTTGTATGTTTGGTACTTCGCAACACCTCATTTACATTGGTTTATTTACATATACTATGTTGTAATTATTCTAGCATCCCCCTCAATTAATTCAAACTCTTAGAAGTACAAGAGAGATAATCTTTGAATGCCTCAATATTTTCACATGCAAGTGACTTCGTGAAGATATATGCATGTTGATATTGAGTGGAGAAAACTAGAGATGCATGTTGATATTGAGTGGAGAAAATTGGAGATGCATGCTGTATTTTTGAATATGTTTGTGTTTGAATTGGTATTGAACCTAATCTAGCAACATTGCAATCACATAACTATCTTTCTTCTATGATTCACTTCATTCACAGGGTTCCATATTCTTTTTTGTCAAGGAAACCTTCAACCTTTACATAGATCAAAGCCTAGATGTGTTGACATTAGAGAATATAGTTGAAAGGGTTGTTTGCACCTCATAATTCAGAAACACCATGCAAGTAAAGACAAGTGAAGGCACTGAAAATCACAACCACATTACTTTATAACAAAGTTGTAGATGAGACGTTACCTTATATCAAAGTTGTATATGGAAGTAAAATTCTCAAGTGTTGACAAGGGAAAATTAGATACTGAAAACACCACAAGCCCGAGAGAAGTCAAGTTCATTGAGGTTCACAATAGTTAGTAAAACAGGAAATCTAATTTACCTTTGAAATTTTGTTTTGCTAGTGAATAATCAGATGTAGCATGGTTTATATTTGGCATAATTTTTCTCAGAAGTTTGGAAGAATGACCATTCTAGCCCAATCAGTTTGTCAGTGGTGTGTTGGCATTCCCCCATTAATTTTCAACTCTTATTTAGTTTTTGAAGAAAATAGGCTCATCAATGATTTTATAACTTATATCTACAAGTCAACAACTTCCAATATTTTCCTCAACATTTCTAATTAGTTTATTTTTGGACCCTCAGTGATAGATTCCCCAAAACAATATTTGCATTGCAACATTGACTTTGAGATCACAAGGATCTGTTGCTTTAACTCAGGAAGTAGCCTTGAAAAATCTCATAAAAGACGTAGGTAGATGGAATGTTTTTACTACCATCTAAGGTTAATCCCTCTGCTCTGGCAGTTAATGAATTAGCAATGAAATGTTGAATTGTCCTTCTTGGCATGCTCCATAAAGGTGTGTACTAGGAGTTTGGATCTATTGTCTCATAGTCCTACTAGATGATTTGTATAGCTGTGTAAATATTTGAATGTCAACATAGTGTAGATCTTAATCATTCTAATTAGGGGTGCAAGCGACTAAAAGTAGGTAGAAAAATAGTAAAATACACATCCATAAGGGCATATTCTCTCACTTCCTATAGAAGAGAAGCTCTGCATTAAATAGGGAGGTATGCTTGTGGTCCTATAATATAATAGAAATTTAAAGATAGTAATATATTTATATAAGGGTCATTCAAATATATATAGTGTAGTAATTGTGCCCCAAAAGTCATAGAAATGGATTCCTCTTGTTGATTTTGTCTTTGACATGTACATTACTTTGTAGCTAGCTAACAATACCTATTCCATATTGGTGTAGAATACAAAACTTTGCAACACAAATATAGAATTGGCAGTCTTGATTTATTCATTGGAGCATATGCATATTTTATACAAAATAGCTAACTTAGTTCATATATATTAGGATCTCAAGCCTATTCTGAGAATTCTAATAGAATGGACTAAATGTATTCTACTTGTAAGTTTTGTGCTACCAATACCTCATTTACATTGGTTTATTTACATATACTATGATGTAATTATTCTAACATCCCCCTCAATTAATTCAGACTCTTAGAAGTACATGAGAGAGACTTAGAATGCCTCAAGATTATCACATGCAAGTGACTTGGTGAAGATATCTATACGTTGATATTGAGTGAAGAAAACTAGAGTTGCATGTTGTGTTGTTGAACATGTTTTCATTTGAATTGGTATTGAACCTCGATGTATTGTGTGCTCATGAAATAGTGGATTGAAAAAAAGTTATAAAACACCTTAATTGACGCACTACAATATCATCTAATGTGTTTGAGGTATACCCAGTATTGCAAGTATGTGATGTAGCTACTTTGCAGACAGATCCTCCTATTGTGCAATATTCTGCTTCAGTGGAATATTGAGAAATAAATTTCCACTTCTTGTTCCTCCATGACATAGGACTAGATCCTAAAAAGAAAACAAATCTAGAGGTGGATTTCCTGTCATCAATGGAACCTCCAAGATTTGATTTCATGTATCCTGTCAAGAAGAAATAATCATTTTTTTGTATTCTAAGTTGTATTACATAGGACCCTGAATATATTTCAATTTGTTTTGTTGGTTTCTAGTGACTCAGGTTTGGTTCCTATGTGAGTCATAAAAAATAACAACATAGCTAATTTGTGGCCTAGTGTATGTTAGGTAAATGAGGCTCAATCAATTGATGATAGAAAGTGGCATTTACCTACGATGATGGATCAAACCAAATGAGTTTCACCATGATTTCTTGAGCCCCTTGCTGCATGTGGCTGCCCAATTGTCCAGATTGGCCACATGTTCTTCTCTTCAATTTTTGTCTAGCTTGGCTTCTTGCCTCCTGTTGATGCTTCTCTCATACAGGAACTGAAGCCAACTGAGAGTGAGCCAAGTGAAGCTTCTATAGACAACATTCCTCTACATTATGCAAGCAATTCTTGGAGAACAAGCTTAGCTATAGGCCTACTAGGTATGCTAAACATTGGATAATTTGAGGAGGCCTTACTTTTATTCAAATTTTCTTTTTCGTTTTATTACATTATTTAAGCCATGGATGTCTATATGTTTTTATAATCTGCTAAACAAGGTATGCTCTTTACTTCATTTTTTTTTCCTATGCATTGTTTTGATAAATGTCTTCCCTATATTCTATGGTTTATAGACTATGTTTATTTTACATTGAACTTCCTAATAATTTATAATTGTGATGTGAAAGTAGTTGGGATGTTCATGAATATTATTTGAATTTCATTAACGTTGTTGATTATGTTTTGCTATAATCTTCACAAAATTGGTTGAGAAGTGTTTCTATAAATTGTCTCAAATGTGGGGCATTATAACACAAATCAACAATGTTATTAATGCCTCAACTATTGTCATCTAGGAATGAAAAACAATAATATTACAATATGGAGATGTGATCCTAGAGCTCCTGATGCAATATTGCACTTCAAATATCAATATAGCCTGTTCTACCTTAATGCTCGTTCATTGGATTTTGATTTGCATCATTTATTGCTGCAATTTTTTTCAAAAGAATCAACATGTTACATGACTATGGAATACAAGGCTAGACTATGTTTATGTTGTTGATGATAACATTGTTTCTTCAGGTGCCTTTTCCTAAAATCCTCTTCTTTTACCTGATTAGGAGTTCCAAAGACGAAGTATAAAAAGCACTAGTAATGTAGTATGTTGGTCTACAAAATCAAGTTGGCAAGGACTGGCTTCCTCTACAACCACTCTTGTTTTAATGTTGGAGAGTAAGCATAGAGTGTAGTACAAAACCCCAATGCCATACATAGAGGATTTATTCTAGAGGACAATAGAAAAGAGGTTGGGATTTTCTTCCTTTTTACTAAAGAAGTAAATGCCATTTTATTAAGTGTATAATCAATCATGTCGAGTTCTTTTGTTTCCTATAATCTTTGAGTACATGTGGACACGTTCAAATTAGTAGATTTCTTTGTTGGTTATTTTTTTGCTTATCATATTTATTTTTCCCACTATAATCCTATTCTCTATGGATATTTTTGTTATTCCCCTAGATCTATTCTATAAAGGTAGAGGGGACACGAAGTCTATTTTTATATTGTGTAGTCCTTTTTTCTTTGAGGTAATTGTCTTCACACCCCTTTGCTAGTTGAAGTACTTGTGGGAGGACATAGTTATCATTGAGAGGTAGAGAGTGATTTTTTTGTATCCATGCAATTGCATCTTTGGATACTTGTGCTTGGTGTGGATTTGGAAGTGTTTGAATTCCCCTTGGATATTTTTTTGGTGTAACGAATATTAGCCAAACTTTGTGCTTACAAATTTAACATTTGTTTAGTGGTTACATTTTAGGTTCATTGTTATTGATTATTGTATTTTGACATATTGAACTAATTAACAATGAGAAGCACTCCCAATTAGTTTTCTAGACCACATAACTAATGGGATTCAAGGATGTATCTCATTAGTAAAAATTGGATCATATATAATCACAGTTTTCTACTTTTTGGCATGCAAATAAAATTTTTAGAGCCAATTTTTTATGTTGTTGCAATAAATTTACATGATTCACAAGGTTAGAAATCAATCTTTGGTGTAATTGCAGATTTTAGATTTGATAATTATAGGTCATTTATAGGCTATATAAATGTCTTCAAAGTTTCACTTCTAATTGAGTATTCAATTAAACATATTGAGTATCTTATACATAACTATTTTTCCCTCTACCCACTTTCCATAACTTCCATAACCATTAGGTAGGGACTTGCAACTTTGATGTTATTTTTCTTGTTTAGTAAAATATTTACAAAGACTTTACAAAGTTCTATAATTTATTGAAAGTTGTATAATTTATAATTTATAAAGTTTCTAGGTTTAATTTTTCAAAGTTTATTTCTTTACAAGGAGCTACATCAATGGAAGAGCACCTAATTTAGAGGAAGGAGGTTGGTGGTAAATTCCATCATGCCCTGATATTCATATGGAATGGTGACGATTAGTTTTTGGTGACAGAGGCACTTTTGACCATCACCAATGAGTTTATGGTGACATTTTTTAACATTCACCAATGAGATTATGGTGACATTTTTTGACCCTCACCAAAATATGAAATGGTGACAGTCAATGACGTCCACCATATATATGCATCAATAGTGATGACCATGAAAGGTCCATCTCCATATATGCATGTTATTCAAATTAAATGGTGATGGTCACTAACTGTCATTATAATCATTATTCGTGGTAGACTTTGAATGTCACCACAACACCAATACTTTTTGCGATGCCACCTTTCGTGACGTTCAATTTTTTGGTGATGGAGGCTAAGATCTGTCACCATTTCTCCTATGAAATGGTGATGGTAACTATCCATCATTATAAATCATTATTGGTGATGAACCTTGAATGTCACCACAACACCTCTACTTTTGTTGTTAGGTTCCTATAATACTAGTGATTCCCCCATTACTATTGTCATTATATCCCTTATTGTTATTGTTGTGCCCCTATTGTCCCCATATTGTTATTATTATGCCCCATAGAAGGCCACTATTGTTATTTTTGTGCCCTTATATTATTATTGTTATCTCGGTTTTGATTATATTGTGACCCCTTAGACTTCTATATATAGAAAGGAGGTTTTGTCATTTGTATCATCTAAGAATTATTCATTTGTGTAATATAAAGGAGGTTTCCCCCTTGAAGAGGCTGATTTTGAATTTGTTGATGTATATTTTCTTCTATTTGATGAGTTGGTTACATAACATTTGGTATCAGAGCTTTTGATTCTAGGGTTTCGCTGTTCCAAACAGGTCGTCATGGAATTTTCACTAAAACTATTTTTCTATGACCATTCAAAAGCTGAAATTAAAAGCAATTTGATCCAAAACCTTGATGGACCTCAATTCCGAAGTTCCGATCTTTGCTCGCTATATTTATGGAGATAGCATCCAAGGAAGTTAGGGTTTTTGCAAGCTCCCGAATCATATCTCAAACAAGTGACATGGGGAAAATCGTCATAACCTTCTCTCTGAGCATCAGATTGAAATTTCATAAAAATTTACAGAAAGAGGATCACCTTTAGTTTTCTTTCTATCAGTTTCAGTCCTAAGGTCGAAACAATTACACATGGCACTTCATACAAGTTCGCTCTACTGAACGAGTCTATAATCAGGTCGTTGTGGAAGTTTTGGGATAACTCTTCCTTGAAGAATCAAGTCTTGATAATACTTATGGGGCTGGAAAGAGGACTCAGAGGGATATCGTACGATGTAATTTCAGACCTTGGAGATCCTAAATTACAGGGATAAAACAGATTCAAAATCGAGGTCCTACAAAGTGAAAAAAGGTGTATAGTTTTTTTAATATTTTGCATAAGTTTGGTTTGAAAAATTAGTTTGAAGGAATTAAAAGAGCATAGTCAAGCATTAATATCATTAATTGATGCCCCGAAGAAAGAAAATGTAAACACATAGTAAGAAACCTGAAAGCTTTAGCATGACTCATTAAGAAGATGAAAAAATGCAACATGATATATCAAAATTGCAAGACCAAGTGCAATAAAATTCACTCTCACAAAAAATAATAGAAAATATGATGGATAATTTAAAGAAAGGCATGGAAGATAAGATAGATGACATGGAAGCTAAGATGGATGGTTTAAAGAAATTCATGGAAGCTAATATGGATGGTATAGAAGAAAAAATTAAACCCAACATGGAATATTTGAAGACAGATTTGACAAATTTGTTACAATAAATGTTTAATGATGGCAAAAGGGTAGTAAAGGAAACTCATGAGGAGAAAAAAAGAAATGTTAATCATGACTTCATAGACTCTAACGGTGGATTGAAGACCCACCATGTTCCAAAGATCGATATGAGGAAGTTTGCTGGCAAGGATCCCGTAACATGGATACTACAGATGGGGCAATATTTCGATCCCTGTAATGTGAAAAACACATAAAATATATGCATTGCAGCTTTATATTTGGAACCAAATCAGTTTGGTATCGATCACTTTTCTCTCGTAAACAAATTTTCACTTGGGAAATTTTTATGGAAGAAATGATAGCACATTATGAGGATACAAAAATCAACCCCTTTTTTAGCCTATTGATAAATCTCAAACAAAAGGGTTCAATGATGGAGCAACTTGAGGACTTCTAAGGGTAAAAGATATTCTAAAGGAGCATAAGATTGATGCATTCATAGGGACTTTAATGGATAACATCCAACATGAGGTTCACCTTTGGGAACTTGATTCATTAGAGAAGGCACCAGGTTGGTAATTATATTCGTTAGAGGTTCCCACATCAAAATAATCTATTTCTCCAGATCTTGAAAAAGTCTTGGACAATCATTCCAAGGTATTTGAGACTCCCAAAGGCCTCCAACCTATTCGTGATCATGATCATGCTATTCATTTGATTCTAGGGTGTTCCTCCAAACATCATTCCTTACAGATATCCCTATGCCCACTAGAGTGAAATTGAACATATGGTTATAGAAATGCTAGAGGCTGGTATAATTCAACCCAATCAAAGTTTTTTCTCTGGTCTAGTAGTATTGGTGCACAAGAAGGATGGGTCATGGCGCATGTGTCTAGATTATAGGGAACTCAACAAGCTCACTATTAAAGATGAATTTCCCATTCCTCTCATTGATGAATTATTGGATAAATTGCATGGATCAATTTACTTCACCAAGTTGGATCTTCATTCAAGATATCATCAAATCAGAATGAAGACTAAAGAGATTCCAAAAACAAAATTTAGAATTCATGAGGGTCATTATGAACTTTTGGTCATGCCTTTTGGCCTTACCAATGCACCTTCTACATTTCAAGGTTTGATGAATTCCATTTTCAAACCCTTCCTTAGAAAATTTGTGTTAGTATTTTTTGATGATATACTAATCTACAACAAGTCTTGGAAGGATCATGTTCAACATGTTGACAGGGTGTTCAAACTATTGGAGGACAAACAATTATATGAAAAACACTCCAAATGTCTATTTGGAGTACAAGAGGTGGAATATTTGGGTCATATGTGTCTCATGAAGGTGTGAAGGTAGACCCTAGCGAAATTAAAGCCATTAAGGAATGGAAAATCCCAACATCCATAAAGAATCTGTGAGGGTTTCTTAGGTTGACAACGTATTATCATAAGTTTGTTAAGAATTATGGGTGATAGTAGCACCTCTAACAACATTATTGAATAAAGATTAATTTTCATCAACTCCAGAAGCAATGAAGGCCTTTGAACATCTTAAAGAGGCAATGTGCTAAGCACGGGTCTTAGCTACACCGGACTTCATAAAAACCTTTATTGTGGAATGTGATGCCTCAGGAAATGGAATTGGTGTTGTTTTAATGCAAGAAGAAAGACCCATTGCTTTTGAAAGTCGTCCAATCAAAGGAAAGTATTTACACAGAGCTATTTATGAGAAGGAAATGTTGAAAATACTATATGCACTTAAGAAATGGTGACCCTACCTAATGGGAAGACACTTCAAGGTAAAAACTGATCATGATAGTCTTAATAGTTTTTAGAACAAAGATTTTTTTTAGAAGAGTAGAAAAAATGGGTCATAAAGATGTTGGGTTATGACCTTGAAATCATCTACAAAAAAGGGAAGAAAAATATTGTGGTGGATTCATTCTCAAGAAGGGATGAGGATGTGGGAGCATTTCTTTGCACCATTTCTATTATCCAACAAGATTGAAAAATGAAGCAAGGGATGAATGGAAGCATGACAAAGAATTTTGGGAACTCATTCAAAAGTTACAACAAGATCCCAGTACATCTGATACATTTAGCTAGAAAAATGATTTTTTATGGTTGAAAGGTCGCTTATACCTATGTAAGAATTCCCAACTCAAACAAAATATTCCTATGTAATTTCACACCTCTTGCTTAGGAGGGCACTCGGGATTTTTAAGAGCTTACCACAGGGTTAAGAAGGACTTTTTTTGGGATGGCCTTAAATTGTATATTCAAAAGTTTGTGGCGGAATGTTCGCCTTTGGGAACCTGATTCATTAGAGAAGGCATTCAGGTTAGCAAGAAAAATGGAAAGAAAAATTATGGCAACCAGGAAGCATACCACTCACAACTATAAAGACGGAAGTGTTGTTGCCCCTAGTCTTCCACAACCTATAACGTTGACACCACAACAATTGGAAGAAAAAAGAGCAAGAGGGCTTTGTTACAGTTGTGATAGAAAATACACTAAAGGTCATAAGTGTGCTGAGAAGAAATTATTCTACATAGATTGTGAAGAGGAAGAAGAAAAGGAGCAAGAAAGGTCAAAAGAAGAAGATATACTCCAGGAACAAAGCCTAGATGAAGAACAAATAAATCCGACCATATCTTGTAATGCATTGGCGGGAATTACCACTCCTCAAACCATCAAGATAGAAGGACAAATCAAGAAGAAAAGGGTAATAGTGTTGATTGATTCAGGAAGCACCCACAATTTTATTCATTGTAGGGTAGCAAAAGAATTGAATTGCTTCCTATATCCAGCACCAGAGTGTCAAGTGATGATTGCAAATGGAGGAACAATAAATTGCTCTGGAAGGTGCCATAATATCAAGCTATCCATGGGAGAATATGTATTGACTAGCCCAATGCTTTCCATTCCAATGGGAGGTGCTGATGTTGTACTAGGAGTCCAATGGCTACAATAGCTTTTAATTTTCAAGAACTTTTCATCAAATTTTCTACGGAAGGAAAGGAAGTTGAATTAAGGGGTATTGCAGGGAAACCAGGAAAGATAATCAGCTCTAATGGTATGACAAAGCTTCTAAAAAAGGAGCAAAGAGGTGTAATTGCACAATTATGTTCGCTAGATGTTTCCACATCGGAATCATCTATTTCTCCAGATCTCCAAAAAGTCTTGGACAATCATTCCAAGGTATTTGAGACTCCCAAAGGTCTCCCACCTATGCGTGATCATGATCATGCTATTCATCTGATTCCAGGAAGTGTTCCTCCAAACATCAGGCCGTACAGATATCCCTATGTCCAAAAAAGTGAAATTGAACGTATGGTTGCAGAAATGCTAGAGGCTGGTATAATTCAACCAAGTCAAAGTTCTTTCTCTGCTCCAGTAGTATTGGTGCACAAGAAGGATGGATCATGGCGCATGTGTCCAGATTATAGGGAGCTCAACAAGCTCACTATTAAAGATAAGTTCCCCATTCCTGTCATTGATGAATTACTGGATGAATTGCATGGATCAATTTACTTCACCAAGTTGGATCTTCGTTCGGGATATCATCAAATCAGAATGAAGATTGAAGACATTCCGAAAATGGCATTTAGAACTCATGAGGGTCATTATGAATTTTTGGTCATGCCTTTTGGCCTTACCAATGCACCTTCAACATTTCAAGGTTTGATGAATTCAATTTTCAAACCATTCCTTAGAAAATTTGTGTTAGTATTTTTTGATGATATACTAATCTACAACAAGTCTTGGAAGGATCATGTTGAACATGTTGACAGGGTGCTACAACTATTGGAGGAGAAACAATTATATGCAAAAAGATCCAAATGTTTCTTTGGAGTCCAGGAGGTGGAATATTTGGGTCATATTGTATCTCATGAAGGAGTTAAGGTAGACCCTAGCAAAATTAAAGCCATTAAGGAATGGAAAATCCCCACATCCATAAAGCATCTGCGAGGATTTCTTGGGTTGACAGGGTATTATCGCAAGTTTGTTAAAAATTATGGGAGAATAGCAGCACCTCTAACAACATTATTGAAGAAAGATGCATTTTCATGGACTCTGGAAGCAACAAAGGCCTTTGAACATCTTAAAGAGGCAATGTGCCAAGCACCGGTCTTAGCTACACCAGACTTCACAAAAACCTTTATTGTGGAATGTGATGCTTCAGGAAATGGAATTGGTGTCGTTCTAATGCAAGATGAAAGACCCATTGCTTTTGAAAGTCGTCCAATCAAGGGAAAGTTTTTAAGCAAAGCTATTTATGAGAAGGAAATGTTGGCAATACTCCATGCACTTAAGAAATGGCGACCCTACCTAATGGGAAGACACTTCAAGGTAAAAACGGATCATGATAGCCTTAAATACTTTTTAGAACAAAGATTATCCTCTGAAGAGCAACAAAAGTGGGTCACAAAGATGTTGGGTTATGACTTTGAAATCATCTACAAAAAAGGGAAGCAAAATGTGGTGGCAGATGCACTCTCAAGAAAGGATGAGGATGTGGAAGCATTGTTGTGCACCATTTCTATTATCCAACCAGATTGGATAAACGAAGCAAGGGAGGAATGGAAGAATGATGAAGAAGTGTGGGCACTTATTCGAAAGCTACAACAAGATTCCAGTACGTCTGATACATTTAGCTGGCAAAATGATTCATTATGGTACAAAGATCGCTTATACCTCTGTAAGAATTCCCAGCTAAAACAAAAGATTCTTATGGAATTGCACACTTCTCCCTTAGGAGGGCACTCAGGATTTTTAAAAACTTACCACAGGGTTAAGAAGGAATTTTTTTGGGATGGCCTTAAATCAGATATTCAAAAGTTTGTGGCGGAATGTTTGGTTTGCCAACAAAATAAAGTTGAAACAATTAAGACACCGGGTCTATTACAACCTTTATCCATTCCAAGCCAACGTTGGGAGGAGGTTTCAATGGATTTTATCACAGGTTTACCCAAGTCTGAGGGAAAGAGTGTCATCATGGTGGTAGTTGACAGACTTACCAAGTATGCACACTTTTGTGCATTATCACATCCATTTAAAGCCAGTACAGTTTCTACTGCATTTATGGAAACAATTCAAAAGCTACATGGAAACCAAAAGATTATTGTAAGTGACAGAGATCCCATTTTCACTGGAAATTTTTGGACATAATTATTTTCTTGTCTTGGTACTCAGTTAGCTCATAGCTCATCTTATCATCCTCAATCTGATGGGCAAACTGAGATAGTAAACAAATGTTTGGAAGGATATCTTCGTTGCTTTGTATCTGATAAACAGACAAATGGGTCAAATGGTTGCCTCTGGCTGAATGGTGGTATAACACTTCCTTCCATACAGCAACAAAAATGACCCCATTTATGGCACTTTATGGGTATCAACCACCATCCATCACATCATATTTAAGAGAAAATTCTAAGGTTCAGGCAGTGGAACATCACATCGAACATCAACAACAAGTCCTCCAACTCTTAAAGGATAACCTCGTGTTGGCACAAAATAGAATGAAACAACAGGCAGATCAACATCGCAGTGAAAGAAGTTTTGATGTAGGTGATTGGGTATTCCTACGGCTACAACCATATAAGCAAATGTCCCTAAAGCAAGCTAAGAAGGATAATAAATTATCACCAAAGTATTATGGTCCATACAAGGTGTTGCAAAAGATTGGTACTATGGCATACAAATTGGAGCTTCCTGCAGCTTCTCGATTGCACCTAGTTTTCCATGTTTCATGTTTAAAGAAGGTTATAGGTGACAAGCTCCCAATTCAAACAATATTGCCAGAACTTGATGAGGAAGGAAAAATTATATTGGAACCGGAAGCAGTCACAGAAACAAGAACTCGACAGCTACGAAATCAATCAATTTCAGAGTATCTTATCAAGTGGAAGAACTTATCCACTGAAGATTCCACATGGGAGGATGAGAATTTTATGCAGAAGTATCCAGAACTACTCAAGCGTTGAGGACAACACTTTTTTTGAAGGAGAGGGGCATGTTGGGTCCCTATAATACTAGTGATTACCCCATTACTATTGTAGTTATACCCCTTATTTATATTGTTGTGCCCTTATTACCCCCATGTTGTTATTTCTGTGCCCCATAGAATCCCTCTATTGTTATTTTTGTGGCTTTATATTATTATTGTTAGGTCGGCTGGATTATATTGTGACTCCTTAGACTCTTATATATAGAGAGGAGGTTTTTTCATTTGTATCATAAAAGAACTATTCATTTATGTAATGTAAAGGAGGTTGCCCCCTCGAAGAGGCTGAATTTTATGGCGTTAACCATAAAATCTCTTTTCCAGAAGCAAGTGAACAACTGTAAAGGATAAATTAAATGGAAAAATAACACAATATCTCAACAATTGTTGGGAATTAAAATACATACAAAATAATACATTGGAAATCCCCTTTCAATTAAACAAATGAGGCGACCCAAAGTCTCCATATTAACTTAAATAAATGTAACGTTATTCATTGTTCGTGGGTGGTATACCCAAATACAGGTTCGTAAAATAGCTACTAGGTTGTTGTAAGTAAATGAAACACAACCTCAGGGAAAAAATATAATACAACAACAACTGAAAACCCTCTCCATCAGAAAGGCATTATGGTCCACCTCAGAAATTGTAAATAGGAAACCGACCTAAGCCACTGCGTTGATGCAATGTGGAAGGGGGAAAAGTCGTTACTTCAAGATTGAGAGATTAACAATGAGAAAATGAGATAAAGGTCAAGCTTGTGCCCTAACCTGTACCTGGTTAGACCAAGAATGAAATCAAGCATTATGGAGGTGTTAGAAATTAACGCTACGAAACCCAAAACAATAAAAATAAATATGATTACGGAGGGTGAAATAATCACCTTTAGCATTGATTCTATCATGACAGAACTAGAATCCTGAGAGATATTTCCGTATTAAAGGAAGAAATAACATTATTATAACCTTCGGTAAATTTAATAAGGAAAAATAGTAAAGCCCTTAAACAGTCTAGCCGATTAGATTTTAGGAGAGGAGCCTCAACGCACTCCTGGTCGGAACCTGTAAATGCTTCAATGGACCTAGAAGCAAGGAAAACAATGCAAATTGTTTTTTATCCCTACACGAGAGGATTGTATTTGAAAAACAAATTACTTCATAGTTTAAGAAAAATTATAAATAACTCTATGGGAAGAGGAAAATTACTGCAGCAGTAACCCAACTATTTCCAACAAAGAGTTGAAGCTAGTAAAGTTGAACTTGGGATAAGTTACCCATCGAACCCGCCTCCAAGCAAAGAGGGGAGCTAAACTAACCACGCTGGACTCAAATAAAAAAGTAACATAAAGAAATTAAATGAGACAGAAGGAAATTTGAAATAGGGTTATACCTAGGGTTTGCAAAGTAACTCATATAGAAAGGGGTTTCCTCTCGATTAAGGAGCCAATGAGATAACCCACACCTTAGTAGAGATGAATTATGCTTAGCGTTGAGACTACACAATTGAAAGAATGCACCAGTAGTTAATTTCAATACCATTTTTAAACAAACTAAAATGAGAAAGGAATGGTTCCAAAAATCCCTAAAATAATGAGATTAAACAAAATACCTCACCAATAGTGAAATGTAGGGTAATTTTTGAGATGAATATCATATGAAATAGGGGTCGATATGTCCCTAGTGGAGAATGGTACCACATACAATTTCATCCTTCAGGTTGTGAAAATAAGTTGCAGATTTAACCATTAACTCGATGGTGTGACAAATGTAGATATTTGATAATGAAAACAATATCTCCCCTTTCTCAATGTGACATTGGGAAAACCTAAATCCCATCCTCCTCTCCTCGGAGCATAGGGAGAACTTACCTCTAGACCAATGGGCTCATCAATGGGATCTAATGATGCTCGAGTGACAAAAGAAAAGTGAAGTAAGGTTAGGGTTTGTAAGAAGGCGAGACCACAATTAGATCACCTCGAGTGATCTGTACCGTTCACAAAAATCGAAACTAGATCTCATACAGTTGCCATGTGAACTGAGAATGAGAAGGATAACATGTCATGAGAGGATAGGGTCATGTATACCATATCCCTACCACTTGCAGCATATGCGATGGACAGATGGATCACATTAGGAATGCAATTACAACTTTAACAACCCCTTACAATTGTTGAAGTATTAAACTATGGAAGTATTAACGCACCTCCAGACCTCATGTGACTAAAATATGTCTAAGGTTAGACCAGTGTGGGGAAACTTATAAGTATGGGTTAAATCATGATGTGGATGCAGCGATTTGCATCATAATTCTTGTTAATTCTTATCAACAAGGATATGAAAATAGTTATGTTTTACAATAATGCTACAAGGAAAATTTACGGTGGCACTTGGTATATAACATTTAAGGGGAAAATGGAGGAAACGAGATATGAGTTCAATCCAACCTATTAGGAAATGTAATGTTAATTAAGACTAGAGTTGAGGATTCAATTACTACCTTAAGTACATTTAGCACAGTAATGAAAAATAGCCAAGGGAAAATAGAGACGGCTAGATAAACATGAAAGAGAAGAAATTATGTGTATAAATGGGGGACATGACAAGTGGTATTAGAGCCCAGTTTAAATCTTGGGACCCATGGACCATCACAATTTCTTTTTATAGTTTCTTTTATAAACATTTTTCTATTCATGTAAAACTAAACAAGAAACTGATAGTAGGTCATGTTTATCTTTTGGTACATTGATGGGGTAGGTTCTTGAAATTGCTGAAGAGTTGATTCCAGTTGTGCTAGGAAGAGAAGAGTTATATGATGAATTAAGAGGAGGTAGCACCACACCAAATTCCCATCTAATGGAAATGATTAAAATCGTACAAAATGAATTAGTGCAACTTCATAATAGAAATGAATGGCTCTTGAAAGCCAGTGAAGAACAGGAGTGAATGATAAGGGAGATGACAAAGAAATCTAGTCATAAAAGTGTGGAACATGAAGGATTTAAAGGAAATAGTTGGTAATTGAGTCAAAGAAATATGAGAGTGCTAGAAAATTAGATAGATCATATTCAAGAACACATAAGAGAAAGAAGAAAATAGAGTTGCAGGGAGAATTTCGGACAATCAAACCCCCTACCATTGATGGGGAAAGGGAGGAAGATGTTGAAGCATGGTTGCCTAAAATGATTTAATATTATATGTGTGTGTATATGAAAGTAATATGAAGGCATGAGTGGCTATTTAGCAGTTGCAGCACAAGGCCACTATGTCATGGGAAGAAATTAAAATCACACAACTATTGGAGGAAAAGGCAGTGTCTTGGGAGGAATTTTTGGTGTGGTTTAAATACCGGTACTTGAATGAATGCTATTATGACTTTTGTACCAAGTAATTCCATGAAATAAGGTTAGGAAAACTTACCATGATTGAGTTTGTTACACATTTTACAAACTTACTAAGGTATGTGCCCTACATTAAAGAGGAGAAGGCAAAAGTGCAAAGATTTCTTATCTGTTTACCAACAACGTACAAAGAGAGGATTGAATTTGAAAATCCTAAAATTATTGATGAAGTGGTAAGAAAGGATATATTATGCTATCAACAGCTCAAAAATAGAAATGAAGGGGAAAAGCCATGGGAAACCAAGGAAAAAAACAAAGTTGTCATGAATATAAAATGACATAAATCTCCTTACTACAAGCAATTTGGTAAGGAACATCAGAGAAAGAATTTTAATAAGGGAAGTGTAAGGAAGCCATCTCAGTCCCATATGGGATCCAAAGTTATGGAACCAACCAAAAAGAATCTTATAGGAGATAAATAATGACAACCACTGAACTATTGTGGGTGTGGTGAACCAGATTGTCTGCATAATCCAAAATAAATTAAAATGTTTAAGAAGAACAAGAAGCAACTATTGTAAATTACGTCGACATAAACATTCCCAAAATTAGTGTTGCATTAGAGGATAGGTAGACTCGTCATCAATCTACTATGATTAAAATATAAGGTACAATCCAAAACCAATCTATTTCTGTCTTAAATTATCTGGGGTCTAGTTTAAGTTATATTAACCCCCAAACTGCGGAAAAATGTAAACTGTCACCAAAAAAGTACCAGAATGCATGCGTGGTACAGTTAGCCAATGATACTAAACATAAAATAACACATAAATTTAAACAATTTCATGTTGTTGGCTTGAGGAGGCCTTCCCGAGGTTAGATGTTAATTAGCCAAACAAATCCCTACACTACTGGCCCTTTTGGCATCAACCCGCGGAGCGCGGACCGAAGTCTCACCTGAAGTAGTATGGGGGGATGCTGGAACCAAGTTTCCACACCCTGAGATGGTTTTGATTTTATTTGATTCCCTCTATCCCTGCCTTCACATAGGTCGCTTTGCTCTAGGGCTTACAAGATGAGCCCTTTATTCTATCCTTTAATACCTCCGTGAAAGGGTATGATCGACCTTAACACAACCCTAGCCTGCTTCTTAGGTACTTTTGTGCTGCTATGGTAGTGTGCGTTGAAGATTCCCCAATTACTCTAAGTGACTTGCTTATCTTATCAAATAATTATAGTTATCATCGCGTAAACAGATAATCATAATTGTGTTCAATTATTCAATATCATTGCATTCATTCGCGCATCACATAAGCATAATAAAGGAAATTCATTCATAACATATCAAGATGCAATAACGAAGCAAAGACATAGGAATTACCAAATATTTCTCTTTATCGATATATTCCAAGTGTTTTACGACCTCTGTTTGCCCTACGCACACAGCTGCAGGGGTCCGCACACTCAGTTGCAGAAATCTACCCTAAGCCTCTGCGCACCTAGCTGTAGAGCCTCTACCTATGCTACGACCCAATAATTAGACTTCGTACTTCAAAGCTATGACTCTCTTACATTTTTCATCATTCTATGTCTCTAAAACTACTTAGAGATTAGCTCTTTTTATACAATCCCACAGTCCGCAGACCATGGGTAGAACTCTTACAACCGACTTTACTTTAAAAAACTAAGGGTGAAATACCCTTTACGACACATAACACCTTCGACCACAAAATGTGGAGACTTTACCATTTTATTACAAAATTTAACTCAAACATGGGCTTTTAGTCCCAAAACTGCCCTTGGGGGATCCCGCTCCCAACAGGCCCCCAACACAAACATCGTGACTCGCCCTCGAGTCACTCGGTAGGTGAGGAGATCTTTACACGAATCCCATCTAGCTAGACCCATATGACCACAACCTCGGCCGTGCACTAAGCTGCCACCTGCTTTGTGTCTTCCACTGTCTTCTCAGTTAATGCTCCTTTGCTGTCAGCCTGAAGCTTTTGTTGCATCACTTGTAGAGTCGCAAGCTTGCCTTCAATATTTCCTGTGACTATGTAAGCTTCCTCCAACCAGGGCTTTAGTCGCGCCTTTAGCACTGCTTCCTTGTGCGGTGCTACGTCTAGTTGTTCCTTCAACTGCTTGGCCTCCTGCAGCTTGGCTAGCCTCTGTGTGAGCATGATGGTTCATCATGTACCCTTGACCTCACAATAGCATTGTTGTAGCTCTCACGCTTCTGTCTCTAGCCTCTGTATATTTGGCTCCTGCTACAAGCTTGTCAGGACCTCCAATGATTGCTTGAACAACTGCGTGTAGTCTGCTACTGCACTTTCCACTACGGGACTGCCTCTGTGACAGCAGTTGCCTGTTGTTCCTTTACTTCTGGTGGTGTAGAGGATTGGACCCTCAATCATAGCTCGGTAATTTGCAGGCTCAACTCCAACTAAACTCATGCCATCTCAATCCAAATGTCGCACACCCCTGTGGCCAATTTGTGGATGCAAACCTCGACTGGCTCATCCTCTGAAATGGCCAACTTTGGGACCATTCCGCATGCCTCCTCAACAAATTGCATGATCTTCTTACTCTGGTTGGTTGCCTCAGTCTTAGTAGCGATGGCAGCATTTGTCTATAGGGCCATCTGTTCATTGTTGATCTGTTGTTTACAGATCACTTAGAGGGTGCAGTCTTCTCGGGCCCTCATTTATGCTTAATGATCTAGGGCTCTAACCAATGTATTTTGCATTTTCCTGGAAATTTATGAAACTTACTATCATATAACTGTTGGCATTATGAGACAAGTGTTGTCCTTGATGGCAAATCACACTGATGACAAATCATAGTGCAGAAGGATAGCAGCAAGGAATTGATGATCAGACTACAAGTATGAAGAGAAAATATATATACGCAGGTTCACTATATACCAAGTAGGGTATACACGCAGGTTCACTATATACCAAGTCGCTTATACGTAGGTTCGCTATATACCAAGTAGGGTATACAAGCAGGTTCACTATATACCAAGTCGCGTATACGCAGGTTCGCTATATACCAAGTAGGGTATACACGTAGTTTCATGCATGGAAAAGCGCGTACATGTCGGAAAGCTTACTTTTGGTCCGTGGTAGTTAGTCCTCGGTATTTGAACCTATGGTTTTGGATCATGGTATCTCGACAAGTGTGTTGATCCCAAGTATTGGGCTCTTGGTATTGATTTATTATGGTTTTGGACCGTGGTATTGAGCAACGCCTAAGACTATAAAAGGAGAAGAAGATCATTAGGCAAGGGCATCAAGAAAGTCTTGAATATCTAATGAAGTATGAGAGACAGTATGCAGGTTATGGGTTGATGATGCATTGCTTGATCTGAGCTAAGGAGGGATCTCACCGGTGGATGGAGAACAAGATCTAAGGATAGATCAGGATCAAATGGTTTGAAATGAACTATCTCTATATGATTGATTATGTTTATTCTAGATCTGTATACTGACACATGCAATGATCTGAACTAGGTATAACTTAAGTTTGTAATCACTGCAAGTCATGATTGAATATTTATAGATCTGTACGCGGGTTGGCTTTGGTGTAAGCGCGTATGTACGCAGGTTGAGTTCATTGTAGTAGCGTATACCTTTTGAGCTATGATATTTGAAGTTACAGGTGGTTCTGGTTGTTAAAGGGTTCTGATGACAATTTAAAAGGTGTCAGTATTCTTCATATCTTATTTGGTTGATTGTGTTTAGCTTCAGTATTGATGGATGAGAACTAATATTGGACCAGGATCACAATGACTCATGAGATCTGATGGACTAGATCTGGGTGCTAACGCATATATTATCCTTGTATATGTCATGATCTGGTTATGTCTAAAGTCAGGGAGTGCAGCAAAGTTATGAATAAGTGATTAATGACATATACGCTGGTTCATCTTGATGAAGTTGCGTATACACGCAGGTTCGGCACTTCCAAGTAGCGTATGCACTCTGATGCATGATTTTGATGGTACAGTTGGTTCTGATTGTTATTGCAGAGTTCTACTCTGTGTTCTGGTAACTGCGTTGTTGACAGGACTTCAGTGTTTCAGTGATTCAGAGATTGATGATGCGAGTATTGATTGTTTTGTGCTTCAATGATATTTATGGGTCCAGTATGAAAATTTGATGAAACGTGGCCTTCAGATTATGTGTTGTGCTTCAGGAGTATCCAGTCTGAAAATTTATGAAACGTGGTACCTGGAGGAGAGAAGATTGTAGGCAGGCGCCTATGTACTAGTATCTTAGCTAGTACAAGAGCAAAGGGGGTTGGAGCTCCCTTCCAGGAGAGTTTGGAGAACGAGAGAAGGTTGTAGCCTTCTGCAGGTTGTAGCCTGCATGCTGGTAAAGGACTGCACCAATACATTGTAAAAGAAGTTTCTTAATAAAGGAAGATAGAAACGAATTGCAGCAGGTGGTTTTCACCCACATTGGGTTTCCACCTTATATCATGGTGTTCATGTGTGCTTCTTGTGTGTGATGATTTGTTCTGTGTTACTGCACCTGCTTACTGTTCATATGGTTAATGAAGTTCTGATGCACTAACTAAAGATCAACATTTAATGGATTAACTGAATCATAAGTATTTTGGATATACGCTAGTTTCTTTAGACACAGTTGCGTATACACACGGGTTCCCTTGAATGAAGTAGCGTATATGTATCTAAGTATGGAAATGAAAAAGTTTTATTGATCTAATAATACTGATTCACCCCCCCCTCTCAGTATTATTTCCAACAATAACGAAACCAGATCATTTACCGTAAATGTGTGCAACTTAATATGTCGATCATGCCATGCCTTTTCGCGCTGCTTTTAGACCTATTGGTGAAATCCAGCTAAAAATCTTTCTTCCTCTAGTTCATCCAGCTGTGCAGGCTTCTCCTCTAGGGCTCTGCAATCCATCATACCTATGAGCACTGCTATGTGCAGACTAGGCACGATATATACCATAGGCATTACCGCTTCAACACCATAGATGAGCCAAAAGGTGGTTTGTCCAGTCAACTTCTTGCATGTCATTCAATAAGCCCATAATACTGCAAGTATGCGTAGGTCCCAATCACTTCGCTAAGCATTGTAAACCTTGGTCAGTGCATTTTCGAGCACTTTATTGAACGCTTCAACCGTCCCGTTAACCTGTAGGTGATAAGGTGTGCTCTTCTAGTGGTATACCTGAAATTCTGTTAGGCCCCTATACTACTAGAGTAACCCCTTATTGTTATTAGTATAACCCACTTATTATATTGATGTAACCATGTAGTGCCCATATTGTTACTATTGTGCCCCATAGAAGCCCACTATTGTTATTATTGTGCCCTTACATTATTATTGTTATGTTGGCTCTGATTATGTTATAACCCCTTAGACTCCTATATATAGGAAGGAGGTCTTTTCATTTGTATCATCGAAGAATTGTTCATTTATGTAATGTAAAGGAGGTTGCCCCCTCGAAGAGGCTGAATTCTAAGGCGTTGAACTATCTTTTCTTGAGCTGGTTTCATAACATTTGGTATCAGAGCTTTGGATTCTAGGGTTTCGTTGCTCCAAACAAGTCATCGTGGCATTTTCGCTATAACTTTTTTTCTGTGACGCTTCAGAAGTGGCAAAAAATACCCATTTGAGAAGCAATCGCGTTGAACCTTGGGTCTGAATTTCAGAGCTTTTGGCGTGATATTTACGGAGATATGATCTGAGGAAGTTGGTCTTTTTGCAGACTCCTGAATTACATTCAAAACAGGTGACCTGGGGAAAATCATCATAACCTTCTTTCTGAGCATCGGATTGAAATTTCGTAAGAAGGTACAGAAAGAGGACGGACTGTAGTTTATTTTTATATCATTTTTAGATCCAGAGGTCAAAACAGTGACACACGGCACTTCATACAAGTTCGCTCTTCTGAAAAGGTCTATAATCAGGTCATCTTGGGAGATTGTGCATAACGTTTTCTTAGAGAATCCAATTTGGATCAGACTAGTGGCATTGGAAAGAGGACACAGAGGGCTACTATAGCTCACAATTTCAGAACTTAAGGATCCAAAAGTACAAAATTACAGTTGTTTCAAGGTCGAGCTCCTAAAATCAAGAAAAAGCAAGATGAGGAAGTTTGATGGCAAGGATCCGGTAAATTGGATACTTCAGATGGAGCAATATTTTGATCTACATGGTGTACAACTGTTACAAAAGGTATGTATTGCATCTTCATATTTAGAACCAGATCAACTTTTATGGTACAAAGGGCTTTGTTCTCGTAAACAACTTGTTACATGGTCAATTTTCATGGAGGAAATGATAGCACATTATGAGGATACAAAGAGCAACACCACAACAATTGGAAAGAGTAAAAGGGCTTTGTGACATAGTGGAAAGCAAAATTATGGAATCCAAGAAGTGTACCCCTCACAACTATAAAGATGGAAGTGTTGTTTCTCCTAGCCTTCCCCAGCCTACAAGGGTTACACCACAACAATTGGAAGAAAAAAGAGGAAAAGGGCTTTGTTACAATTGTGATAGCAAATGCAATAAAGGTCATAAGTGTGCTGAGAAGAAATTATTTTACATAGAATATGAAGAGGAGGAAGAAAAGGATCAAGAAACATCAAAAGAAGAAGGTATACGCCAGGACCCCACCCTAGAGAAAAAAGAAATGAATCAGAGCATATCTTGTAAAGCATTGGCAAGAATTACCACTCCTCAAACTCTCAAGATAGAAGGACATATCAAGAAGAAAAAGGTGCAAGAAGTGAAAGACCACATCGAGAAAGAAGAAATGAATCCAACCATATCTTGTAATTCTTTGTTCGAAATTACCACTCCTCAAACTATCAAGATGGAAGGACATATCAAGAAGAAAAATGTTCAAGAAGTGAAAGATCACATCGAGCATCAAGAAATGAATCCTACCATATCTTGTAAAGGATTGGAAGAATTACCACTCCTCAAACTCTAGAGATAGAAGGACATATCAAGAAGAAAAAGGTTCAAGCAGTGAAAGATCACATCGAGCGTCAACAACAAGTTCTCCAACTTTTAAAGGATAACGTCACTTCGGTGAAAAATCAAACAAAACAACAAGTAGATCAACATCGTAGTGAAAAATGTTTTGATGTAGGTGATTGGGTATTTTTACTGCTACATCTCAAGCAAGCTATTTATGAGAAGAAAATGTTGGCAATACTACATAAAAAATGGCGACCTTACCGAATGGGAAGACTCTTCAAGGATGAGGATGTGGAAGCATTATTTTGTGCTATTTATATTATCCAACCAGATTAGATAAACGAAGCAAGGGATGAATGGAAGAAGGATGAAGAAATATGGCCACTTATTCAAAAGTTGCAAAAGGTCCCAATTCAAACAATATTGCCAGAAATTGAAGAGGAAGGAATAATCATATTAGAACCTGGAGCAGTGATAGAAATAAGAACCCGACAGCTACGAAATCGATCAATTTCAGAGTATCTCATCAAGTGGAAGAACTTACCCACTGAAGATTCCACATGGGAGGACAAGAATTTTATACAGAAGCATCAAGAACTACTCAAGCGTTGAGGACAATGCTTTTTGAAGGAGAGGGGCATGTTAGGCCCCTATACTACTAGAGTAACCCCTTATTGTTATTAGTATAACCCACTTATTATATTGATGTACCCATGTAGTGCCCATATTGTTACTATTGTGCCCCATAGAAGCCCACTATTGTTATTATTGTGCCCTTACATTATTATTGTTATGTTGGCTCTGATTATGTTATAACCCCTTAGACTCCTATATATAGAAAGGAGGTCTTTTCATTTGTATCATCCAAGAATTGTTCATTTATGTTATGTAAAGGATGTTGCCCCCTCGAAGAGGCTGAATTCTAAGGCGTTGAACCATCTTTTCTATCTTTTCTTGAGCTGGTTTCATAACAAATTCCTTCGTCAGCACGTTGATCGTCTCATTCAAGAAGTGCATACCACGATCACTCATCGAGATCTTTGGATAGCCAAATCACGTCAATATATGCTCAAATAGGAACTTCATGGTAGTCACACACATGCAATCCTTCACAGGCTACACCTCTTCCCAATGAGTCAAATACTTTGTCTTAGTGATAACGTACCTTACCCCCGTCTTTCCTTGTGGCTAAATGGGTCCCACAAAATCTAGTGGCCACTTCTCAAGGGGTTGCAACATCATCTGTGGATTCAAAGGCATCTCATCCCTCCATGATGTCCTGCTAGGGCTTTAACACACATCACAAGCCCTGCAATATGCTTTTGAGTCTTGATGGAGGGTTGGCCACCACAACCCTGTGCGTGGAATCTTCTATGCAGTTCCTCTTCCTGCATAATGTCCTCCCGCGGCACCCCCTTGAGCGTCTGCGAGGATGCTACCTATTTTGAACTTAGGTACATAGCATGACAATATCTCATCACTCCCCATCTTGTACAGATTCCCAGCAATGACAGAAAAATATGCCGTGTGCACCACTAATTCCTTCTTTTGCTGGATAGTGTATCCTTTCCGAGTAGTACCTATTGTTAGGAAGAGTATTTTATCCTTGAAATGACCATCTTCGATGTGCACTATAAATAGTGCACATCAGGCAATCCTTCTTCCAGGTTAGTGGGGTCCTCCCCTATTTCGATGCGCGAAAGATGATCTGGTCCTACGTTCAGTTGTCTAGGCTTCACAATAAATTCAAAATCATACTCCTGGAACAATAAGAGCCACCTACAAATTCTCCCCTCCAATGCAAGCTTATTGACCAGGTACTTCGGTGCGGAGTGATCTGTATACATATTAAAATGGCCTCCCAGCAAATAGTGCCTATACTTCTGGAGTGTATACACCATGGCTAGCCCTTCGTGCTCAGTGGTGGAATAGTTCTTCTCTACTTTGGATAATCTTAGGCTTGTGAACGTGATAGGATGATCCAATCCTTCTCTGCTAGCCTGTGTTAGTACTACTCCCAATTCTATACATGACGCGTTGACATGTACATGAATCAGCGCAGTGACCATCTTTTCTTTCAATATATCCAACCTCTTCTTACAGTCATCATTCTAGTAGACTATGACATCCTTCTTAAACAACTTTTCCATAGGCACAGTGATGTGGGCATATCCTTTGATAAAAATTTCATAATATCTTGTATGTCCCCCGGTATAGCGCAATTGCTTCACACTCCTCGGCACTTCCAAGTTCAATATCACCACGATCTTTGCAGGGTCTACCATCAGTCCCTATCTAAAAACCACATGCCCCAATAGGTTTCGAAAAGGAACACAAAATAGACACTTCTTGAGATTGAGCGTGATCTGGTACCTTCGAGAGGTATCCAACATCAGGTACAAGCTTGCTACATGGCATTTAATCAACCCAAACACGGTCCAGTTATCGAAATATACTTCCAGGAACTTATGAATAAATTCCTTAAAGGCAACTATGATTACGCGCGAGAAGATAGCATGCGCATTCTTTAATCCAAACAGCATTACAATGTACTGAAAACAACCCCACTCAATCGCGGAGGTTGTCTTGCTCCTATCCTTCGGTGCGATTTTGATCTAGTGGTACCTAGAGAACTCATCAGTGAAGGAATATGCTTCTTGGCCACCTACATTGTCCAACACTTCATCAGTGAATGGAGTCAGGAAAGGATCATGTACAAAGGAATCATTCAGGTTTCTGAGATCCACGCATATCCTTATTTCATCCTTCTGCTTCTTTTCCTGTACCACCATTGGATTTACCCAGTCAGATTCTTCCATAGGCTCAATGATGCTTGTCACGAACATCTTATTTAGCTCTAAGAGGACCTTCTCCTTATATTTCGGATTGAGATGGTAAGGTCTTTGCTTAACTGGCTTCACGTCGAGCTTTAATGTGATCTTCATCATACTTAGGTCCCCGATTATCCCCTTCAAATCCGTGAACTTGGTAGGGAATAAATCCTGGTACTCGCGAAGCAATTCAGTGACCTTATCCACCATCGCGTCATCCAAGTAGTATCCAAACTTCGCAAAATTGGGTTCTGCCTCCATACCAATGTTTACTTGTTTCATTTTCAATGTTGCAGTTATATGAGGGTTCTCCATCTGCGATCCTTCAACCTTGTGGTGATTGTCTATTTCTAGAATGTTAATCTTCCCCGAATCCTCTTCCTCTTCCTCAGCAGTTACATTATAACATTCTAGCGCGTGACTCAGCTGAGTAGCCCATTCAGGCTTAATCAGGTCTAAAGGATCCTACAGTATCCTAAAGACTATTGCTTTCACCTCTTGAAGTGCTTCATCAATACTATCAAACCTATCCTCAAAACTAAATGTCATCATGAATCCCTCGCATAAGATATCCGATCCAACTGTCCCATGGTAGAGCTTGTTTTCTACATACCAATTCATTGGGACGATATCAAGGGTGTGACAAAACAAGTGCACCCATTCAGGTTGGGGCCTTTCTCCATAAGCCTGGGTCCATTTGGCCAAATGCACGCGCAGATCATATTGCCCATCATACTTGTCTGTCATTCACATCTGAAGCTTTACAAAGTGAGTTCTCATCATTCTCTTGCATTTGCGTCAATCATCAAAGCTTCCCTTATGCGTACCCCACCATCTTGTGGGTATAGCGCGCAATGCCCAGTCCAATGCCTGGAAGTGCTGCTTTTCTGGTACCTCCCTTTCAAATACATCCAAAAATATATCTACCTCATTTAGACCATCATAAGTAGGAATATTTCTTAATTCTGAGGACACACAGTGCAGTGATCGGGTCATCATGTTGCAATTCAACGTAGTTACTTCATGTAACCGATTCTGCCAGTGTTCTATCTCTTCATCGGAGTCCAAAGTGCAGGAACTCTCGTGATCCCATGTAATTCATCCATCCGTAGTGGGATTCACCCGATCTTAGAAAATCAACTATCCTCAACCTCTGTCAGGTCTTCCTCCGCCTTGGCCCCAATCGCTCTTCTGAAATCCTATCTGTGCCATCCCTCCACTCTAGTCAGGAGGCCGTGTTTCGTCCTGAACCCTATAGGTGGGAGTTCTGTCCATCATCAATTCATATCTCCTACAAGTACGCTCATCATGCCATACCGACCTACAAAAGTTGCAGAACAGCTGTTGCGGTGTCTATACAAACTTTTGTAGCAAATGCGAGTTATCTGTGGCATGTTTTCCTACTACCTGATAGATAGCGCACCATAATGCAGGCCATGCGGAAGGTCTTGCGTGCGCTTATGGAATTAAAGGCATTAATCCCCCTCTTGCAGTATAGTTCACAAACACTGGGCAATGGTCCTTGTCATGCCCCTGACTCTTGCATTTCAAGCACCATACCTCATCGTGCACCTCAGGTCGAACCATTTTGTCCTGCTTCAGACTTTGCACCTCCAGTCACAGATTCTTCAGCTGCACATGGATCTGTTGAAGCCCCAAGTTTGGATCTTGCATCGGATTTTCATGTAGTCTCATGGAAATCTCCAAGGCTTCCGCCTGAGTGGTTATCTTCTGTTGTGACAACGCAACCCTTAAGTGTGGTAGGAACGAAGGAAAAAACCACTTGCGATGATGTCCATCCAATAGGTTCATGTTCGCTTCACCGATTGTACATTTCAACCTCTGATCTAGTTCCCAAGGCATCTCGCCTAGTTGCATCACGATTTCTTTGAATCCCACAATCGACTGTGCCTGAGATTTAGGCCTACTAAATTCTTTATTCAATGTTCTCTCAATGTCTGCCACTCCAGCATTCAGGTTATCATTAGAGTACTTAATATACTAGGTTAGTGCGTGATCTTGCAGAGCACTAACCAATGTCGCCTTCTTTATATGATCATCTGTAACACCTTGAGCTTCCCATACCACCCCCACAACAAACCAGAATTGGTCCAGGTCCTCATTTCCCAAGCCTTTGGACAAAGGTAGCTTCACTGTATTTACCATATTGAACTATGGTGGAGGTGGAGGTGGTAAATGTGAAGTTGGAGACAATGGTGGTGAGGTTGAAGGTGGTGTGGGTGGAGGTGGTATTCGTGGTAATCCTTGTCTTATTAACTGAATAACACTTCACGGAGAAACCTTCATTATCTCTTCCTCATCACCTTGTGAAGTTGAAATCAATGGACTATACTTCAAACCCTTCTTCCCTTCATTCCTGTAAGTTTTTCTGCTTCGCATAGCTCCGAACATCAAGGTAGCTTCATAACCCATTTTTCACACAATAACATTTTAATCTTGGTATTCAAATATTTTACGTACTTACCTAGCAGTCCTTTGAAAAAGCGTCCCTCTGCCCTACTGTAGCTGACTGAAGCGTCAACCGCAAATTCAATTACAAATCCTCCTATGACGTGATCGAGCCAATGGTCGATAGCGTGGGTGATATTATCCTCCGATGCTTCCAAGCTTCACACTAGCTTTGGGGTCCACATAATAGGACCGTCAAATTTCCACCTTCCTTAGCTATTTGTTAGCTTGCGATCCACTCGTATAGCTCAATAGGGAAGGAGCAGAAAAAGATCTCATGGATCTCTGTATAAAGGTATCTTTCCAACCACTATTCCTTTGTCAGTTGTGGGTTTTTGTTCTCATGCACCACGAATTTGTGGATCTTCCTATCCAACTAGTCTTCTATCTCCTTCTTAGTTGGATTCCAGTGATACAACATCACACATCTCTTATGCAAATTACGGTCCTGGCAATGGAATCCTTTGTTGGCTTGAGGGGGCCTGACCCAGGTTCAACATTAATTAGCCAAACAAATTCCTACACTACTAGCCCTTTCGGCATCAGCCTGCATAGCACGGACCTAAGTCTCACCCGAAGCAATATGGGGAGATGCTAGAACAAAGTTTCCGTACCGTGAGATGGTTGTGACGTCGTTTGATTCCCTCTATCCCTACCTTCGCATAGGTCGCTTTGCTCTAGGGCTTGCAAGATGAGACCTTTATTATGTCCTTTAATACCTCTGCGAAAGGGTATGATCGACCTTCATGCAGCCCTAGCTTATTGCTCAAGTACTTTCGCGCTACTACGGTGGCGTGCTGTGCAAATTCCCCAATTACTCTAAGTGACTTACTTATCTTATCAAATAATTATAGTTAACACCGTGTAAACAAATAATCATAATTGCACTCAGTTATTCAAAATAATTACATTCATTCGTGCATCACATAAGCATAATAAAGGAAATTCATACGTAACCTATCAAGATGCAATAACAGAGCAAATAAACAGGAATCATCGAATATTTCTCTTTATTGATATCTTCCAAGTGTTTTACACCCTCTGTTCACCCTATGCACACAGCTCTAGGGGTCTGTGCACTCAGCTGCAGACATCTAGTCTAGGCCTCTACGCACTCAGCTACAGAGCCTCTACCTACGCTACGACCCAAGGCTTAGACTTCGTACTTCAGAGCTATGACTCTCTTACATTGTTCATCATTTTATGTCTCTAAAACTACTTAGAGCTTAGCTCTTTTTATACAATCCCATGGTCCACAGACCATGGGTAGAACTCTTACAACTGACTTTACTTTACAAAACTAAGGGCGGACTACCCTTTATGGCACATAAGACCTTCGTGCTCCACGACCACAAAATGTGGAGATTTTACCATTTTATTACAAAATTTAACTCAAACATGGGATTTTAGCCCCAAAACTGCCCTTGGGGGATCCTGCTCCCAACACGTGTTAATTTGAATGGTTATTCAACTGAAGTGAATTTAAATATATTTCCTTTAAGATCATATGATATACTAATTGGCCTGGACTGGCTTGAAAAATAGAAAGTTGTTATAAATTGTTTAGCTAAAATAGTAAGATGTGTGGACAAAAATGGACAACCCAAAGTACTAAGAGGGAAACCAAAACCAATATCACTCCATAAAATCTCATCTTTATAGCTAAAAAGGATAGAAAAAAAGGATGGTGAGTGTACATGGTGCATGTAGAACATGATGAAAAGCAAACTAAAAAGTAAAGTTTAGAAATTACACCAACCATAAGGGAATTTGTAGATATGTTTCTGGAGGAAATTCCTCAATTACCCCCTCGTAGATATATCGATTTCACTATCGATTTGATTGTAGGTGATACCCCCGTGTCTAGAGCCCAATACAAAATGAGTATACCAGAGCTACTAGAGTTGAAATTGCAGTTACAATAACTGCTAGATAAGGCTTATATTAGACATAGTGTGTCACCTTGTGGGGCCACGTTGTTGTTTTTCAAAAAGAAGGATGGCACATTCAGGATGTGCATCAATTGTAGGCAACTCAATAAGTTAACTATTAAAAATAAATATCTGCTACCTTGAATTGATCACTTGTTTGATCAGGTAAGTGGAGCAACAAATTTTTAAAAAATTGGTCTAAGAACTAGTTATCATCAACTGTGAATAAAGGATGAATATATCCATAAGACCTCCTTCATAACTTGATATCGATATTATAAGTGTGTATTGCTACCATTGGACTCACAAATGCACCATCAACCTTCATATGCTTAATGAATAGGTACCTTCACAAATTTTTAGATAGATTGTGTTAGTATTCATAGATGGCATTCAAGTGTATTCTAAAAGTGAGGAGGAACACCAAGAAAATCTTAGGTTGGTGTTACAGAATTTATGAGAACATCTTCTTTATGCAAAACTCAACAAATGCAATTTTTACAAAAAGATAATTCAGTATCTGGGACATGTTAGTTCTAAAGAAGGATTAGTGGTGGACCCTGAAAAGGTGAAGGCTATCATGAATTGGACCACACCTAAAGATGTGTCCACAGTTCACTCTTTTATGTGGATCGTTGGATATTATTGAATATTCATAGAAGGATTTTCAAAGTTAGCTTACCCCATTACCTCCTTGTAGAAAAAAGGAATGAAGTTTCACTGGACAATCCAATGCCAAGAAAGCTTTGACAAATTGAAACAATTGTTAACTTCAAACCCTATAAAAAGAAAAAAAATCAGATCCAAATAAGGAGTTCATTGTTTGTACTAATGCTTGTTTAGAGGGACTTGGGGGTGTGCTAATGCAGGATAATGCAGTAATAGCCTATGAATCCAGAAAGTTGAAAAAACATGAACATAATTATGTTGTTTATGATTTAGAATTGGAAGCAGTAATACACGCTCTGAAAATGTGGAGGCACTATCTATTGTGAATTTTTGTGTGTGTTGGTGACATATCATATTAGTTTGAAATACTTATTTACTTAGCCCAACGTAAATTCTATGCAAGAAAGGTGGTTATATTTCCTTAGCGAGTTCGAATTTGATATAAACCATATAAAAGGGAATGAAAACAAAATTGTAGATGCCCTAAGTAGACATGTTCATGCTTTGATAGGAAATTTTATAAGCAGCACTAGTACATATTTTGGGGAGCATATTAAACATGCATCACATCAAGATACCCAATATCAAGAAGTACAACAAAAATTAGTTACGGGGTATGCTAAAATGCTGGAAAATTACTAGCTTATCAAAACACACTATGTATTCCTAACGAAGTCATATTGAAACATATGATATTTCATTAATACCATAAGAAACCATATTCTATTCACCCATGATACCAAAAAATGATAACATCGCTAAGAAAAACCTTGTTTTCTCCAGGAATGAAAAGTGACGTGGCAGAATACTTGACTAAGTGCTTGGAGCGTCAATAACTAAAAGTGGAGCATCAACATCGTTTAGGATTACTAAATCCATTACCCATTCCTAAATGGAAATTGGAGGTCATAACAATGGATTTTATGGCAAGTTTACCAAGAACAAGGTACCAACATGATTCCATTATGGTGTTGGTGGACATATTGACTAAAGATATGCATTTTCATGAAGGAAACTTTCTTACTACACGGTATACCAAAGACAATAGTATCGGACAAAGATGCTAAATTTACCTTAAATTTCTGGAAGTCTTTATTTGGTGGCATGGGAACTCAATTAAATTTTAGTACTTCCTATCATTATCAAACATGTGGAAAAAGTGAAAGGGTAAATCAAGTTTTAGAAGAAATGATACACATGTATGTAATGGACATACCCACTAAATGGGAGGTTTTTCTGCATTTAGCAGAATTTTCATAAAAGAAATATACCAAGCTACCATTAAAATAAGTCATTTTGAAGCATTAAAATGAATAAAGTGTCATACATGACTAAAATGGGGTCAATAAGAGGATAAGTTAATATTGGAATCTAAAGCATTGCAAGAAGTGGAACAAATATTGTGAAAAATGAGGCAAAATATCATAACAACTCAAGACAGGCAGAAACATTATTCACACAGAAAAACATCCCATAAAGAATTTAATTTTTGGGATCATGTGTACTTGCGGGTCAAAGCCCAAAAAGGTACTCTCAGAATTGGTAGTTGTGCCAAGCTAGCACCACGTTTTTGTGGTCCTTTTGAAATTTTGGGTCGAGTTAGTCTAGTGGCATATCTGGTAACTCTACCGAGTCATATTAAAGTTCATAATGCATTTCAAGTATCGTTGTTAAAAAAAAATATCCATGATGCATATCATGTAATTGACTGAAATTTGAGATAGGTGGATCCCAAAGGAGGCTTTCTGCCAGAGCCTTTTTGTATTATGGATCGGAAAGAGACCATGCTTCGGAATCAAGTCATTGCTTGGGTTAAAGTACAGTGGAGGTACTTTACACCTGAGGAGGCTACTTGGGAGCATGGGGAGGTTATGAAAGAATCTTACATAACATTTGTAAACAATGGGGCAACAATAGAATAAACACCGAGGACAGTGTAATGTTTTTAGAGGGGTAAGATGTGATACCCCTCTATGGTTATGTAAATATTTTTTATTTTGAATTAATTGTTTGTAGTGTGGTGGCTAGGAAGCCATAAGAAACGTAAATGTAAATACTGCATCCTGATGTATTAAAGTGAATTGAATAATAAAGTAGAATAAACTGGATGGTTGCTTGGGAATGAACATGAGTTAATGATATTTTTACCCAAAAATATGGAAAAGATAAACTTCTCGTATTTACTCTGAAAAAGCCCTAGGAGTGGATTAATGTGATTTGATTAGACTAGGAGATAAGAATGTAATAAATTGCTCAGTGTGAGGGAAACAACACTGGAAAAGGGTGAATAAAGAATCACAGTGGAAAAGGAAAGCTTTAATTAAAAAAATATAATTTTCTAAAAAAAATAAGAAAAGCCTACACTATGTGGCTAACAAACCCTAGAAAGCAGGGTGTTGTTGAGGAAAGTATGCTAGGGGAAGTAAGGCATAAAAATTCCTTGATAAGAATCACAAGAGGTTGTTGATTCCAAGGGAAAGGAAAGTCTTAGATCGAGGGAGAATCTGTGGTAGAGGTTCACCATTGGGTATAAAATTGCTCATCCTAAAGAATTCTAGTTGGTATCATAGTTAAAGTTTGAAAATTGTGGAATATTGGAGAAGTTAGTATGTGATGTGTTAATTTGAAATGGTTTTATTTAAATTATACATGTTGTTTGTCTCCTTGGTTATAAATAAGTATTGTTTGGCTATGATATGAATGACAGAAATGATTTTGTATTAAGTATGTACACGGGTTACATGTAGAAATGATAGGATTTGATAGATTGTTTAAAATAAATAATAATTTGACAGTCTTTACCATATCATCATGACTACGTATTTGATATTTATAAGTAGATTTACCTTGAGTTATTGATAAAATAATTTCGGGTCTATGTATTGTCATACATCTATTCAGTTAGATTGTATATCATTGTGATTCTGCCTAATTAATACCAGATAGTTTTCTAAACTTTTAATGTCCTCTTTATACCTTAATGCGTTATTAAATGCTACCTGTAGTATAGAATTTAACATAGTTAACGTATAAAGGTAACTAATTTGACTAAGAATAGAACAATTGGTTATGTAGTCTTGGGCAATGTTTGCAAGGCAATTATTAATCTCTTAACTGTGTAGTATACCGACACATTGTATGGAACTGGGAAGTCATTGTAAACATCCCTAATATCTTTCTTCCAAAATTTACTAAGGTTAAACTTAGAGAATCATAGTAATAACTCTTTCTTTCTATATATATAGTATCCTTTCTTTCCTTTAATAATATATTTCTATATATTTATCTTATGAAGTTTTAAGGTTTCCTTAGAAGCATCCTTAATTTATTTTCTCTAGAAATTTGTAAGATTAGCCACAAAAAGTACTCTTGCTTTCTACACATATAATGTCTCTTTTTTCCTCCAATAAGAGATTTATACATATTTATCCCATCAATTTTTAAGTTTGTGATAGGAGCACCCCTAATTCTAAGGTTAGAATTAGAGAGGTGGAATAAATTCTCTTGCTTCCTTCTTATAGAAATTCTATTATCATTATCATATTAACGACTCTTATTTCCATTATTCTTCTTATATAGCAAAGAGGGTTGTAGTAAAACTCCAATAGATATTTTTAATGTTATTATTATAAGCTAAGATGTGTAAATACTTATTTAAATCCTTTAAAAGTAGATCCATTTTACTCTTGTCGAAAAGTAGGTTCTTTTGACTCTCACAATTCTCATGCATATGCTTGTTTTTCATGGCCAATTTTAGAGTTAAGGTTAAAGGTCTATGATGGTTCATTATCAATTAAAATGTCGTATTTTCAATTTTTTTGGATAGTGGATATCACGAAATAATTGAATGAGGATCTTATCCATGAAATTACTTCTAAAATATTAAATACAACCCATTTAATTATATTTTGGCTACTTAATTATGCTGTTGAAAATTATAAGCTGTTTAGAAATATAGAGTTTGAATTTTTGGTTAAGTCTTCTAATTTTTTTGTAATCTACAAGTTAAATCAAGTAACTCATGTAGCTGAAGAGGATTAATTCTTGAGTAATTACTTAGAAGAATATTTTGGTTAGATGTGATTCTAGCATTAAAGTCTCCTAAGAAGAGGATATTACCTTCATTCCCTAGATTGTGAATATCCTCCTTTAAGTTATTATAAGGGAAAATCTTATCAGATAGTTTTTCTTATAAAAGCTAAAAGTGATAGGTGATAAATTGAAAATCTCGTTATACTAAATGTACCTATTGAGGGAATCTATGTTATGAAGCCTAGTGTGAGGAGACACTATTTTTATATAAGAAGTTATTCCTTCAATTCCTCTATTAGAATATTTCTTTTTCCAACTTAACCACAAAATGATTAAAATAATAGAACAAGAGTTAGTATATAGAAGAAAACTTAGTATATATAAGGTTTGGTACCTTTGACGGCAATGGATTCCCAATGAAGGAAAACCATCACGCATGAGGGTGTTCATCATGCCCTATTCCCGAACTATGACCCACTAGAAAAACCACAGTTCTATCCTTATTTGTTGTCATATTGTGATCATAGTTTTTATGAGGGGAAGTGTTTTTTTCTTGTTTTAACAATTTCATGACCAACTCTACCATGAGCTCCTTCCAAATTGTTATTCCCAGCTCTTGCCAACTTGGACCACAAAGAAGAAATGTCTTTAGTGCTAAATTCTTATTTTGAATGATATGAACCATTTTCCATGTATATTTTGTTATTCATCCATAAATTTTCAGATCATGTTTACTGCGGCCTTTTGATGTCTGTCCTCAAGATCCAATATACAACATAATAAATTGCATTTTTATAATATTTTTTTACAAAATGATGTACATGTTGGTACATTCGTATCTACAGTTCGGTACGTTTAAGACAACATAGTCTTTGGTATCTTTGGAAGGATATGTATTTACGAATAACATGTTGCCAACTCGAGTTAGTGGCATAGAGTTTCATTAACATATATACCAGCCTAGATCCATCTTAACCTCGGATCTATCAAGCGCCGAGAGGGATCAAATCTCTTGAGGTGCAAACCTCATTTTTGAGTGAAAAACTTGAGGAAAGGTTTCCATCTCGAGAGATTTGATCCCTCTAGGAACTTGATAGATCTGTGGTTAAGATGGATCTAGGTTAGTTTTAGTTGTGTGCGCTCATACAAAATTTGTTGAACATCTAACTATTTTGATCATTTTAAATATGCTAAATACGTCTGAGATTAATTTTTTGAATTTAATTTTAACTTTTCTTAGTTACCTCAGTTTGTTCAGATGAGAGAGACTGTTAGTAACTAAAATGATGAAAAATGATGAAATAAAAAATTTAAGTGAAAAGTGACAATGTAACAATTTTGAATGATATAAAATGTGAATAATAAGAATATAGTCAATTACAAACAATTTTCATTGTGATTAATACAAAACTATTTTCTTCTACTATTCTTATTGTCACACCTATTAGTTATTCTCTATTACCTCGTTTGAATGCAAAGTGATTACAAATGTTGAATGATGGAATATGGGAATAATAAGAATGCAGCCAATTACAAATAGTTTACAGTTTTAGGATAATTTGAATACTATAAAATGGGAATAATACGAAGTTTCAGGAAGAAGACATTTCGAGTAAATGAACATTTTATTTAGGATGAAAATTCAAGTATTGTATTTATGGCTAAATTACTGTGACATAGAATTCAATTCATGCAATGAATAATGTTTATGTGCTTACACTCAGAGAGAGTGTGTATGTTTTGGGGGTGAAATACATATATAGATGGAGGGGGGGCGAGAGAGAAGAAGAGGGGGAAAAGATAGGGAGGAAGGAAGAGATATAGATATGGAAAGGGAAGTGTTATAGATAGAGAAGTGGAAGAGAGCGAGAGGGTGTGGAAAAGGGAGTGAGAGAGAGAGAGATAGATAGATATGGATAGAGAGTGTATATGTTTAGGGGGTGAGATAGAGAGATAAAGAAAGAGAGACAATGGGAGATATAAATATAGATGGAGGGGGAAAAGATGTTCCTACACTGAAATCAATGCACACTATTAATATAATTACTTTGAAATTAATGTACATCATACATCTAGTTGCATCAAATCAGAAATCAACATCGACATTGAAATCAATGCATCTAATGCAAAAAATCAAATAGGATTAGAAATCAACATCTACATTAAAATCAATGCATCTAGTGTAAGGTATTAAATAGGCTTAGAAATCAATATCTACAGTGAAATCAATGCATATAGTGCATGCGATCATATAGTATTAGAAATTAATATCTATACTAAAACCAATGCATCCAGTGAAATAGAAGTAGAAATCAACATCTACACTGAAATAAATGCATCTAGTGTAAGGTATTAAATAGGATTAGAAATAGACATATACACTGAACTAAATGCATCTAGTGAAAGTGATCAAATACTATTAGAAATAAATATCTGCACTAAAACCAATGCATCTAGTGCAAGCAATCAAATAGGAGTAGAAATCAACATCTACACTTAAATCAATTGATCTAGTGTAAGGTATTAAATAGGATTAGAAATCGACATCTACATTGAAATCAATGCATCTAGTGGAAGTGATAAAAGAGCATTAGAAATCAACAACTACACTGAAATCAATACACCTATTTTAGTGAAAAATAAAATGTTCACAAATTTCTAGATCTAAGTTTTATGTTGTATTTGTCTCTCTATGTCTCTTTCTTCTTCCCTCTCTCTCAACCTTCCATTCTCTGTCTATCTCCCTCCCTTTATCCTTCTCTCTCCCCCTCCCTCTCTCCTTTGTCTCTCTCTCTCCACCTCTCCCCCCTTTCTATATATTTGTCTTATTCCCTCTCCCCCCTGCCATCTATATCTATACCTCCCTCCATCTCTCCTTATTTGTTTCTCTATCACAACCCTTAAACACATCTCTCTCTCTCTCTCTCTCTCTCTCTCTCTCTCCATCTATATCTTTATCTTCCTCTGTCTCTCCTTCTTTATATATCTATATTAGCCTACATACACACACACACTCTCTCCATATATCTATCTATCTACCTATCTCTCCCTATTTCTCTCCATGTTTATCTCTTACCTCTCTCTCTACCCGCTCCATCTATACGTCTATATCAGCCCCCAAACATACACTCTCTCTCTACATCTATCTATCACTCTCTCTCTATCCCTCCATCTTCCTCTCCCTCTATCACTCCCTCTCTCTCTCTCTCTCTCTCTCTCTCTCTCTCTCTCTCTCTCTCTCTCTCTCTCTCTCTCTCTCTCTCCCCTTCTCTATCCATATCTATCTCTCTTCCTCCCTCCCTCTCTTTTCCTCTCTCTTCTACCCTCTCTGCCCCCTCCATCCATATCTCTATCTACCCTTGTCTCTCCTTCTCAACCCAAAAACATACACACACTCTCTCTCTATCTTTGTCTCTCCCTCTCCCTCGCCCATTATCAATCCCTCTCCCTCTCCACCTTTCTCTCTTTATGTCTTTCTTCCCCTTCCAACTCCATATCTCTCTCTCCTCTCTCTCTCAAGTCATCTCTATGTTCCTTCCTCTCTCTCCCTTTCTCTCCCACCTCCCCTTGCCTCCCCCCCACATCACACACACACTCTCTCTCCACCCTCCAACCCTGTGACTATCTACCTCTCTCTCTTCTTCTTTCTCTCCCTCTCTCTCTTCTTCTTTCTCTCCCCCTCTCCCCCTCCTCCATATCTCTGTCTCCTTGTCTCTCTCTTCCTCTTCTTTCCATATCTCTATCCTCTCCTTTTCTCTCCCACCCTCTCTTCCTCAGTTCATCTTCATCTCTCCCTTATCACTCCCTTTCTCTATCCGGCTCTATCTCTCAATGTCTATGTTCTTCCCTCCCTATCTTTCCCCCTGCCAACTCCATGTCTCTCTCTCCTCTCTCAAGTCCCCTCTCTTTTTCTACCACTCTCTCCCTTTCTCTACCACCTCCCTCTATCTCTCCCCCCATCACACACACTCTCTCTCCCCACCCTCCAACATTGTCACTATCTCCCTCTCTCTCTCCTTCTCGCTCTCCCCCTCTGTCCCCCCTCCATATCTGTGTCTCCATGTCTCTCCCTTCCCTTATTTCCCTATCTTTGTCATCTCTTTTTCTCTCCCTTCCCTCGTCCCCTCTCTCCTTCATTCCATATTCATCTCTCCCTTATAAATCTCTCTCTCTCTCTCCACCTCTATCTCTCAATGGATTTGTTCTTCCCTCCCTCTCTTTCCCCCTCCAAATCCATCTCTCTTGCTCCCTCTCTCCTCCTCTCTCTCTCTTCATTCCTCTCTCACTGTCTCTCCCACCTCTATGTCTCTCTCCCCCACTCTATTACCCCTCCACCTCTCTCTCTCTCTCTCTCTCTCTCTCTCTCTTAAATATGATCCTATTGTATTTTATTTAAGAAAGTATCTAAATTTAAAAAAAAAACATACTTGGATGTAAAATATTAAACCTATATTTTCGATCAATCATGTCAAAAAAAATACAAAAATAGAAAACTTGAAATAATCATGCACTATCTTTCCTCTATCATTGTTAGTCCCTTTTCTTTGTCTCTTTGATTGGATCTTTGGTTAAAATACATCTATCGTGGTTCTTTATAATATTATTTATATTATATAAATTTCATATTTGTATATATAAAAGTATTTCATTTTTAATTTATTAGAACCTTTTTGCTTTTAGATTTAATTAAAAAAAGTTATAAAATTAAATTAAAATAAAGTATTTGTAAAGTATTTTGATTTTGAAATAAGTTATGGTTTTTGGGAATGTGGTATTGATAAGCCAATGGCCATGGTATTGTAACGAAATAATTAAAAACCTAGATCCATAACATAATAATCAAAAGCCTAGATGGCCCTTAGTATTATGATTTTTTTCCCTCCTTCCCTCTCTCTATCTTTCTCTTCTAAGTATTTTCCCATGGTATTGTAAAAAAGGCTATTTAGAAGTAAATAATATCCATGGTAAATATTCATGATTAAAAATTTTCTTATATTGTAAATCATAATATTTTATCGGGTTATCTAACATCTCGCATCTCAAAACTAACATCATACATCTCACATCTCACATCTCACATCTAACGTTCACACATCTAACACTCACCCATACACTCTAAACTAGACTGTAGAGTGCAAAGATATTTCTCCCATATATTTGCATTACCAAATAAGCATATCTACATAGATATTTCTCCCATAGATTTTCATTACCAAATAAGCATATCTACATAGATATTTCTACCATAGGTTTGCGCTAACATAAGCATAGATGCTTCGGAAAATACCCTGTCTTGGTGTACTACAAAAAGCAACAATTTTAATGCTAAAATCTTATTATCAATGATTGGAACCACTTGCAAATACATCCTTTGTTGTTCATCTATAAATTTCCATATGGGGTTTATTGTAACCCTTCGGTCTCTATAGTCCAGATCCTCTCCATAGCATAATAATTAGCCGTAGTCTAATGATACTGCATTTTCGCCCTGAAAATCATGAAAATTCCAGTCATATTTTGAGAAAATCTAGTAGGGATTTTTGTAAATTCAAGTTACAGTTGTTAAATTTTAAGATTTTAGATGCTCTAAAGGTTTTGATGGGGTTGAATCCATTTCCACCATCAAAAACATGATTCAAACATTGTCTCTACAAGATTTTTTGAACTTTTTTTACCCAGATTCTGAGTACTTTTAGCCATCCAAGCTATTCCTCCACCTCAATAAATGACTCCTAATAATTACCATTTTACAACCATTTTTAAATTTTTAAGAAATCATGTAAAGTTTTGTACAGTTTCGGTACCTTTATGACAACATACGTGCTATTGGAAGGATCTTTATTTACAAGTAACATGCTGCTGACTCGGGAATCAGAATGCTTTCATGGTACACATTAAAATCCCTTATCTTTGATAGTGACTTATTTTAAGTATCAACTCCCAAAGCTAAGGAAACTTGCACCACAGGGCACTTTATTTAAGTATCAACTCCGAAAGCTAAGGAAACTTGCACCATAGGGCACTTCTGATTCGCCTGACAGATTCGCTTTGTCCACATACGGACTTGTGCATCTAACGTGAATGCTTTATGAAATATCAGTTAAACCTCTCTCGGTAGCGACCGTTTAATGGCTCCCTTTTATTCTATTATATTTATGTTTTCCGGCTCTCTATTATTTATTCTATAATAATAAATAATGTTCATGTAATTTCTTTTTTTCAAATTATCTTGACTCCAAACCTCCGCCACGTTGTTTATTAAAGAGGAAAAACAATCCATTTATGATGGAATAAAATTATCTATTTATTTATTCGATTAGAATTATTATATTTTAGAAATCTAAAATAAGAAAATCATGTTAGGGGTTGATTATATGGGGTTGATTATATTTTAGGTTGTTATATATATATGAAATATTAGAAGGTATGGTTAAGGTATGGTTATGTATTAGTATATTATATATTTTAGAGTAAGTTATAGATTAGTATAGCTATATTAAAAATATTAATGTGGTTGATATAGTCGAAGGTTTCATAAATATATATATATAAAATACTTCAACACAAAGAATATTTTACCAGTGTATACATTTATAATTAATCATGTATAAAAAGGTTATGTGCTTACTTTAATATTAGAAAAAAAAGAATTACACATTTTATTGTAAATGGACCATTTTGTTAAATAAAATTTGTTTATATATAAATGAATGTTATAAATAATAATAAGGAACTTATCATGGAAGAACTTATTAGAATTGGAATAATCTCACATCCTTAGGAAATTGGTAGGTGGGGAGCCACTTGGCACTAATCTATTTTTTTAATTTATTAAAAATAATGGACCATTTTGCTAAATAAAATTTTCTTATATATAAATGGATGCTATAAATAATAACGAGGTAGTTACCATGGAGGAACTTATTAGAATTGGAATAATCTCAAATCCCTAGGAAATTGGTGGTTTTTTAAATTTATGAAAAGCCAATGCAACTTAACAAATTTTGTAACACACTACAATCCTTGATAAGCATTCAAATTAAGAATATGCTCAAAATATTCCCTTAAGAACCAATCTAGGCTGTCAGTTTAAGAAAAAAAAGAAGTCAATAGATCCTCATTCACCTTGAGTTGAAATAAGACGTCTTCATCAAATATAAGATGTTTTACTACCATTGACAATGATTATCTATAATTTTCTATGTGACTTGATTTTTCTCTAATGTGGTTCATTATGTTTTATTTTAGTTATATATATGTCATTATAATTGATCGTTATTAATCATTGATTATTGTTAATTATAGTAAGCTCTCTAAACTCTACATATCCATTTATGAATGTTATAATTATAATTGATGTAATGATACATATTTATTCCCCAACATTCATATGAAGGGACTTTCTTCAAGGAGGAGTTGTTATAGACGAATGTACCATAGGTGATCCCTTTTTACTTAAATATCATCACTTTAGTTTTGTTGCTATTAATAGTAACATCCATCATGGAGTAGAAATAATAGAGGCTTCTAAGTTTCTTTCCAAGATCATAATTTCTCGTTATGAAAACAATAATACCGTTACCATATAGGAAAATAGTTATGACCAACTCTTTTAGCTTGTTAATTTATGTGCCAAGAAGGGTAGGTGATAATGGACACCCATGCTTGACTCTAATGTTTCATCAATAATATCATTACCATATAGAAAAAGAGTTATGACCAACTCTTCTAGCTTGTCAATTTATGTGCCAAAAAGGGTAGGTGATAATGGACACCCTTGCTTGACTCTAATGTTTCATTCAATTTCCTTCGAACAACCCTCAATTGTCCTATCATTCTAAATGATATTCTCATACATCTTTTTCACAACAACCCTCAACTCAAGACGCACCATTATTTTTCTAGCCTCTTCCATAGTTTTGTTCTAGGAATAATTTTTTTTTTGTCAAACTATTTTCTAAAGTAAAAAAATCACTAGAAGAGTTCAATTTTATTATTTCATCATTCTATTATAAGTACCCTAAGAGTAATCAGATGCTCAATGGTAGAATAATGTCTCCTAAACCTAGCTTTAAATATATCTCTTTTATCATGGATTTCAAGCCAACAAATAATCTTCTTTTCCAAAATAAGCTTGTACAACTTGGCTAAAGTGTGGCTAATCACAATTTTGTTGCAATTATGTCATTAGGCATTCCCCTCTGGGAAGAACTCGCCTAGATACCACTCTCCACCAACGTTCACCATCAAATCCATTGTTAGACGATTGAGAAATGGTTTGGATCAAATTAAAAAAGTTAGGAAATAAAATAATTAAATAAAACATTAAAACATTACAAAAAATAAAGAAGATGCTAATTAATAAACAATACAATAGTTATCGTAGTTGCGCCCTAAGGAAAACCTCCTCCTCTACGCGAATAGTAATATTTTCAACATAAGGCACAATTGTGTAATGCCTCCTCATTCACCAGTGAGTTCCCCTGTAGCTATCGAACCCTTACTCATTAACTAGGGAGTGCCGCTGCATCTGAATAAGCCAGTGAAGCCCAATTTTGGACGGTTTTAGAGGGATGAAGTGGGGCATGCCCAATGGTTTCACCTGATCATATTGATTATTATTTAGGGTCATCTGGCCTGCTAGGTTTATCCTAATTTCCTTTAAACCTATGCATTTCTTTACATATTTCATTTGTTCATTGTTGGGTGCTTGTTTCAGTAAATTTCTTGTTATTTTTCGTGATTATTAGAAATTTTGTTTTGTGATGATTATCAATTTCAAGGAAGCCTTCTTCTTTTGACAAATTTATTTCTGTCTGGTGTGTGAGGTAAGTCCTTTAGCCTATGTATTTTGGTATGCACTTTATTTTGGTATAATTTTCATATGCACAAGGTTGGGTTTGGCTATGTTTTATTTTGTGAATGGGGGATGTGCTAGCAGTTGGGAGACAATAAGAAAAATGTGGTTATTAGCTGAAATTAAACACAACTATCCATGAAAAGGAACCAGAGAAAGTTTTCCATACAATTTCGATGGCTTTGATTTCGCTTAAAATCAATGTGGAGGGCCTTGACCTCAATAGAACCCCGGATATCATTTTAGCAACTAGTAATTGTTAGTTATATCAAGCGTAGTAAACTAGCTTTGAACCTTTGACATGTCCTTCAAAATATGTCTAATTGTTTTAGCAACCAATAATTGTTAGTTATATCAAGTGCAGTAGACTGGCTTCGAACGATTGAAATGTCCTTCTAAATATGACTACTTAGATCTATGTTGATCAAGATTCAATCCAGAACCCTCTAGACCTCCTTGGTAGTCATGTATTAGTCTCAGGCCCATGGATTTTGGTATGCGCTTGATTGTTGCAAACCATTCATATCGACAAGGTTGGGTTTGGTTATGCTTTATTTTGTGAATCGGAGTTTGCTAGCGAAGTCAGTTGATATAGGTACAAAATAGAGGTTGTATTAACGTTGCAAAAATAATACCCATTGAGTTTGGTAAGATGCTGTAAAAAAATTCAGAGTGACAAGTTATTTTCCTTTATGGGGACAAAACATTCATCAAGATAGTTGACCATACACTATATGTAAAAAATTTGATTCGACTCAAACTAGTTTATTTGGATGTCCATCTAGTTCAAATTTACACCAACTTCATCTTCCTTTAATGTTGAAACAAACTTTTGAATAAGAATAACTGACATAATTTTGAAATCAATCAAGCTTGTGTTCTTAGTATTAGCTCTACCATGCATTTTGATCATTGCTTCTGGAACTTCATCTTGTTTGATAGGACCTGGACCATCATCGTCCTTTTTACATCTTCAATTATAGGTTTGTGAGTATCTTCATCAATCTGTAAACTCCCCCCCACAATTCTTCTTTTTAAAATCAAAGTTGGTCTAATTTTTGTTAGCCAGGTTTGCATTGGATGATCCATTAAACCAAGATTATAGTTATTATCGCACATATGTCCCCCATGTTAGCCACTAAATCCATCATTCATGAAATATGGACTGTACTCATATTCTTGAGCAGAGCCTGTCTCTTTTGTATAGCTAGGTTGCTTAATGAATTGTCCAAATTCCTATTCATTAATGCTCTTGGTTTGTCTGTCATTTTCAAAGGAAAAACTCGTATTATCATACAATGAGTTTTGTAGGGAGTCCTCATTATTGGACCATGTTTCGTTGTCATAATGATCATAATTTTTATACACACTGAATCCTACACCAAATATGACTTGAAACTATTGTTTTCCAACTTCTGTTTAATGGCTTCAACACCTTCATCATTAAGGGAGTTAGAGAGTGTTACCTAAAAAATATTATGCAACTCCCATTCTACTTTTCTTATTTAACATAAATTGAGCAGTCATTAACATGGAAAAGTTGGGACTGGTGACTATTTTATTCAGCTTAATAGTTCATTTTCTCAACACTACCTAGAAACACTACTATTAGAATCTAAGGAGCCTTCTTAAAGGTTCATTAATGGTTATTCGCATACTCATTTTCCTGAGAATTAGGGTTATTTTCAATCAAGCAAAAAGCTAGATTGTACTCTTGTTCTTTACCAGATCCTATCTCTTTTGTATAGCTAGGTTGGTCAATGAATTGTCCAAATCTCCTTTCATTAATTCCCTTGGTGTTTCTGTTATTTTTAAAGGAAAAAATCACATTGTCATAGAATGAATTGTGCAGGGAATCTTCATTGTTACAACATATTCCCTTTTCATAACCCTTAAAATAAACTATATATGACTTGAAATTGTTGATTTCCTTCAAAATGTCTCATTTAAAAAAAAGGAAGGGAAAAAAAACTTCATCATCAAGGGAGTGAGAGAGTTTTAATTGAAACTTATTACATTTCTCCCTTCCACATTTTTCTATTTATCATAAATTCAGTGGTCATTAACATTAAAAAATGGGACTTGTGAATATTCAATTCAATTTCGTAGTTCATTATTTCAATACTCTAGCTAGAAATACTATCCATAATATATATTAGAATCCAAAGCATCTTGTTCAAAGCTCATCAATGCTTCTTTCCTTCCCATATTAATTTTAATAAGCATCAAGGTTGTTTTCAGTTAAACAGGAATAGCCAGAAAGGGCCTCTTTAATTAGTGCGGTAACAAGTTTTCAAACTTGTAGATAAGGAACTCCTCATTCTCAAGATTTTAACAAGTATTTAAGTACTTTAAGAAGTCATTTCAATGTCTTTTTCCTTCTGATCTTTGTCCTTATGTTCAAGAAAATATTGGGACTTTCCTTTAGTGTTTGTAACTCAGGGACTAGTTTGAAATGAACCTCCTCTCAACTCTATTCTTTTTGAAGCACAATATGGATTGAGTAAATACCTCCTTATCTCCATTTGGAATCATTGGTTTGTATTTCAGTAACTTTTCATACTCGGTGAGGAGATGGAACATTTTTTCATACACGTTCGACATATTCAACTCCATTGTCATGAAATTCCTCCTTGTCTCCCAAATGGCCTTTTCCTACAAAATACAAAATGCATAGTATGGATATTAGATTTTGGAGTAGGAAATTAGCAAAGAAAGCTTATATATATGGGATTATGCGAAATCACCTTGTCTGTGTGATGTTTTCTCCAGTCAATGAAAAACTTGATGGACTCACATTTTCTGTCAAACCTAATATGCCACTAATATAAGGGGAATAAGTGCACTTGAAAAGAAGTTATAGTATAATGGTTTCATCATAAGGGTTGGATAGTCAGGAGATAAAATATTATTCAAGCTCACTGGCTAGGCAGAGCCTTCAACATATATTTTGTATCTCACAACACCAGAAAAATGTTAAAATGGAATTTATAAATACTCTCAAACTTACTATCAGATGGACTTTGCAGGTAGGAGAGAACAAGAAACACATGGTTATTGGTTGAAATTAATGCTTATTTCCTTCCCATATTCATTTTCATGAGCATTAGGGTTGTTTTCAATCAAACACGAATTTCTAGAAAGGGTCTCTTTGATTAGTGAAATAACAAGTTTTCTAACTTTTAGACAGGGAAAAACTCATTCTCAAGTTTCTAACATGTATTTATGTACTTTAAGTAGTCAGTTCAAGATCTTTGTCCTTGTTTTCAGGAAAACAGTGGGACTTTCCTGTAGTGTTTGTAACTCAATGAATGGTTTGATCTGAACCTTCTCTCAACTCTATTCTTTTTGTAGAACAACATGGATTGAGTACATACCTCCTTAGATCCTTTTGGAATCATTGGTTTGTATTTCAACAACTTGGCATACTACGTGAGGAGATGGAACTTGTAGCAATACACATTCGACATCTTCAGCTCCTTTCTCATGAAATTTCTCCTCGTCCCCCAATGGCATTTTCCTACAAAATACAAGATGCATATTATGGATAATATATTTTGTAGCAAGAAATCATCATAGAAATATTATATATGAGATTGTGTGAAATCACCTTGTCTGTGTGATTGTTTCTTCAATCAATGACAAACATGATGGACTCACATTTTTTGTCAAGCCTAGTAGGCCAGTGATGTTCAAGGGTTATAAGTTCCCTTGAAAAGAATTCATAGTATAACAGTTTAACCATAAGGGTTCGATAGCCACGGGCTAAAATATTATTCAATATCACTCATGTGGAAGAGCCTTTAATGTATATCTTGTATCTAACAACACCAGAGACATATTAGAATGGAATTATAGATACACTCAAAATTACTATCAGATAGAATTTACAGCTGAGAGAAAACAAGAAACAAATGGATAATGGTTCAAATCAAACACAAATATTTGTGAAAAGGTACTAGAGAAAGTTTTCCATACATTGTTGACGGATTTGATTTTGCTTAAAATCAATGTGCAGGGCCCAAACCTCAATAGAACTTGGGGAATCCTTTTAGCAACTGGTAATAGCTAGTTATATCAAGTGTACTAGACAAGTTTGGAGCCTTTGACATGCCATTCTAAATATGATTATGTGCATCATCTATCCTTCAAACATCAAATAATTAAGCTTCATGGTGATTATTAAACTTCATGGTGATAGTATCTTGAACTCCTGTTCCCTTGTAGAATCAAATTGTGACCCTTATAATTTAGAGATGAAGCTAAAGTTGAAATAAAGTCTGTTTATTATCCAAAAATTATAATAGAGTAGACAAATAATTTAAGAAAACAATACTTATTGATGATATTTATTTTACTATGGAGAATGTTATTAATGGTAAATTTTCTTGTTTTCTATGATTTTAGAGCCATTGTTTCCTTGCTAATGCTCTATTTGGATGTGTTCTGATCAAGATTCCATGCACAACCCTCAAGACTTTCTTGGTAGTCATGTATCAATCTCGGGGCCATCACTAAAAGCAAACATCATGAACTCACTTCAAGGGCTAATTAGCATATGCCCACGTACTCCAAATTCAAGAATGTAGGTTGTCTTAAGACAAAGGTGGAGAAAATAACAAACAATTTATATGGTTATTGTCTCCTTAAATGCATTTGGAATGTATGCCTATGAGTATTTTGATGATTCTCCACTCTATCAATGCCTTATTGAACCAAGGAGGAAAGATCTCTTTTGAAGAAGAGTCTATGCCATCAAGAGTTGGTGGAAGTGATTAAAACTAGGAGGACTAAAGGTATTTGAAGGAGGAGAAAAGTTATGAAAGATAATACTCCAAACATACTTGGAAGGTATTGTCGGCCCTGTACAATTAGAAAAAATAGGGACTTGATAAGTTCTACTTTTGGAATTATCAATGTTGTTGGTACTAGCATGTGCAACATTGGTTAGTGTTCAAAGCGAATGGGCTTGTCACTTACCCTTCCAAAAATAGCCAAAAATGATAATCAATCTCATATAAACACCAAACTCTTTTGGCTATCATAATATAGATGGAATAAATTTTGGATTGAATGATAAAAGTTACTTTTAAGGCTACCTTTATGTAATAAATTAGTTGTTGCATGTCATGTTTTATGAAATAGCCACAACTCTTACCTTTTGTTTGATCTAGTTTTGGTACACTATGATTTATAAATAATACTTTTGACGTTTCCATTTTATATTGTTCATAATAAAGTTAGTTAAAGGAATGATTTGGCTTATGAAAAAAAAATCAATGAAGGTTTATGCCAAGAAAGTAAAGTTAGGGTTTTTTGTGGGTTTAGGATTGTTTTATGGTCAAGTGTTGTGATATTTACAGTGGAAATCCATATCATGTTTATTCATTCTCTACTCTTAAAAACTATGCACTCCTAGTTAAGACCTTGCAACCAATTATAAAATGGAAAAATTCCATTTCTGATGTTCTCTATGCAATTATGCAACTTTGGAATTAATGAAAATAGACACATTTATTGGTCCACGATACTCTAACCTTGCTCATGTTTCATATCTTATAGGAAATGGAATTCAAATACCAATTTTGTCCTTTGCTACCACTAATCCAACTCTCACATCATATCAAAACCTTTATTTTATCTGTGTGATCCATAGTGATGTTCTTCAGATGGAAGCAAATGCACCTTTAGTGGATTCTTATGGTTCAAGAGTTGGCATTTTGTATGTAGATACCAACTATGGGAGAAATGGAATTACTACATTTTGGGATGCTCTGGCTAGTGTTGGCACTAAGAATAGCATGAAGGTTTCTATCATTCTTGGAGTTTCCCGAAGTGAGATGGGTAATGTCTTAGAAAACTTAGCTTTAATGGATACATGAGTTTTTATAATCTATATATATCCAAATGCTGATCTTACTTTTTTCTTCTGAAGTTACGGACATTGGAATGTTGAGAACCAACTAATTTTCGATAGCCACGGATTGGTTATCTATTGTTTTAGATTCAGTTCCACTGAAATTAGACATCAAGAAGTCAATTCAAGGCCTAATTCGCCTATATTGCAAATACTGCAAATTCAAGACAGCAGGTTGCGTTAAGACAACTGTGGAGAAAAATATAAACCATTTATATGGTTAATGTCTCATTCAATGTGTTTGGAATGTATGCTTATGAGTATCACAATCTCAGTAATCACTTTTATGGCTATGATTAACTGTGGAAATCCATCATTTCCAAAATGGTATTTTATACTACATGAAAAATTAATTTAACATATCCAATTAGAACATCAAAGAAAAGCATCAACGAAAAAGAAACTGAGAATTTTACTTGTATAACTAATACAAAGTCCATAATTTCACCTTTTATATATGCATTAAAGACTATTAGTCTCTTATCTTCTTTGTTCACCCTCTTCATTTTATAAGTTACACATAGGATAATTAGTTTACATAAAACTTGGACTCTTTCCATGATGTTGCAGGTGGTCAATCCTGACATTTAAATTTTGACATGGGGGATAAAAGATAACCCTTTCAAATTCTAAACAGAGTACCAGACAATGTCCTCAATCTTAGAATGTAAGGTGTTCATAGACAATGAAGCCTTTCTACAAATCCTATAATACTAGAAATTATTCAAGTATTTCCTCAACAACTCCATAATGGTATCTTTTGAGAAAACCCTCTTGAAGAATTGCAAATACTTTTCTCAAATATTTGCATCCTTAAGAAAGTTTAGCAATAGGCAAAACAATCCCAAATTCTATTTTACAGACTAAAGATGGGAAGTTTTAATAAACTAGACATCGAGGTATAGCCTATACGCTCTAATGACTAAGGATGGTCATTTTTAATGTCAAGAACTTATATGTTGAAACTTATAGCTTATCTAATTGGAGTGCTATGTGTGCAATGATTAAATTGAAGTGGATGAGATCATACATTTAATATAATTTCGAAAATTTTCCTAACCAACTAATGCGGATATGATGTATTAAATAAGTTTATTAAATACATGGTATTGCAGCTCTACTTTTTATGAGTGTGCTTTGGCTACCTAATTGGATTTGATAGAGAAACATAATCTGAACTTAAATCTAACTATAAAGTGACTTCCAAGTCCCAAATGTGTCAAAAGAATCATTTTTAAGTCCCAAATGTGTAAAAGGAGGTGGAAAAGGTATGAAAAAAAGGCAGATCCAATTTAAATATCATGGAAAAAATTCAACTGAGTTGTATAGTATTTTTATATTAATTTAGAGTTTAGAATATATTAAATTTTATTTTTTCCAAGAGAGACATTGCTAATGGAAAGTGCATCAACCTAGTCTTCTTCCTACTATATAAATCCTTTGAAATCTTCCTTACTTTGGACAAACATATCTTGAAAATGAAACCCCATACATAGTGTTAGACCTAACATGTATTTTAGTGCACATAGAAAACCACCCTAAAAATTTTATACTCTTGATCACAAAAATAGAACGGTTACAACATGCTATAATTGACATAAAAAATGACTCAAAATGCACATACATTATCTTTTATGCTAATGCTTTCTATGTTATTGCCTTATGATGTTTCCTTTGCAACATGTGGTGCAACTGCTAGCAAGAGCTTTGTACATAAAATATCGTATCAAATTTTAAGGTTTTGATAGGAGCACCCCTAATTCTAAGATTAGAACTAGAGAGGTGCAATAACTTCACTTGCTTTATATTTATAGCATTTCTATTGTCATTATCATACTATATTTTCTTTTTATATAGCAAAGGGGGTTTTAGTAAAACCATAATAGATGTTTTTAATGTTATTTTTATAAGCTAAGATGTGTAAATATTTTTTTAAAGCCTTTAAGAAGACATTTATTTCACTCTTTTCAAAAGTAGGTGGCTTTGACTCTCACTATTCTCATTCATATGCTTGTTTTTCATTGCATATTTTAGAGTTAAGGTTAAAAGTCTATGGTGGCTCATGGTCATTTAAAATGTCATATTTTACAATTTGGTTGGATATTGGATATCACATAATCTTTGAATGAGGATCTTCTTCATCTGTGACATTACTTCCAAAACCATAAACACAACCATTTAGTTGGATTTTAGTCACTTAATTACGCCATTGAAAATTATAAGGCCTTTATAACTATTGATTTTGAATTCTTGTTAGGTCCTCATAGTTTTTTTTGAATCTACAAGTTAAATCAATGAACTCACGCATCAAAAGAGGATCAATGCTTCAATCATTGCATAAAATAATAGCTTGGTTAGATGTTGTTCTAGCATTAAAGTCTCCTAAGAAGAGGATGTTACCTATGTTACCTTCATTCCTGAGACTATGAGCATCCTCCTATAAGTTATTATAGGGGAAATTTTTATCTAGAATGCTTTTCTTATAAAAGTTAAAAGTGATATGTGATAAAATAAAAAATTCCCTTATATTAAATGTACCTTTTGAGAGGGTCTATGTTATAAAGCACGAGGAGACACTATTTTTTTTTATATAGGAACCTATTCCTTCCATTCCTCCACTAGAGGATTTCTTGTTCCGACTTAACCACAAAATGATTAATATAATCATGCTCCTAACTCTCAAGCGAAAATAAGAGTAAAAAATGTGATTATTTTTTCTAAAATTAAGATTTATGTGTGTGTTCACATGGAAAATGTCCTTATATTTATTTTCTACATGAAGAATATAAAGGTTCATGCACTGTACTGGAGCACTATTCATACTCAACAACAAGACCTGGAGCCATTACATCAAATTTATTCATGTGAGGAGAAAAACATTCCCCAATCAATTGAGTTAAACATAATTGACAAAATTAAAGTATATATTACATACATAAAAAAAAAAAATTCAAAATATGACTATGATGTTGGAGGATAGACAAAATATTTTATAACATAGCTTTCATATTTTATAATTAATTTTTTCCATTAAAACAATATAGTGTAATTGTGAATGAAATGATAATTTTATATTATTTAAATTATATTTTTAAATATATAAATAAATTCAATATCAACTAATAACTGAAATTTAGCCCATGGAGCTTTGGATTGACCATGAATGGGTGCATTGTTAAGGCACTCCTTGTGATAGGTCACTAGTTCAAATCCCCATGGATGCTTACCTAACAAAAAAAACACCTAATAACTCAAATTTTAACCCAAATTTAAATATAATATAAAATTGTAATTTATTTTAAACCATTTCAAAATTCAAAAATACTAATTTAAATGGGTTGCACAATCTAAACATAATAACTTAAATTTGTAATTCCTACCCATTCCAATGAAATTTCAATATCAGTTAAAAAACCCATGGGCAACGATTTAATTTCAACATCAATTAAAAAATACAAGGGGAACCTATTTACAATCTAGTAGCGGAAAGGGCCTTATGAATGCTCATTTAGTGCTTTATGGACTTCACTGTAGAATGTTGACTGAAGTCATGTACATGCTATTATTATGGCTCATTTAATGCTTCATTCCGCAGCTATATCAAAAAATATAAACATTAAACGCTTCTGATAATTTAAAAATATATGGAGAGACAGAACTTCATCATACCTACTCAAACTGGAATAATATGATCTGAAAATATAAACTATACAATGAATGACTATCGACAATGATTCTTTTAATACCAAAATAAATATAGACAATCTGCCTGCATGAGCAAAGTTGCGGCGAGATTTATATGAGATGTCAGTAAATTATGTAAACCAACGACATGGCCAGAATTCCATATCTCATTAACGCGGCATGGTTTTAATTGGAGAAATAAAGGAGAATAAACAAACTCACGCTGGCAGGGACCGTAGCTTTAAGAAAGATCCGCTAATGAATAAGGGAAAATTTCAAATATCAACAACTTTAGGAGTTTGATGGCCTGAGAGAATAGATTGCCATATGTGAGCAACGAATGCATTGAAGCCAACCATAACATGCTTCAAGTGGATATTCAAAAATGAAAAATAATGTTGGCATGGCCAACTATTTGGTAACTGTCAAGCCATCGACGACTGTGACCGCACCGATAGGTTTGGCAGTTGGCAGAGAGAATAAAAAAGTTCAGTCGGAAAAACATTGTAAAGCGAAAGTTGAAATGTAATTTCAAATTGCTGCGTTATTCATTTCACAAAACCACCTGATTTTCCCTTGCGATGCAATCTAATCGCAGATCGCAAATCGCATCCATGCCCACTGCCTCCGTCTGTTCACTTGAATTCTTCTGATGCGATGTTGCGATGTGATCCGACCGCAAATCACACCCATATGTTTGTGCTCCACTTTTCTTCTTCCGCCGAATGCGATTGCACGAAGCGATCAAATCGCAAATCGCATGATGTACAGGCTTGCAGCAACTTACGTGAAGTTGAAGTTTCGTTGACTGCTGTTTTTGTCAGTGAAGTAATTTAAAAGAAATTTACTCCGGTTGGTAGAACCTAAGTAAAGTCTTTAATTTTATTGTCTTTTTTATTATTTCACGGGAGTATGGCAAGTAAAAAAGTATATATGTCCTATTATTGTTTTTTTTTTTATATATGAGAAAGGAAAAGCTCATCACAGCGAATGTAAGAAGAATTTTTACACCAAGTTGAATGTAATGCACAACAGTGTAAAAGTAATAAGTAAAAGAAGGGGTTTTTACACAGCATTGTAAATTTTTTTCCTTGAGAGACAGAGTAAGGTTTTTGAACTGCGTCTGAAGCAGTCTGGCTGTGATCCCTCTGTTGGAGGAAGAATGTTTTTGTAACAACGATATTATTAATGAATGAAAAGTTTTTATGTGTGTGAAAAACTCTGTTCTTCCCAGCGAACAATTTTAGCTTCCCTGTGTTAAGATCCTGTGTTCAAAACAGAGCATCATTCTCTGTTCATTTTTGTTTGGAACTACCAGAAATTCCCAACATGGTATCAGAGCTTGTCCAAGCTCTTTGAAGATGTCAAAGAAGCTAAAGGAATGATTTCTTGCTGCAACAGCTTCTCCATCAGAGTAAAGACTCAGTGTAAAATCCAAGGTATTTCTCAAGTTAGTTTTTGTTGTTACTTTTGAAGACAATTAGTTATTTTAATACACAGTCAAGTATTTTGAAGCATAGTTAAGAGTGCAAGAATGGCTGGAGCCAGCTCTAGCATGGGTATCTTTAATACTCAGCTCCCACAATTTAATGGGAAGAACTATGACTATTAGACAATAACCATGAAAGCTTTGCTTGCTTCGCAAGACTTATGGGAATTTGTTGAGGGTGGATTTGAAGAACCAGTAGATGAAAATGAGTTTAATAGGTTAACTCAGGCAGCGAAAGATCTATTGAAGAGAAATAAGAAGAAGGATTCTAAAGCCCTCTATTTTTTGTATCAAGCAATGCATGAGAGTGTGTTTCCAAGGGTAACAGCAGCCAAGACATCCAAAGAAGCATGGCAAACTCTTAAGATAGCCTATTAAGGCATGGAGAAAGTGAAGACAGCAAAACTACAATTGCTGAGGAGAGATTTTGAGAATCTTTGCATGAAGGAGTCAGATAATATTGACTCATTCTTCACACATGTGATTGGTCTGGTCACACAGATAAGGTCTCATGGAGAGATTCATAAAGAAAGGAGGATTGTGGAGAAACTATTGAGAGTCCTACCCTCAAAGTTTGATGTGATTTTCACCACCATAGAAGAGACAAAGGATCTCACAAATTTCTCAGTTGATGAACTACATGCATCACTGATAACACATGAGCAGAGGTTGAGTAGAAATGAAAATTCATCTCTAGAACATGCCTTTAAGACCCAGATGTTCTTTGGAAGAGGAAGAGGTCAAGGCAGAGGAAACAAGAGAGGAAGAGGTAGAAACCAAAACAGAGGTGGAAGAAACAGTCCAGCAAATTCTCAAGGAAGAGGCAGCAATCCAAATCAGAACCAAGGCTAAGGCAGTGGCCAACAAAGTGGACAACATCATGCTCAAGAACAAAGGTATGATAAAGCCAATGTCCAATGTCATTATTGTAAAAAATATGGGCATTATGCAAATGAATGTAGGAAGAAGAAGCATGATATGAGTAATAGAACTAGTGCAAATTTCACTAAAGAAAATATCAGCCAAAATAATTTGTTTTTAGCTTGTAATATGGCTGAAGAAAAGAGTGAAGATGTATGGTTCCTAGACTCCGGTTGCAGCAACCATATGACAGGAAACATAGCCCTGTTTTCTATGTTAGATCAGAGTCTGAAGTCATAAGTCACACTTGGGATTGATAATAAAGTTTCTGTTATGGGAAAAGGAGAAGTAAATGTCTTAACAAAGAAAGATGAAAAGAAAAACATAGCAGATGTTTATTATGTTCGTGGAATGAAATGTAACCTCTTAAGTATTGGACAGCTTGTTCAAAAGGGGTACAATGTTTTCTTTGTGGATGATGTATGCACCATCATGGATAAAACACCCAGTAAACAATGTATTGTTGAAGTAAAGATGACAAGGAACAGGATGTTCCCTCTCAGAATGAAGGTAGATTTGAAAAATAAAGAAGAAATAGCAGTTGTGAATCAAGAGGCTTTCCAAAGCGAACCAAAGGATGAAAATTGGTTGTGGCACTTGAGATTTGGACATCTCAAATTTGGAGGTCTTAACTTGTTGAATAGAAAAGGAATGGTAAGAGGATTAACATTGATAGAGAAACTAGATAACCTTTGTGAAGGTTGTATTGTGGGGAAACAACACAGAGAAAGTTTTCCATCTGGGAGAAGCATAAGGACAAAAGCACCCTTAGAGATTGTCCACTCATATTTATGTGGACCGATGCAAACTCCATCACTTGCAGACAACCACTATATTCTAACATTCATTGATGATTTTACTAGAAAAACTTGGGTTTATTTCCTCAAGAATAAAAGTGAAGTGTTTGAAAGATTTTGCAATTTCAAAGCACTTGTAGAAAATCAAAGCGGGCTGCATATCAAAGTTCTAAGAACTGATAGGGGAGGTGAGTATATCTCCAAAGAATTTCTACGTTTTTGTAGATAAAATGGAATTCATAAGTAGTTTACCACTAGGTACACTCCACAACAAAATGGAGTTGCCGAAAGGAAGAATAGGACAATCATGGATATGGCGAGGAGTATGTTAAAGGCAAAGCATTTTCCAAATGATTATTGGGCTGAAGCTGTACACTGTGCAACGTATATTTTGAATAGATGCCCTACAAAAGCAGTCATGAACAGAGTGCTGGAAGAAGCATGGAGTGGGACAAAGCAAGGAGTCACCCACATGAAAGTTTTTGGATGTGTGGCCTATGCACACATTCCAGATCAACTAAGAAAGAAGTTGGACAGCAAAGGGGAGAAATGTATTTTCATTGTATATAGTGAGGAATCCAAAACTTACAAGTTGTATAACCCATCCACCAAGAAGCTTATTGTGAGTAGAGATGTTTAGTTCATTGAGGAGGAAGCTTGGGATGGAAGCATAGAGAAAACAATGAATGTTAAAAGCTCTTTGTCACATGATGTAGATGATGAGGAGATGGCTAAAATACATCCCCAAATAGCAGCACCAACATAAGGGCAGCAAGGGACACGCCTGAGGAGAAATGAAAGTGCTTCTCCAAGCACATCACAAGGAGGAAATTCAAGTGCTTCTTCAAGCACTTGTACACCAAATGAAAGAGGTAAGAAGTTAAGAAATTTAAGTGAGATTTATGAACAAGATGTAGCAAATGAATGTATGAACTCTTTGTTTGCTTTATATTGTTATGTTGAAGACCCTGTTCATTTCGAAGAAGCAATTAAGGATAGGAAATGGATTGAAGCTATGGATGAGGAGATCAATGCCATAAAAAGAAACAAGACATGGGATTTAGTTGAATTACCAAAAGGAAAAGAAGTCATTTGAGTTAAATGGGTCTACAAGACCAAGAGTAATGCTGAAGACAAAATAGAAAGACACAAGTCAAGACTAGTTGTCAAAGGATATAAGCGGCAGTATGGAAGAGACTATGAAGAAACTTTTGCACCAGTTGCTAGAATGGAAACTGTGAGAGCAGTGTTGTCCATAGCAGCACAAAACAAGTGGAAAGTTTACCAAATGGACGTGAAATCAACATTCCTAAATGGAGTGTTAATGGGAGAGGTTTACATTGAACAACCTCTAGGCTATGAAAAGAAAGGCCAAGAGCACAAGGTGTGCAGATTAATGAAAGCTCTTTATGGGCTGAAGCAAGCACCAAGAGCGTGGTACAGTAGGATAGATTCCTATCTACTGGAAAATGGATTTGATAAATGTGAGGGAAAGCCCACCCTCTACATCAAAGAAAAGGATAGTAAATTACTAATTGTTGTGTTATATGTTGATGACATTATTTTCACAGGTAATGATGATTATCTTATTGAAAATTTCAAAATAGTCATGAAAGAAGAATTTGAAATGACCGACATGGGTTTGCGGAGATACTTCTTAGGAATAGAAGTAGAACAAAATGGAAACGAGATTTTTATTTCACAAGCAAAATATGTTAATGAAGTGTTGGAAAGATTTAATATGCAGGAGAGCAAAGCAACAATCACTCCCACAGTGATGGGATTAAAATTCAGCAAAGAGGACAACAGCAAGGATTTCGATCCTAGTTTGTACAAGAGCATAGTTGGCAGCCTCATGTATTTGACTGCAACTAGGCCGGATATAATGTTTGCTGTTAGTTTAATTTCCAGATTCATGGAGAGACCAAAAGAAACACATTGGCAGACAACAAAAAGGATTCTGAGGTATGTTAAAGGTACAAAAAGGTTTGGCATTTTATATACTACTTCAGAATGTTCAGATTTAATTGGATACGCTGATAGTGATTGGGGTGGAAGTGTAGATGATTGGAAAAGCACATTCGGTTATGTTTTCCACATGGGTTCAGGAGCCATTTCATGGGCTTCTAAAAAACAACCTATTGTAGCATTGTCTACATCAAAAGCAGAATATGTGGCAGCTACAGCAGCAACATGTCAAGCAGTTTAGATGAGAAGGATGCTAAGACATTTATGCCAAGAGCAAGCAAAAGGAACTGTGATTTTTTGTGACAATAGCTCAGCTATTGCATTATCCAAGAATGTTATGTTTCATAAGAGAACGAAACACATTGACACAAAGTTTCATTACATCAGGGAATTAGTAAACAATGGAAAAATTGTTTTACAACGCTGCAGAACTCAAGAGCAGGTTGCAAACATTCTAACCAAGCCATTGGGGTAGAAAAGTTTTGAGTTTTTGAGTAAATGACTGGGTATGACTGGTAACCCAACAGTTGAAATTAAAAGGGAGTGTTGAAATGTAATTTCAAACAACTGCGTTATTCATTTCAGAAAAGTGCTTATTTTTCCCTTGTGATGCGATCTAATCGCAGATCATAAATCGCATCCATGCCCGCTGCCTCCGTCTGTTCACTTGAATTCTTCCGATGCGATGTTGCGATGTGATCCGATCACAAATCGCAAATCGCACCCATATGTTTGTGCTCCACTTTTCCTCTTCTGCTGAATGCGATTGCGCGATGCGATCAAATCGCAAATCGCATGATGTACAGGCTTGCAGCAATTTACGTGAAGTGGAAGTTTCGTTGACCGTCGTTTTTTTCAGTGAAGTAATTTAAATGAAATTTACTACGGTTGGTAGAATGTAGGTAAAGTCTTTAATTTTATTGTTTTTTTTATTATTTCACAAGAGTATGGCAAGTAAAAAAGGATATATGTCATGTTATTGTTTTTTTTTTTGATATATGAGAAGGGAAAAGCTCGCCACAACGAATGTAAGGATAATATTTACACCAGGTTGAATGTAATGCACAACAGTGTAAAAGTAATAAGTAAAAAAAGGGGTTTTTTCAGAGTATTGTAATTTTTTTTGTTTGAGAGATAGAGTGAGGGTTTTGAACTGCGTTTGAAGCAGTCTAGCTGTGATCCCTCTATTGGAGGAAGAATGTTCTTGTAACAGCAGTATTGTTAATGAATGATAAGTTTTTATGTGTGTGAAGAACTCTGTTCTTCCCAGCAAACAATCTTAGCTTCCCTCTGTTAAGATCCTGTGTTCAAAATAGAGCATCATTCTCTGTTCAGTTTTGTTTGGAATTACCAGAAATTCCCAACAACGAAGAGTGAAAAGTATTCTGGTTAGTCTCATGTTCCCTTCGAAATAAAGATACTCCTAATAGCACTGCCGGTTTCACCTTTTATCAGGAGACATACCAACGAACATGTTGTTATAAATGTACCAAAGTGACTTTTTTCAAGGAAAAATATTATAAAATAGTTTACTATATGATCTTACAATTCAGAAATTTAGCATTGAACACCCAATGATTGTTGGAAGCATTAATTCAAACCACCAAACCCATCCATTTCGAGAGTTCACGAGATGACATCTAGACTTTGGAGACTTCAGGTAACATCCTGAAGAAGCCACTGATAACTAGAATCCAGAAACTTCTCAGTTGTGCATAAAAATCATTGTTTGGTAATGGAATGGGTACGTTGTGTTTGTGTTCAATCTAGTGTGTGTTGTTTGGTAATGGAATGGGTAAGTTGTGTTTGTGTTCAATCTAGTGTGTGTTTTCTGATTTAATGTGCGTTTTTTGATTTGGCAATTCTCAAGAGCTTGAGGTTTTGTGTGAAGGATCAGAGTGAGAGTGAGAGATCCCTGAGGGTATCTGCAGAGACTCTGTGTGTAGCAAGCTTCCCTGAGGGCGTATTGGCCAGAAGCTTCTCATGAAAAACTTGAGAGTTCTTTCATGTGTGCAGATAATGTGGAAAATAAGAAATTTGCTTATGTGCAGATAAAAGAGGAAACGTTGTGGAGAGGTGCGGTTTGTGGAGTAAACAAGGCTCTAAATGTACAGTAAGCAACCTGTCTATAGAGAGCTGCTGTCCCTGGACTAAATAAGGGAAAGGTGTCTGTTTTTTACTAAATAAGGGCAAGGTGTCTATTTTTGAATGTCCACGAGTCTGCATTTTGATCGCTAGAAAATAGCTATAATATAAGGGTATATTTCAAGTGTGTATACATAATGGTTTTCTGGTGATATTCATGGTGCTTACACGCCTTTTATTTTTACTACATTTTCTTTATGATTTTCTTTATGATGAAAAAGATGATGTTAAAAAATTCCAGTGTTTCATGAAGTTAGAATTAAGTAAAATAAAAAGGGGAAAATATAAAGGGTGTAAATTCTAGTAAGTAAAAAAAAAAAAAAGTTGTGGTAGTTGTTTGGAAGTTGGGCTCTTAAGTTTCATGGAAGTTTGCAATTAAGTGAAAATTGGAAGTTTGCAATTAAGTGAAAAATGGAAGTTTGGTATTAATTAATGAATGACCTCCTAACTTTTTTTTAATATTGGTTTTTTATTATAATATATATATATATATATATATATATATATATATATATATATATATATATAGATATAACTTAAAAAGGAGGGAGACACATCGTTCAATAATATTTTTTATTTATACAAATTTATAACTTTTACTTGAGAAATTATATTTGTGATTAAAGTTATTGGTTGGAGGATCCATAAGATTAATATTATGGCAAATGTATTAGCAGAGTCTTATCTATTGGATTCTAACAAGCTATATGGTGAAAATTATGCAAATTGGAAGTTTAAGTTGCAGACTTTGATGGAAGGCTACAACATATGGATGATTTTGTCTGGAGCTGAAGTCAAGCCAGTGTCCCCTCAAGCCACAGATACTGCAATTCAAGATTGGGAGCAATGGGAAAACAAAGCGAAGGTGCTTTTGTGGATGTCCATTAAGGACAACATTATTCCACACATTAGAGAGTGCAAAACATCCAAGGAGACATGGGACACTCTCAAAGATTTTCATGGGACGAAGACTACAAATCGAATATTGTATTTAAAGAGTAAGCTTCTTTCAATTAAGATGGAAGAAAATGAAAGTGTGAATAATTTTATTTCTAGAATTAAAGATCTAAAGGATAAATTAGGTGACATTGGTGAATCAATTTCTAGTACAGACTTGGTTATTGTGACATTAAATGGAATGCTTGATGAATATCAAATGTTTATCACTGGTCTTTTAGCTAGGGAGAAGGCTCCTACTTTTAATGAATTAGCACGTATACTTATGCAGGAAAAAGAGTGGAGAAGAAGTCTTAAACAAAAATCTCCCAGTTCAGATTTAACATTGATGGCTAAAGGGGTGCAGTCATTGAAAGACAAACAATGGGAGAAAAATAAAGCCATAAAGCCACAAGTAAAATGATTTCAAGGTACACCTTTACCAGGGACAAATGCCAAATCTAGTAGAGATAATGTGTGTTATTACTATGGAAAACCTGGTCATTTTGCCAAGAATTGCATGAAAAGAAGGTCCGATCAATTCAAACAAAGAAGACATTCAGGAAATTATGTTGATAGAGATGAAGCAATTAGTCATGACTTTAGCGATCTTAAATTGTTTGTGTCCAATGATACCTTATCAGTAGAAACTGGTGATGTTAATGCTTGGTTTATAGATTCTCGTGCATCAATACACATGGCATTCAAAAGACATTGGTTTGATACTTATGATGAGATTAATAATGGTGGACACATCTATTTAGGAGATAATAGATCACATGAAATTAAAGGATATGGTGATATAAGTGTTATGATGCCTAATGGACAAGAAAAACAAATTCAAAATGTGATGTATGTTCCAGGATTAAAGAAGAACTTAATTTCAGTGTCTACTATTACAGATCAACATTTAAAAGTTGAATTTGTGAAATCACATTGTTTGGTAAAGGATGTGTAGGACAACTACAAGGTTGTTACAAAAGGAACGAGAGTTGGAGGCTTATAGAAGTTGGATGTAATGAAGAATGGGCATCAAGATTTGGCATCAACAGGCATGTCAAATATAGAGCTTTGGCATCAAAGGTATGGACACTTAAATCATAATGACCTAATGTTACTACAAAAGAATTTGATTGTAGAAGGTCTTCCAAATATTAGGGGTGAACACTTTGAATGTGAAGGTTGTGCACTAGGAAAACAACATAGGGAAGAATTTCCTGTGCATGAAAATATAAGAAAACGTGAAATATTTGAACTAGTGCATACTAATGTATATGGTCCAATGCAAACTAGGTCACTTGGTGGAGCATATCACTTTCTTGTATTTATTGGTGATAGGACTAGATACACCTGGGTGTACTTTATAAGTAACAAAAGTGATGTGTTTGAATACTTTAAAGAATTCAAGAGTATGGTTGAAAAGCAAATGCGAAAGAGAATTAAAATTCTTCGATCAGATAAAGGTGGTAAGTAGACTTCAGGAGATTTTATCAAATATTGCAAACAAAATGGAATTATGCAACAATGTAGTGTACTACATACACCTCAGAAAAATGGAGTAGCCGAGAGAAAGAATAGAACATTAGTTGAATGTGCTCGTAGTATGTTAAAAAGTAAAATACTTTCTAATATTTTTTGGGTTGAAACCATTAATATAGCTATATATCTTAAAAATAGAAGCCCTACTAAGTATCTTGAGCACAAAACACCATTTGAAGCATTTTATGGTTTTAAACCTAAAGTTAGTCATTTAAGGATATTTGGATGCAAGGACTTTGCTCATATTCCTAAAGAGGATAGGAGAAAGCTAGATGCCAAAGCCATCAAATGTATTTTTATTGGATATCCTACTAATAAAAAAGCATATAAAATGTATGATCCAAGTACTCACAAGGTATTTACACGTAGAGATGTTATATTTCATGAGCATGTAGATAAACAAATAAAACAAGATGAACATAATGTATGGTAGCCTCCTTATGAAAGATTTAAGGAAGAAGAAGAAGAGAAGGTATTCCAAAATGTAATGAACCTCTAAGAAGGTAACATGACAAATTCAAACCCCTATCAGGTATAAATATTATGCTTTAATGTCTCAAGTAATGACTATTTTTGAGCCCTTAAATTATGAACAAGCTAAAAATCATAAAGAATGGATGGAAGCTATGAAAGAAGAATATGACTCTATAATGAAAAATGAAACTTGGGAATTAACAGAATTCTCTGAAAATAAAGTTCCTATAGGATCAAAATGGTTGTACAAGACAAAATTTAATGCAGATGGTAGCATAGACAAGTATAAGGCAAGATTGGTTGCAAAAGTGTTGTGGGGAAAAATGCCTATGCAGGACGATCCTATCCACCTAAGGCATGATAGTGCCTTAGCAACAAACGAATGCAGCTACTTCGGTTTCTTTCCTTTATGAAAATGAAAAAGAGGAGATTGGTAGACTTACCGTTATCTTTCGGTTGTCCCTCGATCTAGATCCTCTCCGCTTTGTGTGTCCACAGCTACTTGCCTCCTCACTTTTGCTCTCACGAGATCACAAGAGATCAGCTACCTGTGACAAGAGAACAACTATATGCAACAAGAGAAGGACACAATACAAAGACAAATATTCATATTCATAAATGATTCAGGATTAGAAGTAAATCAAATACACTAATGCAAATCATACAATAAACACCAGCATATAGGAAAGAACCAAGAAGCTTTATTGATTGATAAACAGGGTTCAGGAAGAGATACAACCCATAGGGTTCCAACCCAGCATCTCCTTCCCAGCAGCAAGGAATTCCTTCTTCAGCCCCTTTCAAAAGCATAAACACCCAATGATCCAACCACAATCCAACAACAATTCTTTACAATACAATCCAACCTCCCTAGACCTCATGAGAGAGCTCTATATATAGGAGTTTTGGAGAAAGGATGAGTCAGCTCGAGGCTTGCATGAAGCTGAATAGTGTCCTCTCCCACTTCAGTTCTTGAGTCCACTTGGAGATTCTTACTTCCACTTGGAGATTTGGAACCTCTTACTCATCACCAGTCAAATTCCTTGATCCAAGTGTCATTTTGGAAGCTTCCTGGGCATTGACACCTTGAGGAATGAGTCTACCACTTGTCCAAGTACGCTCAGCGCAGGTGGCCTTCTTTGCAATTGACATTCAGCGCAGGTACAGAGTGGAGCACTTGACATTTAGCGCAGATGCTCAGTGGAGTAGTTGACATGATCCAGAAATTGCTTGTTTTTGAGTGTTTTCAGGTGGAGAACTTTTATAAGCTACTGTGGTTTGCTGGCCTTGTTCCTCTAGGGGTAGGAACAACATGTTTAGGGACTTTGGATCCCTTAATTATTGACATTTCATGCTCAGTGATGCAAGGCACAAAAATGTCTATAACAGTTGCCCCCTAAAGTATGAGGCCGTTTATCGGGTGAAATGCTTTATCCAGGGGAGTCCGAAGTTCATCCATTTGCTGGGAGGAGACCTGTAATAAGATACAATACAATACATTATGATTCATTCTGCTTTCATGATCTAGCCGAGGCGGGCATTCCCATGCTCAGCTTTATAAATACATTTTGGTACATAGAATAGACGATTGTCTGATGGTAGACTGATAGTTCTGGCGAAACTATCATCCTTTGAGGAGGATGATCATCTGCTGCAATGATGTACATAACAAATGTCTTTATTTTCCTGAATATATTATCGCAGCCCGGATGGATGAAACTAGATCCGGGGTCTTCAAACTCGTTTGATCTTCACTCTAAGCACAAGTCGATCCATGTGAGAATTGCGCTAAAGTCGAACATGGAAAGACATCACTTGATTACCGGTCAATGATGTAAACCGTTAACAAGCACGAGAGGAATCACCGATAATGATAATGACCCTCAAGGTACTGCAGTACAATTCACGTGGTGTGAATAAAGGACTTGGCATCGAACACCACGCGAAATCTTCAGGTCGAAGGTCATTGATGTATACCTGTCGCCGGAAGTGAGAAACTTGCCATTGAGGCATGCAAGCTTCAAAGTACTGAAGGGGGTTGTTCCTAGATCAATTTCTTGGATAATGAGCTGATGTCGACAAGAAGCGATCTGTCACAGGAGGGCCTTGATGGATCCCACATCAGTGACACGAAACGGAGCTAATGATTTTAATGGAGGTGAAAACAATCTGTGACATATGATTCAGGGTGGCGGTCATGAAATGGATGAAGGATAATGTATGGCAGTGGATGGGACCTGGTTGACTCTTTCTGAACGACTTCTCTTGAACATATGGTGACACTGATGCGATGGATCAGTAGCATTACCCCAAATATGGATGGTGTGGCAAAGACCATGGTGATGTGACCGGTGAATGAAACAACCCAACCCGATGTGATACGGAGGAAAAGTGTCATGTTCAAGAGCGACCTGCTACCATCAAAGACTTCTCGATTTTTCCCAATTTTTCCCTAGTCATTTCTGACCAGTACCTCTTTATTTTTGTCAAGCTTGAGGAGGATAACATATGCTTGTTCTATAACCTGCCCTTCGGGCAAGCCCATCGCTATGTTTTAACGAGCCTAGCGATAGGGAGACTCGTTCTCGTCTAAAGACAAGTTTGTCGCTATTTAATAATTTTAACGAGTCTAACGACAAGGAAAACTCGGCCCTTTTCATTTTTAGAGAGTCTGAAAAGGTACATAAAGTCAACTCCAAAATTCCTTTTTCGTCATCTAATCCCTTAAGTCCGAAAAAGTATAAAACAATACAGAAGGGATGAGTTTTCGGTACTTTTAATGAGCCGAACAAAACAAGCGCTCGATCTTTTTGCGCAATAATCCCTCAGGTCCAAAAAGATTAAAATCTAGAGGAGGGATAGCTCTTCCGGTCTTTTAACGAGCTGGAAGGCCAAAACTCGGCAATCTTTTCATATTTTACGAGTCAATTGAAAAGAGCTTAAAGAAGACTCGTCTTTTGAGGAACGAGTGATGAATAGGGATAGCAGCTGATTCCAGGTACAGGTTGGAATTTTCCAATCACGGCAGTGTCACAAGGATGGCTAGGTGAAATCACTCTTCGCAGCTGTTCCTCAAAATGGGTAAACAATCATATGGAGGTAAACGATCGGCCAAATGAACGGTGGAGGTGAGGCTGCAGAAACACGACCAAGGCTTTTATATGGTTGATCAGGTTACATACTCAATAGTTATTTACCGGTATGGGTTCATTTTTTAACGAGCTTGAATACTCCCAAAACACTGCTCAAAGCTTATGTTTATTTTTTAACGAGCATGAACTATGCTGCTAAAACTGCTCGAAAGCTTATGTTTATTTTTTAACGAGCATGAACTATGCTGCTAAAACTGCTCGAAATACCAGTCATATGATAAGATTGTCTCATTGTGAGATCCCTATTTTTTATGGAGCTTCATCTCACTACGCTCTGCTCCGCACCCTTCCTTTATGCAAGTTCGAAAACGGCCAATCCCAAAAAAAACAGATAAATAACTGGTTCTGACACAGCTAACCCAAAAAATAGGTAAATAGCCGCTCTTTTCTTGCACTCCAAAAGGGTTTGCATGCCCCCAGGTATAAAATATGATTTCAAGGTTGCCCCTCCTCCTTCTCACTTCTATTTTTCTTTGGGTGTTCATAGCTACTTGTCGTCTTGCTAGTTCAGTTTAACGATACTTGTCTTCTCGTTAATTTTAACGGGTCTATACGATACTTGTCTTCTCGTTAGCCCGACTTTTAATAGATTTTTCGCAAGATCGCAAGAGAAGAACACTACTCAAAGACAAAACATTGGTGTTATTGAGGGAGGCTTACCTCTTTCTGGTTACCCGAAGATTGTTTCGTTAGACAAAACACTTCCTTGGCCTACCTTTTTCAGGTTACCTAAAGATTGTTTCGTTAAACAAAACTCTTCTTCGGCAATGCCTACCGAAATAGACAAAGATGGGAGACGGGCCCCGTCTCTTCCAAGTACCTTGACAAAAGAATCCTATTCTAGAACAACCCTCTTTCCTTCATGGACAGGGTACGGACTAGTCATATTCTTTCGTGGAAATCCTACCTTATACCCAAAGTTCTCCGCCGAAGCAGACCAGGACGCATGCCCCCTGGGTTCCAGTCATGTCCTCCCAAATTACTCGCGCTCATCAAGAGGACGGACCGTGGGTTGAGACACTTCTTGCATGAATAGACCATTTAGGGATGGTAAGCGACTATTTGCGATGTGTGATTCGAGAAACGAAAGTTGGTCCACGAGCTTGACCATTGTTCCTCCATGTGGAAAACACATTACTCTAAAGAGTGAGGAGACTACTGCTCCTATGCAATATATATAGTCTCGTCCAAGGAGTAGGTTATAATCCAAGGGTCCTTGAACGACCATCACGTTCATTTGAACGGTCTTCCCCTTCAGTGTTATTGGCACATTGGGGAGGATTCCTAAAGGGCGACTGGTTCCTTTATCAAAGCCTGATAGATTTCTCATCTCAGGCAAAAGCGCAGGCGAACCAAGCGCTTTCCAAGCAATAGAGGAAAGGATACTCACAGATGCCCCCTCATCAATGATAGTGCCAGCCATTACCATTCTGTATATTTGACAAATAATTCTGAACGGTATACTGGCTGGCAACCAGGGTCTGCCTAGTTGGTTCCAATCAAAGGACACAACCAGGTTGCTTGGTGGTGGGACCGAGTAAACGGCCGGATAGCGCTCTGATGAACTTCCTTCCTGCGATAAAGGAATGGTGGCATTGTCCCCTTGATCATCAGAGTCAGTGCTGATGAAGAGAATCTGGACGGTGTCATCTTGATTCTCCTCTGTGATGGTGTCATTCGAAGATGGAGCCTCTGAAGGCAAAACCGGGTCAACTGCCGTATCAACCTTTTGACTTTCGTCAGGCATGGATCCAGACGGTTCACCTTCAATGACAGGTGCTTCGGCTGACCACCTGGGCGGGTCAACCAGATTCTCAACTAGCGAGGGACATGGCAAGAGTTTTTGATATCCAGGAGGAAGATTTGCTCGTAATATCGGGCGATCTTCCAGAACTCTTTTTGCCTCGTCTAAGAAGCGACAACGGTGGATGGCGTGATCGCCTTCACACAGTCTGCAGGGAAATTTAGCTTTCCCGCTCTGTCCTGGAGCTTCACTCCCACTAGTTGATGGTGAACAATCGACAGGGCTATCAGAGGTCGATGCTACCGAATTGTGCAGACGGGGGGACCAGTCTCTTAGTATCCGAGGGATACATGGACAATCTCTATGGAAGTGGTCTCCCCTGCATATGACGCATGGCGATTTAGGCCTTACGAGTGCGGTGTGTCGATTTTTGTTAGATGACGATTGTTTGCCCCCAGTCGCCTTAGGCTCCTTCTGCTTCTTTTCTTTCTTCTTCTTCTCCTTTTTCTCCTTAGGAACTCGGTTCTTTGACCGACCAGTTCCGTCAATCAAAGAGGAAGGAGGAGAGGAAGATGAAGTAGAAGGCTGGGAGGCAACTCTTGTCTGATCTAACTGTTGACTCGACTACTCAGGAATGGTGGCATTCTGAATGACATTGGTTGAAAAGAGCCAAACAAGTAGGCCAATTGTCAATCCTGGAAGCGACAATGTGGCCATGTGGGGTGCACCAACATCTCCCCAAGAGGAGAAGGGACTAGGATTCCCACTAAGGGGAACTCCTTGGTTGGTGTGCTCCATCTTTTCAACCTGAAGATCAACGCGGGAATAAGGGTGATTGTTCTGTTTAAAATAAATTGTTAACGACGCTTTTAGACACAACTTGCTTTTTCAGTTTTAAAGAGTCGAGAAAAAGCTAAAGATGACTCTAGTCTCCTTCGATATTTTAACGAGCCCGAAGTGACAAATGCTCGGTTGGACTTTTTCTGTTATAGAGTCTGAAAAAGGCCAAAAGAAACTGCTCTGGAGATCTAGGCAGAGGGTGTGCCAAACCTTTCGCAAAACCACAGAATACGTTTTACGGTACGGGTGGTCGATCTTCGTGAATGCTGTGTTCACTGCATTGCGATCAGTAGGGCGGCCGACACGGCTTCCTAAGGATAAAGGATATATGCCTATAGGGGTCTCCCAATATATACGCGACGGTACGTGGGAGCACAAGTCCGTATTAGTGCAATCGTCCCTCAGGAGGAATCACCCACCTTCTTAGAGATCGACAGTCACTACATTTAACGACGCCGGAACACGTCTCTACCTAGACCTCTACTGTGAGCGTTATGTTGCAAAGCGTTGTTAGGTTCATTCAATATATTTTAAGTTGATCTTTTTTAAAGTTTGTCTTTCAGGATCACCACGAGATGTATTGGTACAAATTCCTAAATGCAGTCTAAGATGATAAGCAAGCTTTATAATCTTTCAACTTTTTAAAATCCTAGCTACTAAGGGAAAAGAGAGCGACTATCTTTTCTCAAAGAGCAATCAGCACACTCTAATGCACTCTTCCTAAATCCAACATGCAATCTTATCAAAATGCAAAATGCACAATGCAGGTGTTTGTTTTCACTTTCTTAGTATAAATGCCTATAAAGAAAGCTTTTTGTACAATTTCGAATTTGCTTTCAAATGACTGAAAATAAACAAGTTTACTTTTTCCAAAATCAGCAAGGGTAGAAGAGATTACAATCACTTTGCGATTTTTCAAAAGAAATACTTGTTTCGACACTTAAAAATGACAAATTCAAACCAATAAGCAAAAGCAAACGATAGATCAAACTGCAAACAGCCAATGAACTCTCTTCTAAGATCACAATCAATCACTCAATCAGATCTGAATCAAGGCTACAGGATGACTATTTCGCTCATGCAAAGGAAAACTGTAAATGACGCCACAAACACATAAAAACACTTACAGTCTTTTTGTACAAAAATGAGGCTGAATACAAGCAAAGAAAAGGGATTACAGATGTGGTACCTATGCTGGTTAAAGGCTGCAAAAACAGAGATCAAAACAGGCAAAAGACAGCAAGGAACCCCAGTTGCACAAGGCCACACTGGTTCAGCGCAGGTACAACACTGTCAGTTTGACATTCAGTGCAGGTAGCCTTCACGGGACCTGCATTGAAATGCAGACTGCCTTCACAGTGTCTGCGCTGAAAGGAGAAACTCTCGTCTCTCTTGGTTTCCGGGTCATAAAATGCTCAAAAATCAACTGTTTCAGGCCAAATCAAAAACACAAGTAAGGTATAAACAAAGGGATACTTTGAAAGGGTACTAAAGACTATCACAAAGGATCATCAAGTCATTCATGAGTCCATTGTTAAGATCATAGACAAAAACCCAGTAAAGGATCAAAGCAGCAACATTCTACTTTGCAAAGCAGTTCGATTGTTGCCGTTGAGTCTATGAAGTAAACAATGATGCAAGCTCAAACAAAATGACTAAAACAAAGTTCTTCCCCAGCGGAGTGGCCAATTTGTTGTGGGGAAAAATGCCTATGCAGGACGATCCTATCCACCTAAGGCGTGATATTGCCTTAGCAACAAACGAATGCAGCTACTTCGGTTTCTTTCCTTTATGAAAATGAAAAAGAGGAGATTGGTAGACTTACCGTTATCTTTCGGTTGTCCCTCGATCTAGATCCTCTCCGCTTTGTGTGTCCACAGCTACTTGCCTCCTCGCTTTTGCTCTCACGAGATCACAAGAGATCAACTACCTGTGACAAGAGAACAACTATATGCAACAAGAGAAGGACACAATACAAAGACAAATATTCATATTGATAAATGATTCAGGATTAGAAGTAAATCAAATACACTAATGCAAATCATACAATAAACACCAGCATATAGGAAAGAACCAAGAAGCTTTATTGATTGATAAACAGGGTTCAGGAAGAGATACAACCCATAGGGTTCCAACCCAGCATCTCCTTCCCAGCAGCAAGGAATTCCTTCTTCAGCCCCTTTCAAAAGCATAAACACCCAATGATCCAACCACAATCCAACAACAATTCTTTACAATACAATCCAACCTCCCTAGACCTCATGAGAGAGCTCTATATATAGGAGTTTTGGAGAAAGGATGAGTCAGCTTGAGGCTTGCATGAAGCTGACTAGTGTCCTCTCCCACTTCAGTTCTTGAGTCCACTTGGAGATTCTTACTTCCACTTGGAGATTTGGAACCTCTTACTCATCACCAGTCGAATTCCTTGATCCAAGTGTCATTTTGGAAGCTTCCTGGGCATTGACACCTTGAGGAATAAGTCTGCCACTTGTCCAAGTACGCTCAGTGCAGGTGGCCTTCTTTGCAATTGACATTCAGCGCAGGTACAGAGTGGAGCACTTGACATTCAGCGCAGATGCTCAGTGGAGCAGTTGACATGATCCAGAAATTGCTTGTTTTTGAGTGTTTTCAGGTGGAGAACTTTTATAAGCTACTGTGGTTTGCTGGCCTTGTTCCTCTAGGGGTAGGAACAACATGTTTAGGGACTTTGGATCCCTTAATTATTGACATTTCATGCTCAGTGATGCAAGGCACAAAAATGTCTATAACAAAAAGGTTATTCACAAAAAGAAGGTATTGATTATGAAGATACCTTTGCTCCAGTTGCTAAATTGAATACAATCAAAATAATGATAGCATTGGCAACTAAATATGATTGGAAGCTATATCAATTAGATGTAAAGTCAACTTTTCTAAATGGTGACTTAAAAGAAGAGATTTATCTTGTTCAACCAAAAGGATTTGTAAAGAAGGGTCAAGAACATCTTGTATGCAAGTTAAAAAAGGCCCTATATGAACTAAAATAGGCACCCAGATCTTGGTATGAGAAAATTGATAAATTCTTCTTTCTGCGAGGATTTAACAAAAGAAAAAATGATCCTAATTTGTATGTAAAGATAGATAGAAATGGGGATATAGTATTACTCTCTATATATGTTGATGATCTAATAATAACAAGGAGTGCTAGTAAATTGATTAACGATATAAAAATGAAGTTATCACAAGAATTTGAGATGAAGGATCTTGGTCAAATGCATTATTGTCTAGGTCTTGGAGTGTGGAGAGATAATGGAAGGACCTTAATCACACAAAACAAATATAGAAATGAAGTACTAAAGAGATTTCATATGAATGGATGTAAAGCAGTGAGTACTCCATTAGAACAAAATATCAAATTGACAAGTGAAGATGAAACAAAAGAGGTGAATGGAACATTGTATCAACAATTAGTGGGAAGTATGAATTATTTCATTACCACTAGACCAGACATTGCTTATGCAATAAGCATATTTAGTCAATTCATGGCTAAGCCTCATGAAAGCCATTGGATAGTTGCAAAAACTTGGGTCCTTCAATATTTAAAGGGAACTATCAATCTTGGTATTGAATATACTAATGCTTGTAATGTTGAATTGATAGGTCATTCTGATTCTAACTCGGCTAAAAATCCAAATGACAGGAAATCCACCACTGGATACATCTTCAATATAGGATCAAGATGTGTATCATGGAGCAGTAAGAAATAGGCAACAGATTCCTTGTCATCAACCAAAGAAGAGTATAAAGCATTATATAGTGCCACCTGTGAAGCTATATGGCTCAGAAGAATACTTGAAGATGTTGGTGAAGGTCAAAAAGAACCTACAGTGATCAGATGTGATAATCAAAGCACCATCAAACTGGGAAACAATCCTGTATGTCATGCAAGGTCAAAGCATATAGACACACAATATCATTTTGTAAGAGAAAAGGTCCAATCAAAAGAAATTTCCCTAATATATTGTAATACAAATGAGAATGTAGCTGACATATTCACTAAGCCTCTTGGAAAGGAAAAATTTGAGTTTTGTAGAAGTAAGTTATGTGTTGTAGAAAATTCAGATTATGTTGTAAGCCTAGCTGAGACTTAGACCAACAGGCATGTCAATTAAAAGTATGACTGTGTCTTATGCATTGTGTTATAGTGTATTTTGTGTGTTTTTCATATGGTTGGAATTAAGGGGGAGTGTTGGAAGCATTAATTCCAACCACCAAACCCATTAAATGCTCAACCATCTCGAGAGTTCAGGAGATGACCTCGAGACTTCTGGAGACTTCAGGTAGTGTCCTGAAGAAGCCACTGACAACTAGAATCCAGAAACTTCTCAGCTATGTATAAAAATCATTGCTTGGTAATGGAATGGGTAAGCTGTGTTTGTGTTCAATCCAGTGTGTGCATTCTCTTATTTGGGTGTGCATTCTCTGATTATGATGCATGGCAAATAGATCATGTCATTATTAATAAGTGTTTAATGCTAAAGGCATTCCTTGTATAGAGTGCAACATGACAGGGTGTTTTCCGAAGTGTTTATTAATATAAGGTTAGTGGAAACCTTCAGCATAAACATCTATATATAGGACCATTTAGAGCTTGGTCGATTCAAAACAAGATCATTTCTCATCTTAGATAGCCTAATAGATTGTCTTGGTAATTGGTTTTGATAACTTGTAGGGTGGCCAATTCTGTGCAGTTGTTGTTATACTTTTTCTATTGTTTCTAGTCGATGACTTTGCATCCACTGAAGCTTGGTTTATCCATTCATATAGTGCGAACCCTAAGGGGAATGACACCTTTCTTTTCCTCAAAGAAGCTGTCGGCAAGAACAACTTAGAGGGAGCTCGCCGTGGAACTGGTCATGGAATTAGTAAGAAGGAAAAAGGCCCTTCATATGAGCATAATATAGAAAAGAATAAAGAGAGATATGTGGTTTTTCATCACATGGGCATAGTCCAGGAATAGGGCACGACAACCCTCCCGGCCATTGACAATTCTCTTTCGTAGGGATTAGCAAGGTGTAAATAATCAATGTTTTCTAGTATATACATGTACGCATTTAGATACATATGAAATTGCTATCAATCAAGTCTTCAGAAGAATCAAACTCTTCGAGGTGCATAATTAAAAAAAATTCATAGTTTTTAATGTGAAGTGTTTTTACCTACGAACATGATACTTCTAAATACGTGTTTAATATATTAAGATGGAGAAATACGTCCATATGTGTCCTCATTAACATGTACCCTACTAGATTGTAGGGTAAGCCAAAATAAACTAAGAGAAAATGTAATATGACCAAATATTATGTAGAATAAAAAGTGTTTACATACCCGAGGAACTCGTGCAATGATTTTAACATGGTTCGATATAGACTCTGATTATTCATGTTCCGTTTAGTTTCAGTTTTCCTTAGTATTTTTCGATTACCAGTATTGAAAATAGTAATATTGTTGCATCTCTAGATCTGACTACATGTCCAACTTTCAAAAGTGATTAAGGTATCCGATGTTACATATGGACTAGTGAATTTGCTTTTTAAACCTTCTCTTATTTTCCTCTTAAATTTGAAGAATGGCTTTGGGTTAAAGAAAAGTCAATGAAACTTGTTGCGCTTAAATGTGTTGGAAAGGCAGAGGAGACAAAGCATAAATAATTCACACACAAATCCATGAATTGTTGCTTTCTTATTAGTCATACAAAACATGATTCTTACAATGAACCTGGTGAAGGGTATTTAAACGTTTTTTACTAGTGACTCACCTAAAATATCTTGACATGCACCTACATGCAACCACACACTAAAAGCCATCTATCACTTAACTCGACTTGACTCAACACTCAAACACTTAATCACTTAATCACTCAGTTAATTGACCTTCTATGTTTAGCTAGCTCCACATGCGGGAGTAATTACAATTTCTAACACTCCCCCTTAATTATGACCATATGACTCAACATAACTTAACTTGACTCAATTATCACTCAAACATGCCTGCTATTCTATGTCTCAGCTAGGCATACAATGACTCAAGGCTTTCATAATTTTGCATTTTATTTTTCTATTCTTCCAGATTCTATAAGCTCGAAATTGCTTCATTCTCTATTGAAATTTCTTGTTGTAGACTTTATTCACTTGTTGTTGCTGCAATTTTTCAAATATTCGTTCAACCATGGACTGCTATCAAAACATTGCATCTTCAAACTGTCTTCTTTGCTTTGCTTCTTGTGCTTTATATTCATGAGTTTGAATTGCTTCAATTTGTCGTATTGGTTTATGAATCCATTCTTCAATGAGCTTCAAATCTACATGAAACTTATTAACAACCTTGTTTTGAACTTCTTTGCCCATGATATTTTGAACACCTACATATTCAAAAACAATGTTAAAAACATGTTTATTATTCTCTTCAGTGAGAACTTCCTGCTCTACATCCTCCTTCTTTTCAACTGCATGGAGTTTGTCTTCCACTATTATGTTGTTAGTGGATATTATCATAAAAAACTCTTCAATCACTTTATCTTGTTCTTGATCATCAACTGTTGCTAGATCACATACTGCTTCATGAGCAGTTCCAACTACTTCATATCTTGCTACTACAGTGGCAGCTTCAACCTTCAATGTTCCATCAAACATTGTGCTTAGCATATTGGCACAATAAATCCCTATTTCAAAACAGAAACCACACATATCATCAACATAATGTTCATCCACACTATGGTGGGATATCCAAGCATGCATATGCTCATTGACAATTTCAACTTCACCACATCCATCAACTGAGGCTGGATTCACCAATTCACATATAACTTTGCAGTTATCATCCACATGTGTCTCATCACAGTAGGATTCACTATCATCTGTATCATCCACGTTATAGTCGATTCCTTGAGCATTAATATGCTCTTGCTCTACTTCACAAACAGAGGCTTCAACTTCTCTCTCTGCAATCTTTGTTGTGTATTCTTCATCCATATGCATGTTTTCATAATGGGTTTCAATTTTATGGTCTTGAAAACCGTCATCCACTTTTGAGTGTGATTCTCCAAGCTCTGTTTTCCTCTCAGAGTCTTTTTCATCTACTCTCAGATCTACAACTGACTTCTTTGCTTATGACATAACCTGCTGCTGCATGTCACTCTCCTTTGTGCTAAACTCTACTTCCAAGATCTTCCATGCTTCCTTGGAAGTTGTAGATTTTGCTACCTTGGACAAACAATTCTGATCCAAATCTTGTTTTATAAAATCCAATGCCAAAACATCACATACTGCATCATATGGGTTATTAGACCTGTACTCAATTAACTCTTTAACTCTAAGAAAAGTCAACATCTTGATAACTCAATGATCAAAATATTTACTCGTAAACATAGGAGGTGGTAGTAGATCAAAGCTACACCAATCACTCTCAATTTCTTCTTTGTCTTGTGCTAGACTTCTTAGTTCATGTGTTGCGGTCTAAACCTCTCTAACCATGGAAATGGTCTTTGCCTCTTATTTCGATTTCTTTCCTTAATGTGCTTCAGTTGCGCTTTGCGACCCATGACTGTTGTCATTCCTTTTTTTTTAAATCATTGTTTTGTTGATTGCTTGATGTTGTCTTCCTTATCGCCCCCGAAAAAAATATGATTTTCAATATGCGTCCCCCTAAAGTACAATCTTCACCAAAACACTATCATACTTGACAAAAAACAAAATAACTCACAAACTTTACTAAATCCTAAATTCTCTTACCAACAAAAAAAAAACTTTATAAACCCTTTTATAAAATCCTTCGATTATTTTTTTATCTATAAAAAAATCTATTTATAAAATATCTTTATATATAAAAAAGGCAAAAACCTTTCTAAACTTGAACATTTCACCCTATCAAAATTGAATTTAAAAACCTTCGAATGCTTTTTATATTAAAATCCTTCGAACTTTATGGCAAAACCTTTTATATTTCATAAACGTTTATGACCGTCAATAACCCGTAAACTTTTAATAAATCCGTCCTTAAAAAGAAACCAAAACACTTTAATATGGGTAAAAAGAATCGTAACTTCAAAAAAACACCTTCCGTGGGTCACTCTCCTTTAATACCTTTTTGTATTGAGTGACTCTTTAACAAACTTTTATGAGTCAACTCTCACCACGTGACAGTTTAAGCAAATTTTCTTGACTTGGTTAACGCAGCCATGGAGGCCTGCGCACTAATTCTCTTTACGGAAACGATAACCTACGTTAGTCCTTTAACGCGGCTCTATGCTAAGCCTAAGATCGTTATAGGTCAAACAAGAGGTAAAATTATTTATCTCTTCTCTCTCATGGATTACTGGTGATCCGCTGTCCCTCGCTCTTTGTAATCTTGTTCTAGTACTAATTTGTTGTTAAAAAGGCAGAGGAGATAAAGCATAAATAATTCACACAGAAATCTTTAATTTGTTTATCTTTTATTAATCATACAAAACATGATTCTTACAATGAACTTGTGAAGGGTATTTAAACTTTTTTGATTAGTTACTGGCTTAATATATCTTACATGCACCAACATGCGACCACACACCAAAAGTCATCTATCACTTAACTCGAGTTGACTCAAACACTCAATCACTCAGTTAACAGATTCTCTATATTTAGCTAACTCTAACATGTAGAGTTAGCTAAATATAGAGAATCTGTTAACTGAGTGATTGAGCTAGAGTAATTACAATTTCTAACAAAATAGCATTTACACAAATTAATTACTAACAAAATAGCATTTACACAAATTACACTACCTCTTTAAAGTTTAAACTAACGCCCGAGACAATAGAGATTTTAGAGAAATATATAATGTAATGATGTTAAATGTAGGCAATATTTTATGTTATTTATTTATATCCGCAGTGAGGAACAAATAAAACCTCGACTATAAGGCTTTGGTTGAAACCCAACGAAAGTACAGTCGTTTGAGGCCTTTTCTCCTTAAATAAATGAAGGAGGACGCTACGCTTTGTCAAATTAGAGATAAATACATGAAAGCTACAGGTGAAATCGAAACCCTGGAGAACAAGAAAGAGACCTTCACTCCCCACTATTTTATTGATACAAAATTTGCGTTTAAACAATGCTGGTAGAGCTTAGAGTCTTTCTGACTCATGCTTGGGGATTTTAATATCAGTTGGATACCCTAGTCGTACAATGTTAATCTACTATTCTGGCTCAAATTACTTAAAATAAAATTAATATTTAAAATTAATATATATATATATATATAATAAAATATTTTGCCTGAAAATTATGTTGCTGAGTATTTCAAACCAGTCAAGGTTGAAGCTTGCAATCTGCTATGCCAAAGAAATAGTAATTTTATTTAATTTTTAATTGTAGTTTTATATATTAATAATTTAAATTTAGTAAGAAATAATTTAGAAAATGATATTTAAAAAAAAATTAGTTAAAATTCAAGATATTGACCCTGCTTCCGAAAGCAGAGGATCAAACCTCTAATTCCCAAGTCGCAAATCTCTTTAAGAGGCGCTCTAACTCCCCTGCTCGATTCTCTCTTAAAAATCTGTGAGACAACAGGGTTCATATTCAGAGACGAAGGGCAGAACGTGGGCATTGAAATTCTTCTGCCCGACACGACTGGTGATGTTGCGGGCGATGATGGTGGAGGTGGTCGTAAATGTGGGCGGCTAGAACCACTTTCAGATGCAGTCCACCAACTAATAAAATTGATCCGTCTGATTCGAAGAGGTGTCGGATGTAGCGTTTCGCGATGGAGTGAGATCCATGTAACCATCAGAAAACGAGCAGTTTGAAAGAGAAAAGGCAACACAAATATTCCATGTTTCGTCGCTTTATTCAGATGGACTTGTTCTCTTGTTCAACGAATACTATTGATTCTAGGGTTAGGGGCTTTTTTAAAGTCGAATGAGGTAGCTTTTGGCGAAAGAGATTTATGTACCAATCAGAAAACGAACTATTTCCCATTTTAGCTATTAATCATGAATAACGCCGCTCACTATTCAGACGGTGATGATTACTGTTCAACAGTCAGCGTAGTGGGCTAGTGTCACTGGATAATAAATTTCATTCCTCCCTGGTGATCAAACGCAAGTTGAAAGATCACACAGTTTCAGTTGTCATTGAAATGGAGATCAGGAAACAGAAGAAAAAGAAAGAGAACCTCTTACTAAAACCAAAATGTCTCTTAAAAGCATGAGAAATTGTTTAAATAGCGTCTAACTGCCTCACCACATGCATGTGCTCCTATGCAGCTGAAGATGTCTATAAATTGCAATGTTTAGTAATGAAAGAAACAAGTTCTGACTGTGATTCTATTCTCTGATATGGTATCAGAGCGAGAGTGTGAGGGCTCGCTGGTGTAGAGGTTGCAGTAGTAAGGTTGTGTGAAGCCTGTGTGAAGTGTGGTGAAGGCTCGGTTGTATGCATTGAGCTTTGTTGAGAGAGTCTGTTGTGCAGAGCCCAATTCCTGAGGTGGATATTACTGTTGAGAGAGTCTGCTACTAGTCAACCAAGCATGCAAGCCTGCAACTTTGTTGAGATTGTTGGTTGTGCAGAGCACAATTCCTGAGGCGGATACTACTGTTGAGAGAGTCTCCTGCTAGTCAATCAAGCGTGCAAGCCTGCAGCTGTCTGTTGGAACCGCTGGAAAAATTTTCTTCGCTGTTGTCACCACGTTGCAGAGTGCCTTGGTATATTTACAGTGGTAAAATTATCTGTACTCTTGCCATTCTGCAATATGTGGTTCTGCAATATAAACTTTTGTGAAGTATTTTTTTATGATTAAAAAAGGGAGCAGAGCATATTGATGTTATAAAGTGTAATAAGAGCAAGTGGGGTTATAAGGAAAAAAAAAAAAATTAAATTGATATTCAAGTCTGTTGTCCGTGGTCTTTATAAGGGTGACCAGGAATATATGTGTTTTTATAACTTGTTTTGAAATGATATTGGGAAGCGGAGAGTAAAAGATATTGTGTGGTTTAAGGAGTGATAAGGTAAAATTTAAGTGGTGAGAGGATTATTAAAAAGAAAAAAGAATTTCTTTTTTTAAAGTGAAGTTTAATATAAGGAGGTTTTATTTTCTTTATGGTGAAAATTTATGAGATTTTATGATGATTTTTGTTTCATGAGATCACTTTGGATTTGGTGAATTTGGGTGCATTTGGCTTTAGATCTGGTGGATTTGGTTGCATTTTGGTGATTGGAGAAAGTTTTTTTTGGCCATCATGTCAAATTGCTTGGCTCGTACTTATTTGAATGAATCCACCAAAATTGATGGAGGAAATTATGTGAATTGGAAATTCAAGTTGTTGACTATTTTAGAAGGTTATAGTTTGTGGTCCAATGTGAGTGGAGATGAGCCCAAATCCATTGTTGCAGCTTCTATTCCAGATTGGGAGAGATGGAAGACTAAAGCAAAGGTGTTGCTGTGTATGTTTGTAAAGGACAATATTATTCCTCACATTAGAGATTGCAAGACATCAAAGGAAACATGGGATATGCTGAAGGGTTTGTATGAAACAACAAATAAAAACTGGATCTTATTTTTGAAAACTAAGCTTTTATCTCTAAAAATGGAAGCAAATAAAAATATAAGCAATTTCATATCTCCTGTCAAAGATTTAAGTGATAAGTTAGGAGATATTGGTGAAAGGGTGTCTATTACTGACTTAGTCACCATCACATTAAATGGCTTGGTGCAATATTATCAAGTTTTTGTTTCAAGTCTTTCAACTAGAGAGAAGCCCCCTACGTTTTATGAATTGAGATGAATTCTTCTACAAGAGGAGGAGAGGATGAAGAGCTTTAATTTGGGCTCTAATAGTTCATATTTGGTGTTGGTAGCCAAGAGCAAACATCCATACAAAGGCAAGCCATGGGACAAGAACAACGGAGGAAAGTTTCAAGCTAAACAAAAAGGTATGACACAGTCTAAATTTCCAATCCATGATAAGTCAAATGATGATTGTTATTATTGTGGTAAACCTAGGCATCATTCTAAAGATTTCTATAAAAGGAAATGTAATGAGTCTAGGCAAAGAAACAAAAGGCATAATAGAAATTTTGTGGACAAAGACATCTCAATTAGTGATGGATTTAAAAATCTTAAACTGTTTGTTTCTGATGCTACTTTGTCTATGGAAAATGATGATGTGAATGCTTGGTTAATTGATTCTTGTGCATCACTCCATATGTCTTGTAATAAGGAGTGGTTTGATGAATATTATGAAAATATTAATGGAACATATGTTTATCTAGGAGATAAAATATCACTTAATGTTCAAGGTTATGGCGTAATAGGTGTGAATTTGTGTAATGGACAAGAGAGATAGACCCATAAGGTGATGTATGTTTATGGTATAAAAAAGAATTTAATTTCTGTTTCTACTATTGTTGACCAAGCTTTGAAGGTGGAATTTGTTAAATCACAGTGTGTAGTGAAAGACATTCAAGATCACTACAAGGTTATTGCCACAGGTACCAGAGTTGGAGGCATGTATAAGTTGGATGTGACCAGAAAAAGTCAGTGAGCGTTGGCATCTACAACAATATCAACAGTAGAGTATGGCATCAAAGGTATGGACATTTAAATCACAATGATTTAATGCTACTTCAAAAGAACACAATGGTTGAAGGTCTTCCTGTCTTGAAGAATGATCATGTTGAATGTGAAGCATGTATACCTGGCAAGCAGCAGGGAGGAATTTCCTATACATAAAGAAAAAAGGCAAAGGGAAATACTTGAATTAATTCATATTGATGTATGTGGACCTATGAAAACTAGATATATTGGTGGTGCGTAGTATCTTCTTATTTTTGTGGATGATAGATCTAGGCATACATGGGTTTCTTTCATAAGAAAAAAGAGTGATGTTTTTGAGTACTTTAAACAGTTTAAGAGTATGGTGGAAAAACAAACTGGTAATTGCATCAAAATTTTGAGATCTAATCAGTGGGGAGAATACAAATCAAGAGAATTTAATCAATATTGTAAAAGCAATGGGATTCTACGACAATTTGCAGTGCCACATACACATCAGCAAAATGGAGTTGCTGAGACGAAAAACAGAACACTAGTTGAAAGTTCACGTAGTATGCGTCAAGGTAAAAATATTTCTAATAGTTTTTGGGCTGAAGCTATTAATACTATTGTTTATTTGAAAAATAGGATTCCAACCAAAATTTTAGAGCTTAAAACACCTTTTGAAGCATTTTATGGGTACAAACCAAAAGTGAGTCATTTAAGAGCTTTTGGTTGCAAGGCATTTGCTCATATTCCAAAATATTAAAGAAGAAAACTTGATGCAAAGTCAATTAATTGCATATTTATTGGTTATTGTGATGATTAGAGATCATACAAGCTGTTTGATCCCAATACTCATAGACTTCTTGCAAGTAGGGATGTGGTGTTTCATGAGAATGCAAATGAAGGTGATAAAGAGAATGACACTGATGTATGGCATGATACTGATGATTATGTCAAATTTGATACAAGTGTTGAACAGGAACAAGAAGAATCACAGGAACAGGTACAAGTTTATGATCAAGGAGCATCAAGCAGTCATGATGCTCCAAGAAGAGGAGAGGAGACTCCACAAAGCAGAAAGAAAGACGAAAGTAGTAAAAATCCAAGAAGGTCATCACGTCAAGGTCAGGTACCTATAAGTATAAAGATTATGCATTAATGTCTCTTGTTATGAATGTTGAACCTTCAAGCTATGAGAAAACTAAAGAATATGAAGAATGGAGAGATGCAATGAATGAAGAATATAACTCTATAATAAAGAATGACGCATGGGAATTAACAGAATTTCCTAAAAACAACGTTCCCAAAGGATGAAAATGTTGTACAAATCCAAGTTTAATGCTGATGGAACTATTGATAAGCATAAAGCTAGATTGGTTGCAAAAGGATATTCACGACAGGAGGGAATTGATTATGAAGATACTTTTGCACCTGTAGCTAAGTTGAACACAGTTAGAATCATAGTTGCATTAGCTACAAAATATAATTGGAAAATGCATCAGTTAGATGTCAAATCTGCATTTTTGAATGGTGAGTTAAAAGAAGAAGTTTATTTGGTTCAGCCTGAAGGGTTTGTAAAACAAAGACAGGAGCATCTGGTTTGCAGGTTAAAGAAAGCTTTATATGGTTTGAAACAAGCACCAAGATCTTAGTATGTGAAAATTGATTCTTTCTTTTATGAGAAAGGTTTTATGATAAGCAAAAATGATCCTAACTTATACATCAAGGAATATGAAGGTGGGAATGTTGCTTTAATATCTATATATGTTGATAATCTACTCATCATAGGAAATGCATGCAATTTGATTGAAGAAATTAAAATTCAGTTGTCGCATGTATTTGAGATGAAGGATCTTGGTGAATTGCATTATTGTTTAGGTCTTGAAGTTTGGAGGGAATCTGGTAAGACACTAATCACACAAAGCAAATATACAAGGGAAATCCTTGAAAGGTTCAATATGATTGAATGTAAGGCAATATCTACTCCTTTAGAACATAATGTCAAATTGTGTAGTGATGATGGAACCAAAGAGGTGAATGGAACCTTGTATCATCAAATCGTGGGAAGTCTGAACTATCTCACCACTACCAGACCCAATATAGCATATTCTGTCAGCATACTTAGTCAATTCATGACTAAGCATTGTGAAAGCCATTGGAAAGCAGCAAAGAAAGTCTTTCGATATCTGAAAGGAACATTTAATTTCGGTATTATGTATAGTGATGAATTTGATGTTCCGTTGGTAGGTTATTCTGATTCTGACTGGGCTAGAAATATAGATGATAGGAAATCTACTACTAGGTACATGTTCAACATCGGTTTAGGACCAATATCATGGAGCAGTAGTAAGAAACAACCAACCGTTTCCTTGTCATCCACCGAAGCTGAGTATAAAGCATTATGCAGTGCTACTTGTGAAGCAATATGGCTTACAAGGACACTTGAAGATGTTGGAGAAACACAACAAGAACCTACAATAATCAGATGTGACAATCAAAGTACTATCAAATTGGCAAATAATCCTATATATCATGTGTTATGTTCCTATACCAATAGGTGTCATAATTTTTGAATGGCTGAGGTCAAATCTATAATATGTACATACCTTTGCTTTCTGCAAATGTTTTCCAAATTTAAAAAATCAAAAAAGAAAATTATAAAATGTAAAGAGGGCATGTCCTAAAAGAAAAATCAAAGGACAAAAAGAATAACCTTGGGAGATAAGTAGATAGGTAGAGTAAATAAAAGGAGCTTGACAGTTTAATCTGAGCCCTTGGATGTAATCAGGATAGACTTCGATAGATTTTTATTGTAAAAGAAAGGAAAAATGTTTTGATAAGGGTTTGCCAGCTTAAGTGTACACTAATATAGAAAAAATGGAAGGATGAGTAGATGGGTAAGTAGTTGAATGGTTGCAAAACTGTGATGAATGATTAGTTAAAATCATATCATTTATTGTCATCATCAAGTTGCTACAGTATGGATGATAATTAGACATTTACAGAAAGTCAAGTGATTAATTTCCCCAATCATTTTACCTTTAAAATTTTACTAATTTCCTATAAGCGAAGTCAAAAATACCTAAAACCTTAAGTTAAAAGGGCTCAGAGAATTTCTCTGACTTCTGGAGGGACCAGACCCTTGGCCCAATAACTTATAGGGTCTAAGTACTAAAGCCCCCTCACCAACATTCACCCCCTCCATAATTCATTCATTTCATCTAAAAAATCCCTTTTCCTAAGGTAAAATCACCATTTGCCTAGGGAAAGTAATTACCCCCATACAAAACCCCTTTTTTCCACAAAAACCCACAAATATGCATTTAGCCTAAGTTATAATGTTTAAATGTGAAAAGAAAATAAATTCAATATACATTATACTTAGCGCATTTCATTTTCCGCTTTCGTTTCATATTGACTTCTAACATTATTTATTAAATCCTGAAGAATACCCCTTTCCCATATGTTTTATTAAAAATCCCATATGTTAATATCCCACCCCGAGGTTTGAAACATAAGCCTTATTAATAAACTAATTAAAGGGATTAATTAAGTCGATCAGTGACTAATTAATAACCGTGACCCACCGCCGAATTAAAAAGATTAATTAATCAATCAGTGATTAAGTGATAATATGTCCGTGCTAATCAAATCACTCCCGACGTCATTAAGCCTCCCTGATATGTAGTTAATTAATCCTTCCTCTTATTAAAACCCTGTCGGGCCCCTTCATTAAACTTCCGATTAAATCATCGCCCCGATCATCGTGCGATCTGACCCCTTTTGATCTGACAGTCGATGCTCATATGGGAGGCCTCCGACGGCTGACCTTTACCCTCCCGATATGGGTGGTTTCACTATTCACCCTGCTGCTATGTGGCACCCGATGAATGGCATCGGGCGGCCTTCCTCCAAAACCACTTTATCCCAAAAAGCGGTGCGATGGATTCCACTTACCACCTCTGCTACACACCAAAATGTCACATCCCCTGTTGGCACCAACTTTCCTTTTCCCAATGTACCTGCCAAAGTCATTGCCTTTATGAATAAAACGAAAAAACTTTTTGCTAAGTATACAGAAGTTGATGAAATATATAAAAAGATGATAAGAATGAAGTTACCTGCCAGTGAATGGTGGACAAAACTTACAGATTTACAATAAAGTTACTATAGTGAATCTACATGGTAAAACATGGTTGCCAGGTAGAACAGGTAAGACAGAGTCAAAGCAGAACAAGTACAAAGTATCAGTAGGTAGAATATAGAAAGTGATTCCAGCACACAACTACAAAGCAGTTGAAAGATGCCAAATCCGTATTACAAAAGCCAGCACAGTCACAATAAAAGGGACCGCAAAAGACAGTTCTCCATCTGTCTTTATCTTTGTGTTGAAGATATTTTCGATTTCCTATAATAACTCTCATATTGTTATGAGATATTTTGTATCATTTTTGTATAAATACTTCACAAATTGAAGTAATTAGTGTGGATTAAAATACATTTTTGTAGACATTTTGTTTTAAGCTAAGGAGTTATTGTGCTCAAGACAGGACTAGTTTTGCTGGATATGAAATAAAGCTGAGGACGTTTCACTGTATTCTTGTGCACAGTTGGAACAAATAAGTATTATCTCTTCATGTTATAAATATTCATATGTGTCTCTTACAAAATCTAAAAGTAAACAAGGAATGATATCATCAGAATTAGCTTAAATGCTCTCTGTTTTAACTGTTTACTTTTCATATGTTTTCTACTAAACTGTCGTGGTTTGGGAATTCTTAATTGTTCCCTTACTTCCATTGTTTACCCCACCCCCCCCCCTCTTTGGTCCATAGTAAAGGATTCTTCATTGTCCTTTGCTACTGATCATCCTTCCTTTCTTCATCTTAATCCCGGTTAAGGATTCTTCATTTCCCTTTGCGCTAGTTAGGACTACTTCATCCATTTGAACCTGTATATTTGCTTTTGTTGTGTTAGCCTACCCTGTGAACTCTTACCTTAGTGATTGATCAGATCCAGTTCAACGACTCTTGATTGACTCCATAGCCCAATGGCCTGAATACTTGCTCTGCCCTTCTGTTTTCTTAAATCCAACACCAAATCAAAACAAAACAATCATGAACACTAAGAACTAGCCTGAAATCTAATTGAAAACAAAGTAAAATTATAAAGAGAGAGCCCTCTCTAGACTTAGGTTGGCTAGAACCCGAGTCTAAAATATTAGGTTTGTGTTTACCTCAGACTATTCTTTCTTTGATAACTTCTAAGGAAAAAATTTGAGTGATAACATAGTGGCGACCATATTGGGGAATTCAAAACCCTCAGTTTTAATAAACCTTTGAGAAATTCAAATTTTTATTTTTAAGCCTCTTAAAGGGTTATTAGAAGTTATTTCAACAAATTCATAAAAAAAAAATAATTAGAAAAAGCTCGAAATTTGGCTTCATGGAGAACTCACTATACCAGGTCCAACCCTAATCCAAATCCTCCCCCTGTATTTGACAATCCCAACCTTATTCCGAGAATAATCAGAAGACAAGAAAGTTGAGTAAGCCCTAGACCTGTTTTTAGATCCAATTCATGCCTTGCTGAGTGGTTATTCATTGAAGACATTCCTTTTGATGAGTATTTTGATTTTTCTCTTTTTAGAACCAAGTCTGCGAGTGAACTTGAGGACACAGTCCTAGATCCATCATTCACAAGAGAAATTGAAGTCCAACAAACCAACTTGTTAATTGGTCAGTACCTTTTGAACTCCCCTCAATTATCCCTTACCACTGATAGAATCCCTGAACTTTCTGAAACAACTTCAACATCTTTTAGCTCACCATCGTTTCCCCACACCTCTGAAGATCATCCCCCATCGCCATTCTCCCCCATCAGCCTATCACTACCCTTCAAATACCCATTACCCCTATTACCCCAACTCCTCTTGTTGTCCCAAATCCTCCTGTTACCCAACTCCTCTTGTTGTCCCAAATCCTCCTGTTACCCCAACTCCTGTTCTCAATCCTGTCTAACTTAGAGCTATGGCACTCAGATATGCTCCCCTTGTGATGCATGCTCCTCAAGGTGCCTTACCAGCAGATTATCAAAGTAAAATTACCTTATTTGATGGCACTGGAACTTACACAACACAAAAACACACAAAAAAGATGACAAATTATTTTGAACTGCATGAAATTGACATAGGAGATGTCCAAATGAGAATCTTTGTCCAAACTCTAGCTGGAGAAGTGAGAACATGGTTTAGATCTTTGCCTCCTCAGAGTATAGATAGTTTAGAAGTTCTTTACCAAAAATTTTTAAATAGGTGGGAGAAGAAAAAGAACCCCCTTCAAATTCTTTCTGAATATGAAAACCTTAAAAGGGGACCAAACGAAACTGTTCAGGACTATTGTACTAGGTTTAACAATGTATATAATGCAATCCCACTTGACCTTAGGCCTCCACCTAGCTTAGCCCTGATTAAGTTTCCAGACAGATTTGACACAGATATGGCTTTTCAACTTAGAGAAAGGAATCCACCTACACTTGAAGATATGCAAAGTGTAGCAGTTAGTGTAGAAGCTAATCTGCTATCCAAAAGGGCTAGGGTTAGAAACGAGAGAACACCCTTGAAAGATGAAACTTCGCCCTTTGGTAAAAAAATGGATGCTTTAGCTAAAGGAATGGAAAGATTGATGGATAGAATAGAAGTCATTGAAAGGAAACCTCAATGGGATAACCAACAGGAAAATACAGTAAGTAATCCAAACTTTAGGAAGAACCAAAACCAAAACACTGGTAAAAATGGGCCTGATCAGAACATTAGACCACCTTTCCAAGAAAATTATGCTAAAACTTCCCATCAAGAAGACCCTGATATAGACACCCAAATCAACCTAATGGGATTATATGATGAGGAAACAGTATTTCTGACTCGGGATGATCAAGACTTATACATGCTTCAACAGTTACAGACTCAAACTGGAGAATATTTCGACTATAAGCAAGGGTATGACTCTGCTATTTTCGAAGTGCATAAACAATACAATTTAAGAAGCAAAAAGAACATTGATGTTCCAGACAAGAATAAAAAAGCAATACCTAATCAGCCTAAGAAAGTAAAAGCTGTAAATCAGAATCCTCAAGTTACAAAAGTTTTACAAATCCATTTTAAATCACATCAAAACCCTCCCAGTCCAACTATTGAAGATGTAATCGATGACCAACCTTCTAATGAGCAACCTTCCACTTCAGTCCCCCTCAAGGGAATAGTGGAACAACCTCCAGAAATCATATTAGAAAATCCAATTAAAAACACTCCAAACAATGAAAAAGAAGAAAAGACTACTCAAAACCTTGGTGCTAAAATTTCAAATATTCAAACAGACAAATCCCCTCTACCTTTCAATTTGGGAGCAGAGGTGGCCAAACTCAAAATCTCAGTACCTCTGACAGAATTGGCTAAACATGAAACTTACAGATCTCAAATAAGTAAATATTTAAGCTTCCATGAGAATGAAGATTCTGTGAACCTATTCGATGATCAACCTCAGTTAATTTTCAGGCCTAATGTTAATGGAAAACTAGTAGAAGGAGGGACACCACCCTTCTACATTAGCATTAACATCCACAATGAAATCATACATAATGCCATGCTAGACTCTAGAGCTTCACACAATCTTATGCCTAAGTCTATTATGGAGAAGCTAAACTTGGATATTACTAGACCTTACAAGGATCTGTTTTCCTTTGATTCAAGCCAAGTTAAGTGCCTAGGACTTATAAAAGATCTGTGTATTTCCCTAGTGCAGTACCCTTCTAAGACCATACTTATGGACATAGTTGTTGCTGATATACCACCTAGGTATGGTATGTTGTTGTCTAGATCTTGGGGTGCTAAAATCTAGGGGTCTCTGCAACTTGACATGTCGTATGCTACCATATCAGTCTTTGGACATCCTAAGAAATTTTATACAGAGACTCGGATGAAGTATGTAGTGAGTAGCCATGAGAGACCTCAAAACTTTCCTATATATTCAGTATATTCTGATATTGATTCTTTCATACTTTACAATGTTGAATCTAATCAAGAAGACATTTCATACAACATAATAGCAGAACCAAAAGAAATTATAGTATTAAAAGAAAATCAAAATGTCCAAATTCATGAGATTTCAGATAATAAAGATGACCTAGATACCTTAGTCAAAGAAGATTTTGTTCCCCGAGACCATAAGAATTATGAACATGAAATTCTTTGGCATCTTGAATTTGATGGGTCGGTCAACAGACTAGGTCCAGGAGTAGGTATATGGATTTACAACTTAGAAAATGATCATTTAGAGGGTCATGTCTACAGATTTAAATTTAAATGTACAAACAACATGGCCAAATATGAAGCACTTTTGTTAGGTCTGAAACTGGTCAAAAGATTAGGAGCCATAAGAGTCTCTATTATGGGAGATTTTGAGTTGGTAATAAAGCAAATTAATGTTGTTTATATGACTAGGGATCCTAGGTTAGGATTTTATAGAGGGACAGTTGTAGAAATACTAAGTACTTTTTTAGAAACCAAGCTCGCTGTCATCCCAAGAAAACATAACATGCAAGCTCACAGCTTAGCCATGTTTGCGAGTACTTGCAACTTGCCATTTCAGCCAAACCATTAGTACATTGCTGAGGTTAGGCATAGAACTGCTATTCCTGACAACTTAAAGAACTGGCAAGTATTCAAGAATGATCAACAAATTAACAATTTTTTTACTTTAGATGAGGAATTTGTAAATAGCAACATACATATAGACATAGCATTGGATTTTGATTACACTAATGAAGTAGAAATTAACAAAGTAGAAGATGATCAGATAGATAGATTTCATCCCACAAAGTTTACAAAATCAGATATTTGAAACCTAAAACAAATGGAAATTGATGAAGCAATCGATGAAGAATCTGAAGTCATCAACCTTAAAGACAATTTTTTGCCCAAAGGATTAACTCCTTTGGAGGACTTATTTGATTCAAACGATATTCCTAAAAAGCCTAAAATGGAACCCTTGAAATCAGACATTGAGGAATGTAATATAGGCTCTGAAGAAGATCCCAAACTGATAAAACTTTCAAAATCATTACCTCCCAATGAAAAAGTGAAATATATGGAATTGCTTAAAGAATTCCAAGATGCTTTTTCCTAGAATTATGATAACCTGAAATCCTATGATACCAGCATAATACAACACACCATTCCATTAAAAGAAAATCAAAAGCATTTTAAATAGAAACTCAAAAGGATTATGTTGGGTCCCTATAATACTAGTGATTACCCCATTAATATTGTAGTTATACCCCTTATTTATATTGTTGTGCCCCTATTACCCCCATATTGTTATTGCTGTGCCCCATAGAATCCCTCTATTGTTATTTTTGTGGCTTTATATTATTATTGTTAGGTCGGCTGGATTATATTGTGACTCCTTAGACTCCTATATATAGAAAGGAGGTTTTGTCATTTGTATCATCCAAGAATTTTTCATTTCTGTAATGTAAAGGAGGTTGCCCCCTCGAAGAGGCTGAATTCTAAGGCATGGATTTATCTTTTCTATCTTTTCTTGAGCTGGTTTCATAACATTTGGTATGAGAGCTTTGGATTCTAGGGTTTCGCTGCTCCAAACAGGTCATCGTGGCATTTTCGCTATAACATTTTTCTATGACGTTTCAGAAGTCACAAAAAAACCCATTTGAGAATAAATTGCGCTGAACCTTGGGTCCGAATTTCAGAGCTTTTTGCGCGATATTTGCGGAGATATGATCTGAGGAAGTTGGTCTTTTTACAGAATCCTGAATTACATTCAAAACAGGTGACTTGGGGAAAATCGTCATAACTTTCTCTCTGGGGATCGGATTGAAATTTCGTAAGAAGGTACAGAAAGAGGACAGACTGTATTTTCTTGCAAGAGTTTTTCAGATCCATAGGTTGAAACAGTGACTCGTGGCACGTCGTACAAGTTTTCTCTACTCAGCTAGTCTATAATCAAGTCACTGTGGGAGATTTCGCATAACTCTTCCTTGGAGAAACCAATTTGGGTCAGTCTTGTGGCATTGGAAAGAGGATGCAGAAGGGTACCACAAGTTGCAATTTCAGAACTGGATGATCCAAAATTACAGAGATACATCAGATTCAATATCAGGCTTCTACAAAGTGAAAAAAGGTGTGTAGTTTTTTATTTTTATTTTTGCGTAAGCTTGGTTTGAAGGAATTCAAAGGGCATAGTAAAGCATTGTTATCGGTAACTGATTCCACGATGAAATAAAATGCAAACACCTAGTAAGGAACCTGAAAACTCTAGCATGACTCATGAAGAAGAGGAAGAAATGCTACATGATATATCAAAATTACAAGAACAAGTGCAACAAATGTCACGTTCACAAAAGCTAACAGAAGCTAAGATAAATGGCGTGGAATCTAAGATAAAGGGAATGGAAGCTAAGATGGATGATTTGAAGACAGATTTGAAGACAGACATGGCAGATTTGAAGACAGACATGGTAGATTTGAAGACAGATTTGACAATTTTTCTACAAGAAATACATACTAATGGTGAAAAGGTTGTAAAGGAAACTCATGATGTGAACCAAAGAAATGTTAATCATGATTCCATAGACTCTAATGTTGGATCAAAGACCCACCATATTCCAAAACTTATTATGAGGAAGTTTGATGGCAAGAATCCCGCCACATGGATATTACAGATGGAGCAATTCTTCGATCTCAATAATGTGCAAAACACACAAAAGGTACGTATGGCAACTGTATATTTGGAACCAAATCAGTTTGTATGGTATCAATGGCTTTGTTCTCGTAAACAATTTATCACTTGGGCAATTTTTACGGAAGAATTGATAGTACATTATGAGGATACAAAAAGCAACACTTTTTTTAGCCAATTGATAAGTCTCAAACAAAAGGGTTCAATAATGGAGCACATTGAGGAGTTCCAAAAATTGAACATAAGGGTAAAAGATATTCTAGAGGAGCATAGTATTGATGTGTTCATAGGGTCTTTAAAGGATAATATCCAACATGATGTTCACCTTTGGGAACCTGATTCATTAGAGAAGGCATTTAGGTTAGCAAGAAAAATGGAAAGCAAAATTATGGCAACCAGGAAGCATACCACTCACAACTATAAAGACGGAATTGTTGTTGCCCCTAGTCTTCCACAACCTATAAGGTTGAAACCACAACAATTGGAAGAAAAAAGAGAAAAAGAGCTTTGTTACAGTTGTGATATCAAATACACTAAAGGTCATAAGTGTGCTGAGAAGAAATTATTCTACATAGATTGTGAAGAGGAAGAAGAAAAGGAGCAAGAAAGGTCAAAAGAAGAGGATATACTCCAGGAACAAAGCCTAGATGAAGAACAAATAAATCCAACCATATCTTGTAATGCATTGGTGGGAATTACCACTCCTCAAACCATCAAGATAGAAGGACAAATCAAGAAGAAAAAGGTAATAGTGTTGATTGATTCAGAAAGCACCCACAATTTTATTCATTGTAGGGTAGCAAAAGAATTGAATTGCTTCCTATATCTAGCACCAGAGTGTCAAGTGATGATTGCAAATGGAGGAACAATAAATTGCTCTTGAAAGTACCATAATATCAAGCTGTCCATGGGAGAATATGTATTGACTAGCCCAATGCTTTCCATTCCAATGGGAGGTGCTGATGTTGTACTAGGAGTCCAATGGCTACAATCCTTCGGTAAAATAGCTTTTAATTTTCAAGAACGTTTCATCAAATTTTCTACGGAAGGAAAGGAAGTTGAATTAAGGGGTATCGCAGGGAAACCAGGAAAGATAATCAGCTTTAATGGTATGACAAAGCTTCTAAAAAAGGAGCAAAGAGGTGTAACTGCACAATTATGTTTGCTAGACATTTCCACATCGGAATCATCTATTTCTCCAGATCTCCAAAAAGTCCTGGACGATCAATCCAAGGTATTTGAGACTCCCAAATGTCTCCCACCTATGCGTGATCATGATCATGCTATTCGTCTGATTCCAGGAAGTGTTCCTCCAAACATCAGGCCATACAGATATCCCTATGTCCAAAAAAGTGAAATTGAACGTATGGTTGTAGAAATGCTAGAGGCTGGTATAATTCAACCGAGTCAAAGTTTTTTCTCTGCTCCAGTAGTATTGGTGCACAAGAAGGATGGATCATGGCACATGTGTCCGGATTATAGGGAGCTCAACAAGCTCACTATTAAAGATAAGTTCCCCATTCCTGTCATTGATGAATTACTGGATGAATTGCATGGATCAATTTACTTTACCATGTTACACTAAAAAATGTCACCATGACTATTTGCAGTTAGTATGGCTCCATCCACTGGCATACTATCCTCCTTGGCGAGTCTCATGCCTCTGCTCTTCATGTCAAACTTCAAGAAAGAGAGAAAAGTCATTTAAAGTCAATTATCTCTGGTACGCAGTTTCTCTTAGCCTTACCTGCGTGTGCGCAACCCAAGTTCACAATACATGCGTACTTGTACGCTCTGTATGTAAAGGGGTGGGTGTGTACCCCTGTAAAGGTCAAAAGGCGCGAGTTTCATCTTAAAAAAGTTACTTGTGGTCATTTCTAGAGCATTCTAGAAGCTTGTTTGACGTGTATGAAGTGCCTCCAGATGGTTCATGTATCCCTACCAAAGAGGAACTTATCCCATCAAGAGGGGAGCTATCCCATCCAAAGAAGGGCTTATCCCATTGATGGTGGACCTAAATAACTTCCTCTAAAACACTATAAATACAGGCATTGGGCCAAAGGGAGGGGAGGTTGAAAGCTGAACATTCCTAAGGGTAGATGCTGCTGGAATTAGGACTTCCTTGTAGAAGCTTGTGAGGAGAGATTACCATCTTTGCTTGTTTCATTTGGAAGTGGGTGAGCTGATCAGAGTAAATGAGAACTCTTTTGGACCTGCACAACACCAAGGCTCAGGTTGTAATGGTTCCTTTTGTTACCTTTTAATACAAATAAGTCCATTCTTCTCAAAAATTTGTTATTTATGAGTTGTTTCATATACTCCTTGGTCTATATGTTAAATATGTTTTATTTTATGTGATATTCAGGTCCTATTTAATCATTTGATTGTTAGTGAATGCAGGTTTCGAAGAGAAGGAGGAGCTCATCCGAATCAACGAAGCTGGACTACTACAACAACGTTGGGTTACAGGTAGGATCTAAACACTTGATTTCTCATATTGTAAATGCATATTTAGAGAAGGATTTCTCTTCTTTGTCTTATTTGTCACTAGAAAGTCTTATGCTTCTAGGGAGGTCGGTTGTGTCTGCACTAACGACTCTTTCCACATGACAAAATGGCGACTCCACTGGGGATCCATGAATGTGTTTGAGTTCTTTTTGATTTGATATTTTGGTTGGAGAAAAATCGTTTGTTTTCTGATTTTTGGCTGTCTAACTGTGTGTTTGGGTGGGTTAGCTTAGAGTCAAATTAGATTTTTATTTTTCTTAGCTTTGCCAGCAGTACGCAGCCTCTGAGTTAGGCACAGTGCGTACTTGTACGCACTGCGTCTTCGTGCACAGGGCGTACCCACGCCTGTGTCAACCGATCACCTGCGTACCTGTTGAGTCTTGAAAATGTCATTCATTTGCATTACACTTTCACTATTATGTTCATTATATCACCTCCATTTCACTACTATGTCACCACATTCATCCCACTTTCATTATCATTGGGCCACCTTTATGTTTTTCCAATCTTTATTATTTCTAAGCCTTTTAAGTGAATTTGTGGTTAAACATTAGAAAATAATGTGCATATGCTTATACCTAACAAATGGGTTGAGGTTGTTGGCATGTGTAGGTTGAAAGGAGACTTCTAGAAGACCCTTATGTGGCACCCCAAGGCCAAATTCGAATTTGGTTGGAAAGAATCATGGGATCATGAGGATATGTGTCACATCTCCTAATTGTATTGTAACTCTAAGAAGACATGTGTCTTATCAATTCCTATTCTGATTAGGACTCTAGAGGTAGAGGGAGAGATTCATGGATTCTCATTAATGAGATGGCTCTCATCTTTTTGTATAAATAGGAGATCTCTCTCCTTCATTTGCTAGTCTTTCCTTTTAGTCTTTTCTTAGTCCTTTTAGCTTGTTAGTCCCATGGCTTTTGAAAGCTTTGGAGAACTTTGTTGTACTTTGTACTTTTGAAGAAATTGAATAAAGCTTTGATGTTCTCAACATGGAAGGAGATGTGAAGTAGATGTCATGGAGCATATTAGGATGTAAGTAGAGTAGATTTCATTTTGTAAATATTGCTTTGTAGAATGTAAGGTAGATTAGATTTTCATTCATGCAATTTTAATTCATGCAAGTGTGTTTAATTTTTCTTTGATTTCATGACTAGTGGCATGTGTGCTCATCTTGTCTATGTTGCTGACCTTTATTTTTCTGTAGTTTGATTTTCATTAGTAGCATTTCTTTAACTTCCACTTTACTTTTGCTCTTAGATATCAAGTTGTTCATCTATTGATGGTTCTTTTTCCATAATCAAATAACTTTATTGGAGCCAAAATATCACTTATTACAGCTTGGTTTAGTTTGCTTTAAGACTCACATTGCTGACTTGTTCATAACTGTTATCACATGATAAATCTAGCTGAAAGGCAAAAAAGGTTAAGAAAAGGTTAAAGTAGTGTGATTTGTCTCCTTTATGTAGTGTCACTTAGATTTCACATTTCATTTTCATTTTAAATCAGCAACAGAGATACTGGGCCGATGTCATTAGTCCTTTATTTGATGTCTTTATTTTCCTTTAAGCATTTGATTTCATAGGTGGTAGGGGGCCCCTGCCTTGTATAGTTGTCACTTTAATTTCTTGTATTTCTTTTTCTGATTTTCATGTATATTAATGTACAGTTTGAATTACTGCATTTTATTTTCTTTTTAACATGTATATTATTGTACATAAATTTCTTTCAAGTTGATTGTAGATTAGTGATGCACATAGCCTTTTAATGAACTAATGACGTGATAGAATCATCTTGTCCTTTTGCTGAAGCAGCAAGGATACTGGGTCTCATAGTCATTCTCTCATTATTTGATTATTGCATTTTATTTTGATTGAACTAGTTGTATATTTACACTTTTGTTTAAATACTAACTCCATCAATAACATGTTTTAAGTTCTTTTGAAGTGCTAAGTTTTGGAAGTTACCTTTAAGGACATAGGCCTTGTCTTGAAATCTTTATCCATACTTGTCCTTTAAAAGTATTCTTAAGACCTTAGAAAACCAACAAGAACAAAACCCCAAAAACAACATAAACTATAAAACAACGAAGTAAGAGAAAGGTTAACTAAGCACATATAGTGCACCACACTTCATCAGTTTACGATACCCGGATTGATAATTTATGTAGAGCAATTTAAGACATTAAATTGACTAGACATTTTGGCGCCGTTGCCGGGGAAGTGTAATTAGGAGACCTTATTTCTTACATCTGAAAAAAAGAAATTAACAATTCTTGAGTGTTGTCTCCTCCTGCACTTTGTGTGATCTAGAGGATCAGAAAAAGATTTGTTAAGTAAAAAAGAAAAAATAATAATTCTTGAGCATGCTCTCCTCCTGCACTCTGTGTGATCTGGAGGATCAGAAAAAGAATTGTTAAAAAAAAATAGGAGACAAAATAAACTTCATCACTTCAATTGATTCAAGAAAAAAAAGGAGAAGAAAAAAAATAAACTTCATTTCATTTCCATTTTCACTCCATGCCATCCATTTCATCAATAAAAGTTATTTCCCCATGATCATTTCCATTAAGATTGCCTAACTATCTCTATTTAGCTAAGTGGTTGCTGTGATACCGGTTTCCGCAGCTGATACCACTCTGTTTTTCAAACTTACAGTCAAGATGTTAGTGCAATAAAATGAAAATCCAGGAAGGACTAAGCAATACAAAAATTCACAATTTCAGAGGAAAAAACAATCTATGGCTATCTCCATTCCTAGCTTTTCATTGTGTCTTCAACAAGAAAAATCTGCATATTGATTTGATGTTTTGGCCTCTTCATGATTTCGTTTCAGTGCATTCTCATCCCTTTGTAAGCAATTGATTTGCATTCATTTGAACTGTGCATCTTATTTATATAGGAAGCCTTTGGTTTTGGAACGTTTTTGGAAAGTCAACATAGGAAATTTCTCAATCATAGCAAAATCTTAAACCTATGGAGGCCTACATAAACTGTGCAAATAGATTGAAAATAGAAGCTTAAGGCATGCTGCAGTCACCAACACTTAGAGAAAATGCTGAGCTCATGATCTCCATTGTAAGCTTCACAAACTTCTTTGGATTCTTGATTCGCTCATTCCCCATATTTGCTGTTGATTGTACCTGAAAACAATCTTTCTTTGAAATCTATTTTACAGAGTATTTCACTTCACGGATTTAATTTGAATACCTGAGGCTAAAACCAAATTATGTGTTTTAACATGGTGCATACTACCGCTAGCAAATCGTCCTACCTCTGATTCAAAAATTTTTACAGCCAAATGCAACAAATTCATAAAAGTGCAGAACAGAAAAAAATTAACTCAGAAAAAAAACGTAAACAGCAGAAAAACGTCAAACTTTACATGCTCGATTTGCCCAAATGGTAGCGAATTTGAGAAAATAAAACATGGGTTTCTTTTCTAGGTGGGTCTATTAGATAACCCAGAAACCGTTTGAGGAAATTTGTAGCGGTCTGGGAGAAATCTGCAGTTCTTCGAAGTGTATTTTTGAGTGCCGCGTGAGAAAAAAACAGAGTTTTAATTAAATGAATAGCAGTAATTTAATGCAGCGTGCCTGAAGAAGATAAATCAAATTAGGAGTCAAATATGTGCTGGACATCAATCAAATTACACATCTCTTGTTTTAAAACATTCATCCAACACCTGTTTAACAAACAGTTTGAATTGAACACGGCACTGTAAATGATTTCAAGAATTTAAATGCATGGGAGTTGTAGATTATGTAAAATTATGTTGATGCAAGAGCGAGAGTCTGCAGGTAGCTTAAAGCCGTTACGACTCATGGAAATAAGTGTTTTCAGTGATCGGATGGTGTTTGTGCGAGCTGTTCATGAGGCAAAGTGGATAAATGGGATGGAGCTTAGCATCTATGATTCATGGTTTGATCCAGTTGTTTCTGTTTTACCTGGGCTTGTTCCCGATGGATTTATTTACTTGAGGGCCAGTCCAGACACATGCCATAGACGTTTCCAGTTATGAAAGAGAGAAGAAGAAAATAGTGTGTCTTCCCTGCTGAATGTGGTAGTCATGGGTTGTTGTCGGTGAGCCAATTACCTCTTGATTTTACTGAGATTTAGGGCGTCTGTTGTTTGGTCCTTTTTTTTAAATGATCAGAGAGAGGCGGCCATTCTTTTATCATTTATTTTTTTATGGATATGACATTATGGTATGGATTTTGTTGCGGTTAATCTTTCGTGGATGAGAGAGAGTCTTTTGGATCAGGGGCTCGCATTTATTCATAACCATTTAGAAATAAAGGGATTTCTTCACTCCTCCACATTTTTTTCCTCTTCCACGCACACAGCCACTCCATTTCACAGTACTTTCTACACTCTGCACTTTCCGCAGCCAATACAGCGTTTCCACAGCCAATACATCGTTTCCGCAGCCAATCCCAGATTCCGCAGCTGTTTTGTTAAACTCTAGGTTGCAGGTGTCATCAAGCAAAACAAGTCACATGGGTAGTTAGGGAAATGTCAGTACATGGATGGTGTCCTATTCATTCGACCAAATTTGATGAAAAAGACCCCGGTCAAAGGGAAGTCAAGTTGTGTGTTATCACAAAGTCGCCACACTGAGTCGCCACACTAAGTCGCTGCATGTCAAGAAAAAATAATAATTTTGAATCAATGAAATGAACAAGTTATTTTCTCACTTTTCTGAAGGTATTGATTAATTTTGGACTGATAATGAAAGATGAATGGATAATTTTTTATTCAAGATTTTTAGCTATAGAGCTGTTCCCCAATTCCGCAGCCAAAAAAACCTCATTGTTCAAATCAGCCTATCTTTCTCATACAAAATCAGATTTTGATGATTTAAGTACCATTGGAAAGATCTCAACAAGATCTATACAGTGGGAAATATATCATTAGAGTTTGAAATGGAAAATAATGAAATAAATTGCTGAAAAGAAGCAACATCAACTTGAGGCACTAATTCCAAAGCATTTATAAATTCTTTTGATTTTTCCTTTGAGAACTTGTTTCATTAATACAAATTCTTAGTTTTGTGTGTAAATATCATAACTAGAGAGATTGATCACCTCTCTCCTTTGATAATCTTACATTCCATTGCTGAAGAAGTATTAGTTTTTTTGCAGGTTTCAGGAGGAAGGACAAATGACTACAAGAGAATGGTGTCTCTCTAAGAGACCAATTTGTTTCATAAGAGGATGATCAGCAACAAAGAGAAAATATGTTGATGCAAAATCAGATCCAAACACTTGAAAAACTTTCAGATACTATTGTCTCCATCACATCCATACTTCATAATAAACCATTCACCTCATTCCACTCCATACTTTTCACTTATATTCACATACACTTTCCATCTCTTTTTGTCTATTCATAACCCACAAATAAAAGCAAGAGGCTCATTCACATGCTTATTGCCATTGCCATTTCTGTTCTCCATTGCCATTTTCCATTTTCATTTTCCATTCCTTGTCATTTTCATTCCACAAATAAGCCCTGCTTCAATGCAAATTATTGAGTCCATAGTCCTTTGAGTCTAAGTTCTTTGAAAAAACACCTTGAGGCTTGCATGCCTTAATGGCAAGTCCTCATGCTGACAAACAATGGGAATACATTAATGTCCCTTGTTCGTTAGATCTTCTAGGTGACTCGACATCAGCAAATTCATTCGTACCTAGCAAGATGTGTTTGGGCATCTTGACTCTCATTGTCATCAATGGTGAGAGTTCTCGTGTTGACTAGTGGCATCCATTAATGGCCACTAAGCCAACAATTTCCTACTATGTTCGACATCAGAACATCTTTTCACATAGAAGGAATTGTGCCAATGAGTTTTGAAGATATAAAGACTATTATTTTCAGCATTTTGGAGCAGATTCAACAAGTTTTAGTAGAAGCAATAAAAAGTCATCTTATCTCTCTATCCATGACTCCTCTTGATCAGCCACTTGAAGAAGAAAATGATCAGAAGTTTTCAGCCACCACACATACAACTCATCCATTCCAAAGGGTAAGTGAAGGTACGGAATTTTCTAACTTTTAACCATAGAATTCCATAAAAAGCTAGAATGATAATTGTTGGAAAAACATTTCTCTTCCTCATTTCATAAAATTGCCAATACCATCAGTTGGGGGGGGAATACATTCATATTCATATCTTGCCATGTCCATATCATATTCAAGAGCTCACATACTTCCAACATATATTAATTATTACATTGCTATTATGAGCATACAATGGCTTTTGAAAAAGTGCTTATAGGATAAATTGGATACAAACAAAATCATGGTTGTCACACAAGAACCAACCATCATGCAATCCAATAAAGATATACTTTGCAACAATAATCAAAATATCATTATGCAAAGTTCAAAGATCAAAATAGAAGGCAACAAAAAATTGTTGCAACACAAGAACCAACCATGTTGCAATTCAAGTGAAACACTTTGCAGAAATATGAAGTTATCAAATGATATCATGCAAAGTTAAGCCAAAGCTCAAGGATCAAAAGAGTTAATGTAATATATATTGCATGAGGACAGGCAATAGCTTCAGTTGGGGGGTATGTTGAGTCTTCAAAATGTCATTCATTTGCATTACACTTTCACTATTATGTCCATTATGTCACCTCCATTTCACTACTATGTCACCACATTCATCCCACTTTCATTATCATTGGGCCACCTTTATGTTTTTCCAATCTTTATTATTTCTAAGCCTTTTAAGTGAATTTGTGGTTAAACATTAGAAAATAATGTGCATATGCTTATACCTAACAAATGAGTTGAGGTTGTTGACATGTGTAGGTTGAAAGGAGACTTCTAGAAGACCCTTATGTGGCACCCCATAATCATGGGATCATGAGGATATGTGTCACATCTCCTAATTGTATTGTAACTCTAAGAAGACATGTGTCTTATCAGTTCCTATTCTGATTAGGACTCTAGAGGTAGAGGGAGAGATTCATGGATTCTCATTAATGAGATGGCTCTCATCTTTTTGTATAAATAGGAGATCTCTCTCCTTCATTTGCTAGTCTTTCCTTTTAGTCTTTTCTTAGTCCTTTTAGCTTGTTAGTCCCATGGCTTTTGAAAGCTTTGGAGAGCTTTGTTGTACTTTGTACTTTTGAAGAAATTGAATAAAGCTTTGATGTTCTCAACATGGAAGGAGATGTGAAGTAGATGTCATGGAGCATATTAGGATGTAAGTAGAGTAGATTTCATTTTGTAAATATTGCTTTGTAGAATGTAAGGTAGATTAGATTTTCATTCATGCAATTTTAATTCATGCAAGTGTGTTTAATTTTTCTTTGATTTCATGACTAGTGGCATGTGTGATCATCTGGTCTATGTTGCTGACCTTTATTTTTCTGTAGTTTGATTTTCATTCGTAGCATTTCTTTAACTTGCACTTTACTTTTGCTCTTAGATATCAAGTTGTTCATCTATTGATGGTTCTTTTTCCATAATCAAATAACTTTATTGGAGCCAAAATATCACTTAGTACAGCTTGGTTTAGTTTGCTTTAAGACTCACATTGCTGACTTGTTCATAACTGTTATCACATGATAAATCTAGCTGAAAGGCAAAAAAGGTTAAGAAAAGGTTAAAGTAGTGTGATTTGTCTCCTTTATGTAGTGTCACTTAGATTTCACATTTCATTTTCATTTTAAATCAGCAACAGAAATACTGGGCCGATGTCATTAGTCCTTTATTTGATGTCTTTATTTTCCTTTAAGCATTTGATTTCATAGGTGGTAGGGGGCCCCTGCCTTGTATAGTTGTCACTTTAATTTCTTGTATTTCTTTTTCTGATTTTCATGTATATTAATGTACAGTTTGAATTACTACATTTTATTTTCTTTTTAACATGTATATTATTGTACATAAATTGCTTTCAAGTTGATTGTAGATTAGTGATGCACATAGCCTTTTAATGAACTAATGACGTGATAGAATCATCTTGTCCTTTTGCTGAAGCAGCAAGGATACTGGGTCTCATAGTCATTCTCTCATTATTTGATTATTGCATTTTATTTTGATTGAACTAGTTGTATATTTACACTTTTGTTTAAATACTAACTCCATCAATAACATGTTTTAAGTTCTTTTGAAGTGCTAAGTTTTGGAAGTTACCTTTAAGGACATAGGCCTTGCCTTGAAATCTTTATCCATACTTGTCCTTTAAAAGTATTCTTAAGACCTTAGAAAACCAACAAGAACAAAACCCCAAAAACAACATAAACTATAAAACAACGAAGTAAGAGAAATGTTAACTAAGCACATATAGTGCACCACACTTCATCAGTTTACGATACCCAGATTGATAATTTATGTAGAGCAATTTAAGACATTAAATTGACTAGACAGTACCCCTGTCAAATTGGAGAAAATTTCATTTTTCCTCTTTTAGCTCTTTAGATTTTGTTTTAAATTTGTTTTTACTGCCCAGATCCATTGGTTTACTGTCAGAGATCTTCAGCTGAACTTGTCCCGTTAGTGTCGAGGGTTTTGGTGGAATTCATAGGGATTTTGCCTTAGGGTTTGATTTTTAACTGGTCCTGTAGTGACTTTTGCGTTAGAGATTGTCAAACCTTGGATCTCCTTGGTTTTGTTCAGTCCTCTTAGGAGTCGGGCCTGTCATAGAAGTCACCCTTGTGAGAGACCTACCTTTGTGTCTTCTCTTTGCGAATCTCGAAAAGTTTGTTGGTTAAAGCTTTGAATTTCATCCTTAAAAAAAAGAACAAAAAGATTTCGATTTTGTTTTTTGATTAGTTTATGATTCTGCATGAACTGATCCTTAGTTGCATTTTGACTAAGTAAAACATCCGGGAATTATCCTTGTAGGCTTTTGTCCTCATTATTTTTTGCTTTTAGGTAAATTGCCTTTTAATTTGCTTTTGAGTGAATTTGATTTGATTGTCTTAGATTTTTTAAATTTGATTTGATAAATAGTTTTACATGCTTTACTAATATAGAAAAAACACAAAAAATTCTTTTGGAAAAAGTTTGCTTTGGTAACATTTGTAGTCTTTTGGAAGAGAAAGGAAATTTCGTGAAGTAATTAGTGTTCATGAGTTGTATGTTTTGAAAAGATAAAGAGATTGTTTCTTTGATTGTCTTTGCCAAGAAAGTTGTTTTCTATAAAATTTTCATTTTCCAACTCTCTTAGCTAGGAGATTCATTGAAAAAGAAAAGTAGTGTAAATCATCTTAGGTGCATATTTGTAGTGGTTGTGAGTCGACTCTACACACCACCAGTTTCATCTCCACTACCTTTTGTCTTTAAGAAAAACCATAAAATTAACGCTTAAAGTAAAATCAACTTGGTAACTTTTATTTACTAGGGCTCTGAAACACCAATATAGATCATGCTAGTGTCTTGGAGTAGGAGAGTAATTAACTCTCCAAGACAACAAAACCAAACAAGTAGCTTATCTTGTGATAGAATAAATCCAATTGTTTCATTTGTACTCTGGGAAAGCTCCTCTTAAAGAAGAAGCACGAGCTCGTGTCCGAACCAGTGAGGGGATCAATCCTCCCTCGTTGGGAACGACGCCAGACACGCACGTATTACAAACGGTAAACCTCGGATTAACCATTGTCGAGGAGCCAGGGGTCACTTGTCAGTAAACCTTGGATTATTGTCAAGGAGCTGGCAAGGGGATTGAGCTTGATACTCTACCCTTGCGTGCTGTCGGAGTGTAGACTGTTCCCCCAAGTGCATTTGTTGCTGTTGGTAACCTTAGTGATCATTATCTTTAGGATTCTACCGAGGTGACGGTGGAGGGAAGATCCCACTGTACCTGGAGCAAACGTCGGCTAGACTCACTTGGATTTTCCGGGGGGTTCACTTCACTCGAGACAGTTAAAGTGGAGGAACTTGTGTCGGTCTATTCATTAAGCAGGTTGCCGGGGTAACTATTCCACCCGCCACTTCTGTACTGAATCCGGCGATGTTGGGTTTCATCTCCAACTAGCATTTTTGGTCCGGAAGGCTACTGTTTGTGCTTGGTTTGACGCCCTAGATTCTTTAGGCGTGTGATTCAAATTTGTTTGGTTCTTTAGAGACTTTAGGCAGTTTGTTTTGAGATTTTACTTTGTTTGCATGTGCAGTAGTTAAAAGTCTTTAACTGTGGCTGAATTACCGAGACAGTCCCCTGGATCTCGGGGCAAGTCTCCTGAAGTTGTCACCGTGGCCGATTTGTTGAGGAGGTCTCGTAGACTTCGAGGCCAACCTCCCGAAGAGGTTCCGAGTCATTACGAAGGTTTAAAGGTCCTTGTAACTCCTAGTGGCAGTAAAGTAGGTTCACCTGAAGAAGGAGAATCGTCATTGGTAGTCCATTCAGATTACCAAGGTCTAGAAACAGGTTATAATCCTGAAGCAGTTGCAGTTTCCGAGCTTGCTGGTAGTTTTTCATCTACTAGTGATATAGGCGAAGAACCTGAAGTATCTGAACCTGTTACTCCAACTTCTAGTGCACCTGATTCACCTAGGGTAGAAAGAGTCATCACCGAAAATCTTCCTGCTGGTTTGATAGCTATTCAAGAACTTGCTCTAGAGGAAGAATTAGGCGTATCTATCCTTGAAGATCAACCTACTATTGATCTCAAAGAGTGTGAATCTATCTTTTACAGTCCTCCTAGAAGTACTACTTGGTACCTTTCGTTAACCAATTATTTAGACAACTTAGGGATAGGTTTTTCTCCACCTCGAACTCCTTTTCCACCTGGAGGTATTTATACTCCTGTAAATATGTCTGGTCAGTCGTCTGTGTTCACTCAATGTCCTGAATCTTTCTTGTACAGCGGTCCTTCTGTTCCTTCTGGGTATCAGTCACTTTTTGGTACTTTTGCGGGAGCATCTCCTCAACCCATTGAACATGGGTTATTAACTGGAAACAATGGTAATAAGCCATTGGGCGTAGGAGACATTTACATGATGTCAGGTTCAATTCCCGGTTCTCCACCTCAAGGTGGCCAATTACCGTCTGGGGGGCAGCCTCAATTAATGCCTGGGGGGCAACCTCAAGGTACGCAAATTGTGTCTGGGGGGCAACCTCAAGGACAGTATGTACCCATAGTACAATACATTCCTCAAGGTCAACCCCAGCCTCAATATGTACCCCAAGGTCAACCTCAGTATCAGTATTTACCTCAAGGGTATCAACTTCAAGGTCAAGGTCAACCCCAGTATCAGTATTTACCCCAAGGTTATCAACCTCAAGGTCAATACTCGAGTCAAGGTTATCAACCACATCAAGGTCAAGCTTATGTTCAAAGTATGGGAAATGTACCTGTCAATTATCAATCTTACCCTCAACTTGGTCACGGATCTTAGTATCCTCAACCTGTTACGGGTCAATACTCCAGGATGATAGTGTGGGATCCATCACAAGGTCAACAGGTGTTGCAGCCAAGTATACAGTTGTTACCTCAAACTGGACAACCCGTAGTTTCTGGTTCACCCCAGCAACCACAACCTGTCCAGTCAAATATTCAAACTTCTGTAACTTCGGTAGTTACTCAGCCGCCAATTGCACCTAGTACTCCATCTCAAACGACTGCTGCAACTACCGCAACATCTACCGCACTTACTTCTAGAGTATCGACAGCTCCGGTTTCTACTGTCTCTGCAACCACTCCTCAAACATCTTTACCGTTGTCCGGATCTACGATTCAAACCACGGTTCAGATGCTTGTAGGGCAGCCTGGTTTAAGTACTATTGTAAGAAGTCAACCATAATTCACTTATCAATAGTACCAGGGACAGTACCAATTCGGTCCTTCTGTCCAACAACCGGTTTACCAGTATCAACCGTATCCTGGGTACACTTATCAGCAACCTCAACAACCCCAGTACGGTCCGGTTAATCCTGGATTTCCAGGAGGATATAATATCCCGAATGAGATTCCTATTCCTAGTTATCCTAGATATCCTCCTCCTCGAACTGGCATTGTGACCCAGAGTTTTAGAGATCCTAACCGGCAGTTACCGTTTATCGCAACTTTGGATTTACCCGACTTGACGCGCCTAACGAATGATCCAATCAATTATCTTCCGTTTTGGCCGCCAATGCCTAATAAGTTGCCCAGTGATATACCCAAGTTCGAAGGTAGGTCTGGAGAGGATCCGTCAAATCACGTGATGACTTACCACCTCTGGTGTGCCTCAAATTCCATCTCGGATGATTCGATCCGCTTACGTCTTTTCCAGCGTACACTCATTGGTCTCGCGGCCAAGTGGTACATTGAGTTACCACGATCATCTTTTTATAATTTCAGCCAGCTAGCTACCTCGTTCCTAACTCATTTTCAGTTGCCGGTCAGATACGATAATGGTACTGAGCTACTAACTTCATTAAAACAATCGACGTCCACTTATATTTCCGATCATATCCATGAATGGAGACGTCGAAGGCGTTTAGTGAAAGTTTTTATCCTGGACCAAATCTTAGCTGAATGGTTTGTTAAATCATTATTACTGAAGATTACTGAAGACGTAGCTAAGGCCAAAGTAGTTACTGAGGAGCAAGTCATTGCTCAAGCCCAGTACCTTGACTTAGTTTACACTCAGTCGGGTACATTGCACGAGAAGATCCCAGATCTTCCTAAGTCAAATCAAATCGCTGCTGCTGCTTCGAGGTCTCATGCTGCTAATGGCATGATTGGTACGGTGAATACTAAAAGTAAGAAGAAATCCTCAAAGAATTCTTCTCCAATAATAACCTTACCAGACTCCCCGATAGGAGAATCTTCTCTTGAAATTACTGCCGACGTTCACGTTGTAGAGTCATCTACGGCTAAATCAGAAAACGGTGGTAAGAAGAAAGGCAAGAAGAAGGATAAAGCAGATAAGGCTCCAAAGGAGAAAAAAGAGAAGTCGGAATCTAATGACGAAAAGCGCAAACCTCGCTATCCTTGTTTAATTTGTGAAGAAGATCATTTCACAAGAGATTGCCCTCATCGGGCAGAGGTTGTGAAAATCGTTAAAGGTTCCCCAACTCCTGCTGTTTTGAAAGATCCATTTCCAAAGCAGGAGAGTAAAATGATAGGTTCTTCCTCGAGTGCCAGTGAAGAACCCATATTGATGATGTCTCATGTACGGATTGCGACTCGATCGCAAGATTACGGTAGTAAGAGTCCTGTTGATGGCAAAGAAGCAGAATCTTCTCATTCTAATCCATCAACCTCAGCTCCCGGTTCCGATCCACTATAGATCGAGAAACCTAACCCGAACATGGTAATCAAACCACCCGCCAAGGGTATACTTCGAAAGTCTGCTTTCAATCCACATGCGAGAGCAGCTCAGAATTATAACATTGTTGAGGATTTAGCTGTTTCACCCTCAGCAATGTCGGCTTTGGAAGTGCTGCAATCATGTCCAGCACAACGAAAATTACTCTTGTCGGCTATAGGAGCTGTTGATATTCAGGACCCGAACCTGATAATATTTGATCTAGAAAATAGTACACTGCGTCTCCCTCATCAGATGGCTTTCTAGATCCCAGTGATAGTAAAAAACAGGCCTATTCATCGGACTGTAATTGATGAAGGAGCTTCTACATGTATTATGTCGATTCAATGTTGGAGATCACTTGGTTCTCCTTCACTGAACCAATACCCGATGATTCTTAAGGCCTTTGATGGCCGTGGGTTCCATCCGTTTGGCATTCTACAGGATTTGCCTATAGGGGTTGAAGGAAAAACCGTTAGTCTGGATGTGGAGGTGGTTGATGCCCCTCTAGACTACAACCTTCTTTTGGGTCGCAGTTGGTCTTACGCTATGACAGCGGTCGTGTCATCGGTCTTCAGAGTTATAAATTTTCCACACAATGGTAAGATCGTGACGATAGACCAGCTGGCTTACTTTTCGTCCGACCCAACCTCTTAAGAGAGTATCCAGCATGTCGGTAAAATGACTATCCCTTACAAGGATGTTGGTGTAGGATTAGTTAAAGATTTCGATTTACTGGGAACTTTTCCTTTCCCTCCAATCAACGCAGACCCTTCATTTGCTTTCATTCATATGATTACTTCAGACACTATTATTTACGATGATCCTTGGATTGTCCCATCTGAATCTGAGATAGACTCATTCGGTGATGCCATGCCTTTGAGTCCATATGAAATTGCTTATGAAGCCGTGCAGTCTTTTACCGAATCGCGTTCAACCCAAATCGACCAAATGAATGTGGTCCGTGAGGAATCACTTTTCACATCAACCTCAGAACAGATAACGTTTCCTGAAGTTGTGTCATCTGACGAACAGATTCGCGAAGTCCTAAGTGTAGACGATCTACCATGGGAAGATCTTCATCATAGATCTTCGTTTTTACCTGAGGGTGATGACTTTGAAAATGATTTTTCATCAATTTTTACAGCTGAATATGTCAAGGACGCTCAGAATCCCATGAAACATCCTGATTCAGATTTGAATTTGGGAAACATTTCCCAAACTATTGCCATTGACATTTCAGTCAAGCCCGGAATTATTGAGAACATTCATATAGGTGCCTCGTGTACATATGACGAAATTCAAACATACAAGGTCCTATTTCAAGAATTTCGCGACATGTTTGCCTGGTCCTATGAGGAAATGCCAGGAATTGATCCCTCCATTGTTGTTCATGAGATTAAGACCTACCCGGACGATAAACCCGTTCGGCAACATCTCCGTCAGATACACCCTAGGAAAGCAGCTGCGATTAAAGCAGAAGTAGAGAAGCTGTTGAAAGGAGGTTTCATTTATCCGATCCCGTTAACGGATTGGGTATCGAATATTGTTCCGGTTAACAAGAAACAGGGAACAATAAGAATATGCATCGATTATAGGGATATAAATCGTGCTTGTCTAAAAGACAACTATCCCACGCCCTATATCGATCAAATAATTGATGATTGTGTCGACAGTGAAATATTTTCCTTTATGGACAGTTTTTCCGGTTACAACCAAATCAATATTCTACCTACCGATCAACCAAAAACGGCTTTCATTTGTCCCTTGGGGACATTTGCTTACTGCAAATTACCTATTGGACTTAAGAATGTCGGAGCCACTTTCCAACGGGCAATGTCTTACGCGTTTCACGACATCAAACACATTGTGCAACCATATCTCAATGATTTGCCTGCTCATTCTTTACATCGAGATGATCACCTTGTCCACTTACGTGCTATTTTTATGAGGTGTCGGCATTATCGAATTTGGTTGAACCCACACAAATGTGTCTTCTGCATAAAAGTGGGACGATTGCTAGGATTTGTCATTTCAAAAGTCGATATCCGCGTCGATCCCTCGAAGGTCGAAGCTATCATCAAATTGCCTCCTCCTTCGAGTTTGCGGCAACTCCAAAGTTTGCAGGGGAAAGCAAACTTTTTACGTCGATTCATTCCTAACTACGCCGAGGTTACAAAGGGTTTCACCCGGTTGTTAAAACAAAACGCTCAATTCTCTTGGGATGAGATAGCTCAGAAATCTTTTGATGCACTTAAGCACGCGTTGACCCATGCACCGTTGCTGCATCCTCCCAACTACAACCAGGACTACTTTTTGTATCTCGCCGCCTCCCATTCCACCATTGGAATGGTCTTAGTTCAGGAAGACGAATTCGGAACGGAACATGTGATATATTACCTCAGTCGGACGTTGAATCCAACTGAGCTAAAGTACTCGCATGTGGAAAAGTTGGCACTGGCAGACGTTCAAGCTGTCCAGCGATTTCGTCACTACATTCTTCTTCGTAAAACTACAGTGATTTCGGATTGCAACCCTATGATATATATTCTCACTAAACAATTGCTAGGGGGCAAGTACTCCAAATGGATTGTTATCCTGCAGGAGTTCGATTTGGAGTTCGAGAAGTCCAAGTCTAAGAAATCCTTAGTCTTTGCAGAGTTAATGTGTGATTTCCCGCGTGCTAACACAGAAACAGTGGCAGAGGAGCCCATTGCGGACAAATATTTGTTTCTTATCAGCAGTTTAGATCCGTGGTATGGGGATATAATTGTCTATCTCCAGACCCAATCCTTTCGGCCCGAAATCTCAAAGTCGGAGCATCGGAAAATTCGATTCCAGTCTCAACAATACAAAATCATTGGAGATACTCTTTATCGTCGTGGGGCAGATTTGATTTTTCGACGTTGCTTAACTCATGAGGAAGATGAAAGGGTTTTAATGGACTGTCACTCTGGGGTGTGTGGCGGTCATATGTCTGGGTATGCCACAGCTCAGAAGGTGTTGCGTGCTGGCTATTTCTGGCCGTCTATGTTTAAAGATTGTATCATTGCAGTCCGAAAATGCCACAACTGTCAAGTGTTTGATCGCAAGATGCGCGCACCACCTGCTCCTCTCCACCCTATAATTGTCGTTGGTCCTTTCGCCAAATGGGGTATCGATTTTATTACATGTAACCCTCACTCGGCCGGGGGGCATGCATATATCATCCTTGCGGTTGATTATTTTACTAAGTGGGCCGAGGTGATGCCTACATTCGAGGCAGACGGCAAGACAACAACAATTTTCATATTCAATCACATTATTGCTAGGTTTGGTGTCCCACAAGCGATAATCACTGACCATGGGTGCCATTTTCGAAACATTATGACGACAGAACTTACAGGCCAGCTTGGTTTACGTCATGATAGTTCTACTCCTTATTATCCCCAAGCGAATGGTCTGGTTGAGTCTATCAACAAATTTCTAGTTATCATGATCCGATGGATCATTGGTATTCATCGGTCGAATTGGCACAACATGTTATTTTCAGCACTTTGGGCATACCGAACCTCAGTGAAAACATCAACAGGGTGCACTCCTTTCCAACTAGTTTATGGTTTGGAAGCCGTGCTACCCATTGAATGCGAAATCCCGTCACTGCAAATGGCCATCGAATTACTTCCAGCTACTTCCGAAGAGGAGAAGCGTCTGTTATACTTAGCTAAATTAGATGAGACTCGACGTGGAGCTGCTTTAGCAATCGAGACTCACGCGAAACGAATGAAAGCTCAGTATGATCGGAATGTGACCCCTCGAAATTTTTCGGAAGGAGACCTAGTGTTGTTATATGATCAAGCTAATGATAAGTTAGGTGAAGGAAAATTCGTTCCTATGTGGCATGGGCCCTACATTGTCAAGCGCAAGCTAGCAAAAGGGGCCTATGAGCTAGTAGACTTTGACGGGGACTCTTTGGGTAAACCCAGAAATGGACTTTACCTAAAGAGGTATTATGCTTAAATGTCGGGTATGGAGATTTTAGTTAGGTTAGTTTTTTCTTTCTAGCTGGTATGTGTGCTTAGTTTAGACTGTGTGTTTGGTTTAGACAAGTGTGCTTAGTTTAGAGAGTGTGTTTTTCGTCGTTATTCTGGCTTATCTTGGTTTTACTCTTGATATTGCAGATGTCGACGCCTCTCCAAACGTACATTGGATTTGCTAATGGTGCTTGTCGTAGTACACAGAATATCTCTTCCGCAGCTTGGGTTATCTATTCGCCCTCTGACGAGTTAGTTTCTATGCATGGGGTGAGCCTCGGTCAAACAACAAACAACATTGCAGAATACAGTGCAGTGATTGAATTATTATCTGAATCTATTTCATTTGGGATTCGGAGTTTGATAGTGAGGTTAGATTCTGAACTCGTTGTATTACAGCTTAATAGAGTCTATGCCATTAGAAATCCAGTGTTATTAAGATTGTTTTTGAGGGTGCGTCTCTTGGAACGTGAATTTGATTACATTGAATATCAGCATATTCCAAGGTCTTTAAACACATTAGCAGATGCAATGGCGTCTCGAATGTTAAATAGACATTTGTAACAATCATAAATGTAAATTTATAAACATTTCATCACACATGTTTAACAAAATAAGCCGGTAATAATGATATATATAGATAGGAGTGTGTCAAAAAATATACATCGTCTTCGATCATAGGTTGAAAGACACCTTATGATCGGCAAAAATGATAAGTACAAAAACCAAAATGTCACATGTGTCTACAAATGACCATCCAATCACTGGTGGTGCTCTCTATACGACACCACTGCACGGGCTACTCTACACAAAAACCTCCTAAAAGGTCCTGGGACTGCGACTACGTAGCGCTGAAGTCTGATAGGAATATCATCTATAGTAGTCTCTGGTATACCCGCCGTCAGACGCTCTAGATCCTGCTCCAACTCAGCTAGTGTCTCTGCAGCCGCGTCCTGTGGGGCCGGTGCCGGTGCAGCTGGATGTCCCCTCTCAAAAGCCCGGAGATTGGCTGGACGCCATGGGCCTACATCTGCATTTTGAAAATTTTTGCTGTCAGTTTTGAGACGATATATAAAAAACAAAAAAAATAGATAATTTAAAAACTTGTGAAAAATGAAGTACCTCTGTCGTCCCATTGTTCTCCCTGTGGAAGAACCATGTCCGGATCATTGCGAAAATCCATTCCGGCATAAGGAAAATCGTGAATCGCAAAGACCTGGCTCTCCAACCAGTGAAAGTAACCCGCAGGAAATCGGACAACTCCCGCTCCCTCATCAGGATGCCGAGCCATTACCGAAACCCACCGCGTTAACTTATGCTCCCGAGGAGGCCCAACTGGAACAGTAAGATGCTGAGGGATCAGCATTGGAACTCTCTCTAGAGCAAAGCTCACAACTAAAGGCCCATATCCAAAGGTCTTCAATTGTCCGTTCTTTGCCGTAGTCAGTTGGCCTTTCATATTGGCCAGCACAGCATCGCACCAGTTGAAAATGGTGCCTCGGAAGCAATCTATAGCCATCCGCATTTAGAAACCAGTGGCTATGTGCAAAGCGGCAACACCGCAAAGTCTGGTAACTGTAAAGGCAATTACCATAAGTTCAGGTCGGGATATGTATTTGATTTCTATCCCCTTCTCCTGGTTTTGATTGTTGCACCACTCTAGCCGGAGACTAGCAAGGGATTGGCCACCCGGCCTAGTCCCGAATAGAGACAGTTGCTCGCCCCTGTTAGGCAAGCCAGTGAGAAAATATATGTCGGAGGGCTCTATCTCGAGCTGGTGTTCTCCGATATAGAAACATTGATCCTAAATGTTCCACCTTTCAACCAGCCACTCTAAGAATGGCACTTGGGCCCTCATGCCAGGTATGGCCCAGTACTTGTAGAGACCGCATGCCTTTAAAGCATCAATGGAAGGTTGATGACCTATTGCAGCCAAATCGACATCTTCGTGTTCTCTTTCACGCCAATCTAGCATGGTGGATAATCTACACACCAAAAAACATTGATTAGAATTCATTAAATCAAATTTTGATGGTTAGGTTTTGAGTTTGGGTTTTGAAAATCCGCTTTGCGCGGAGTACGCACCCCGCGTTCAGAAAACAGAGCGTGGGTACGCAGCTGTTCTAAAGGTGGGCTGCATACTCCAACCTTTTTCCCATATACGAAAATGTCGGGGTACGCAGGTCACCCATAGGGCACCTGCGTACCTCGAAAAGCGGACCCTAAAACCCCAAACCCTCCAAAAAATCAAACTAAAACTTAAAATGGAATTCTAAACGGATGAAATCAAAGAGGAGGATGTTGTGAAATACCTGAAAGAGATGGCGCTCGTTTCCGACGGTTGGATTCTCTGGAAAGTCCACAGGAAGTTTCTTGTCAAAAGCCCTTTTCTCTCCCTCAACAGTAAAACGGTAAAAATGACATGGTAAAAAGTCTTTTTATAGGTTTTTTGGATAAATGAATGATGAGTTTGTTTATTTTTCACCATGGAAGGATATTTTTCAATGTATTTTTGCCTATCTTAAACAGGTATGAGTAATGTGTTGTTTTTGTGCAGGACAAAGGGACTTTAGGGTAAATTATCATTTTTCACGAACCAAAACATCAGATTCATCTTTTAAGCCCTTTTCTGACTCTTAAAACATGAAAAGATTGCCGAGCATTTCTTTTACACTCATTAAAATGAAATTAAAAGACGGTCCTCTTATAGCCCTTTTCTGAACGTAAAAAAAAAACAAGAAAGATTGCCGGATTTTTGTCATTTCAAATTCGATACTGGAAATAAAACGACATGCCTATGATCGCTTTTTACTTTTCAGGTCAAAGGCATTAATCATGAAATTAATCCTTGGTCACAAGATCAAGCGGTTCTCTCAGGTATTATTTTATACTTTTTCAGGCTTGGGAGACACAAATTTATGAAAAAGTTCACCTTGGAGTCTTCTTTAGTTTTTTCAGACTCTCTAAAATTGAAAAACGCCGAGTTTCTCCTATACTGGACTCGTTAAAATTTCACAGTAAAGGACCTGTTCGATTACAAACAGGAACGGGCCACTCCTTCTTAGGGTCCGAATCTAAACTAAGTTGGACTCATCCGAAGGATGAGCTTACAATCAAGCATATGTTATCCTCCTCAAGCTTGTAAAAAATAAAGAGGTACTTGCCAGAAATGGTGGGGGAAAAGAGAGAAGAATGAACCTATTTGTTATCCTTTGTTACAGAAGAACCTTATCACCTTTCTTGAACACGACACTTTTCATTCACCTGGGTTGGGAAATCCTTTGCCTTAAAGCTGATAAAACCACTTTGAAAGTCTTCAACCGTTTCTAGGTATTAACTTTGGGTCAATCGTCGCCAAGCCATCTGTCGTGTCGTTATGTGTTCAAGAGGTCTCTGCAAATAAACCATTCATATGCAAAATACTTGTCATCCATTTGACCATCCCTGAGTCAGTCCTTACAGCAACATTTCTTCAACTTGAGCAATGATTTCGTGTTGTGGGCTTGCCTGCAACGGGTCGCTTTCTATCGACATCAGCACATTATCTAGAAACATGACTTAGAAATCGTCAGTACTAAAAATTGTCACCATGACTATTTGCAGTTAGTATGGCTCCATCCACTGTCATACTATCCTCCTTGGCGAGTCTCATGCCTCTGCTCTTCATGTCAAACTTCAAGAAAGAGAGAAAAGTCATTTAAAGTTAATTATCTCTGGTACGCAGTTTCTCTTAGCCTTACCTGCGTGTGCGCAACCCAAGTTCACAATACATGCGTACTTGTACACTTTGTATGTAAAGGGGTGGGTGCGTACCCCTGTAAAGGTCAAAAGGCGCTAGTTTCATCTTAAAAAAGTTACTTGTGGTCATTTCTAGAGCATTCTAGAAGCTTGTTTGACGTGTATGAAGCGCCTCCAGATGGTTCATGTATCCCTACCAAAGAGGAACTTATCCCATCAAGAGGGGAGCTATCCCATCCAAAGAAGGGCTTATCCCATTGATGGTGGACCTGAATAACTTCCTCTAGAGCACTATAAATACAGGCATTGGGCCAAAGGGAGGGGAGGTTGAAAGCTGAACATTCCTAAGGGTAGATGCTGCTGGAATTAGGACTTCCTTGTAGAAGCTTGTGAGGAGAGATTACCATCTTTGCTTGTTTCATTTGGAAGTGGGTGAGCTGATCAGAGTAAAGGAGAACTCTTTTGGACTTGCACAACACCAAGGCTCAGGTTGTAATGGTTCCTTTTGTTACCTTTTAATACAAATAAGTCCATTCTTCTCAAAAATTTGTTATTTATGAGTTGTTTCATATACTCCTTGGTCTATATGTTAAATATGTTTTATTTTATGTGATATTCAGGTCCTATTTAATCGTTTGATTGTTAGTGAATGCAGGTTTCGAAGAGAAGGATGAGCTCATCCGGATCAACGAAGCTGGACTACTACAACAACGTTGGGTTACAGGTAGGATCTAGACACTTGATTTCTCATATTGTAAATGCATATTTAGAGAAGGATTTCTCTTCTTTGTCTTGTTTGTCACTAGAAAGTCTTATGCTTCTAGGGAGGTCGGTTGTGTCTGCACTGACGACTCTTTCCACATGACAAAATGGCGACTCCACTGGGGATCCATGAATGTGTTTGAGTTCTTTTTGATTTGATATTTTGGTCTGAGAAAAATCGTTTGTTTTCTGATTTTTGGCTGTCTAACTGTGTGTTTGGGTGGGTTAGCTTAGAGTCAAATTAGATTTTTATTTTTCTTAGCTTTGCCAGCAGTACGCAGCCTCTGAGTTAGGCACAGTGCTTACTTGTACGCACTGCGTCTTCGTGCACAGGGCGTACCCACGCCTGTGTCAACCGATCACCTGGGTACCTGTTGAGTCTTGAAAATGTCATTCATTTGCATTACACTTTCACTATTATGTCCATTATATCACCTCCATTTCACTACTATGTCACCACATTCATCCCACTTTCATTATCATTGGGCCACCTTTATGTTTTTCCAATCTTTATTATTTCTAAGCCTTTTAAGTGAATTTGTGGTTAAACATTAGAAAATAATGTGCATATGCTTATACCTAACAAATGGGTTGAGGTTGTTGACATGTGTAGGTTGAAAGGAGACTTCTAGAAGACCCTTATGTGGCACCTCAAGGCCAAATTCGAATTTGGTTGGAAAGAATCATGGGATCATGAGGATATGTGTCACATCTCCTAATTGTATTGTAACTCTAAGAAGACATGTGTCTTATCAGTTCCTATTCTGATTAGGACTCTAGAGGTAGAGGGAGAGATTCATGGATTCTCATTAATGAGATGGCTCTCATCTTTTTGTATAAATAGGAGATCTCTCTCCTTCATTTTCTAGTCTTTCCTTTTAGTCTTTTCTTAGTCCTTTTAGCTTGTTAGTCCCATGGCTTTTGAAAGCTTTGGAGAGCTTTGTTGTACTTTGTACTTTTGAAGAAATTGAATAAAGCTTTGATGTTCTCAACATGGAAGGAGATGTGAAGTAGATGTCATGGAGCATATTAGGATGTAAGTAGAGTAGATTTCATTTTGTAAATATTGCTTTGTAGAATGTAAGGTAGATTAGATTTTCATTCATGCAAGTGTGTTTAATTTTTCTTTGATTTCATGACTAGTGGCATGTGTGATCATCTTGTCTATGTTGCTGACCTTTATTTTTCTGTAGTTTGATTTTCATTAGTAGCATTTCTTTAACTTGCACTTTACTTTTGCTCTTAGATATCAAGTTGTTCATCTATTGATGGTTCTTTTTCCATAATCAAATAACTTTATTGGAGCCAAAATATCACTTAGTACAGCTTGGTTTAGTTTGCTTTAAGACTCACATTGCTGACTTGTTCATAACTGTTATCACATGATAAATCTAGCTGAAAGGCAAAAAAGGTTAAGAAAAGGTTAAAGTAGTGTGATTTGTCTCCTTTATGTAGTGTCACTTAGATTTCACATTTCATTTTCATTTTAAATCAGCAACAGAGATACTGGGCCGATGTCATTAGTCCTTTATTTGATGTCTTTATTTTCCTTTAAGCATTTGATTTCATAGGTGGTAGGGGGCCCCTGCCTTGTATAGTTGTCACTTTAATTTCTTGTATTTCTTTTTCTGATTTTCATGTATATTAATGTACAGTTTGAATTACTGCATTTTATTTTCTTTTTAACATGTATATTATTGTACATAAATTGCTTTCAAGTTGATTGTAGATTAGTGATGCACATAGCCTTTTAATGAACTAATGACGTGATAGAATCATCTTGTCCTTTTGCTGAAGCAGCAAGGATACTGGGTCTCATAGTCATTCTCTCATTATTTGATTATTGCATTTTATTTTGATTGAACTAGTTGTATATTTACACTTTTGTTTAAATACTAACTCCATCAATAACATGTTTTAAGTTCTTTTGAAGTGCTAAGTTTTGGAAGTTACCTTTAAGGACATAGGCCTTGTCTTGAAATCTTTATCCATACTTGTCCTTTAAAAGTATTCTTAAGACCTTAGAAAACCAACAAGAACAAAACCCCAAAAACAACATAAACTATAAAACAACGAAGTAAGAGAAAGGTTAACTAAGCACATATAGTGGACCACACTTCATCAGTTTACGATACCCAGATTGATAATTTATGTAGAGCAATTTAAAACATTAAATTGACTAGACATTTTGGCGCCGTTGCAGGGGAAGTGTAATTAGGAGACCTTATTTCTTACATCTGAAAAAAAGAAATTAACAATTCTTGAGTGTGCTCTCCTCCTGCACTTTGTGTGATCTAGAGGATCAGAAAAAGGATTGTTAAGTAAAAAAGAAAAAAATAATAATTCTTGAGTATGCTCTCCTCCTGCACTCTGTGTGATCTGGAGGATCAGAAAAAGAATTGTTAAAAAAAAAAGGAGACAAAATAAACTTCATCACTTCAATTGATTCAAGAAAAAAAAGGAGAAGAAAAAAAATAAACTTCATTTCATTTCCATTTTCACTCCATGCCATCCATTTCATCAATAAAAGTTATTTCCCCATGATCATTTCCATTAAGATTGCCTAACTATCTCTATTTAGCTAAGTGGTTGCTGTGATACCGGTTTCCGCAGCTGATACCACTCTGTTTTTCAAACTTACAGTCAAGATGTTAGTGCAATAAAATGAAAATGCAGGAATGACTAAGCAATACAAAAATTCACAATTTCAGAGGAAAAAACAATCTATGGCTATCTCCATTCCTAGCTTTTCATTGTGGCTTCAACAAGAAAAATCTGCATATTGATTTGATGTTTTGGCCTCTTCATGATTTCGTTTCAGTGCATTCTCATCCCTTTGTAAGCAATTGATTTGCATTCATTTGAACTGTGCATCTTATTTATATAGGAAGCCTTTGGTTTTGGAACGTTTTTGGAAAGTCAACATAGGAAATTTCTCAATCATAGCAAAATCTGAAACCTATGGAGGCCTACATAAACTGTGCAAATAGATTGAAAATAGAAGCTTAAGGCATGCTGCAGTCACCAACACTTAGAGAAAATGCTGAGCTCATGATCTCCATTGTAAGCTTCACAAACTTCTTTGGATTCTTGATTCGCTCATTCCCCATATTTGCTGTTGACTGTACCTGAAAACAATCTTTCTTTGAAATCTATTTTACAGAGTATTTCACTTCACGGATTTCATTTGAATACCTGAGGCTAAAACCAAATTATGTGTTTTAACATGGTGCATACTACCGCTGGCAAATCGTCCTACCTCTGATTCAAAAATTTTTACAGCCAAATGCAACAAATTCATAAAGTGCAGAACAGAAAAAAATTAACTCAGAGAAAAAACGTAAACAGCAGAAAAACGTCAAACTTTACATGCTCGATTTGCCCAAATGGTAGCGAATTTGAAGAAAATAAAACATGGGTTTTTTTTCCAGGTGGGTCAATTAGATAACCCAGAAACCGTTTGAGGAAATTTGTAGCGGTCTGGGAGAAATCTGCGGTTCTTCGGAGTGTATTTTTGAGTGCCGCGTGAGAAAAAAACAGAGTTTTAATTAAATGAACAGCAGTAATTTAATGCAGCGTGCCTGAAGAAGATAAATCAAATTAGGAGTCAAATATGTGCTGGACATCAATCAAATTACACATCTCTTGTTTTAAAACATTCATCCAACACCTGTTTAACAAACAGTTTGAATTGAACACGGCACTGTAAATGATTTCAAGAATTTAAATGCACGGGAGTTGTAGATTATGTAAAATTATGTTGATGCAAGAGCGAGAGTCTGCAGGTAGCTTAAAGCCGTTACGACTCATGGAAAGAAGTGTTTTCAGTGATCGGATGGTGTTTGTGCGAGCTGTTCATGAGGCAAAGTGGATAAATGGGATGGAGCTTAGCATCTATGATTCATGGTTTGATCCAGTTGTTTCTGTTTTACCTGGGCTTGTTCCCGATGGATTTATTTACTTGAGGGCCAGTCCAGACACATGCCATAGACGTTTCCAGTTACGAAAGAGAGAAGAAGAAAATAGTGTGTCTTCCCTGCTGAATGTGGTAGTCATGGGTTGTTGTCAGTGAGCCAATTACCTCTTGATTTTACTGAGATTTAGGGCGTCTGTTGTTTGGTCCTTTTTTTTAAATGATCAGAGAGAGGCGGCCATTCTTTTATCATTTATTTTTTTATGGATATGACATTATGGTATGGATTTTGTTGTGGTTAATCTTTCGTGGATGAGAGAGAGTCCTTTGGATTAGGGGCTCGCATTTATTCATAACCATTTAGAAATAAAGGGATTTCTTCACTCCTCCACATTTTTTTCCTTTTCCATGCACACACCCACTCCATTTCACAGTACTTTCTACACTCTGTACTTTCCGCAGCCAATACAGCGTTTCCATAGCCAATACAGCGTTTCCGCAGCCAATCCCAGATTCCGCAGCTGTTTTGTTAAACTCTAGGTTGCAGGTGTCATCAAGCAAAACAAGTCACATGGGTAGTTAGGGAAATGTCAATACATGGATGGTGTCCTATTCATTCAACCAAATTTGATGAAAAAGACCCCGGTCAAAGGGAAGTCAAGTTGTGTGTTATCACAATGTCGCCACACTGAGTCGCCACACTAAGTCGATGCATGTCAAGAAAAAAATAATAATTTTGAATCAATGAAATGAACAAGTTATTTTCTCACTTTTCTGAAGGTATTGATTAATTTTGGACTGATAATGAAAGATGAATGGATAATTTTTTATTCAAGATTTTTAGCTACAGAGCTGTTCCCCAATTCCGCAGCCAAAAAAACCTCATTGTTCAAATCAGCCTATCTTTCTCATACAAAATCAGATTTTGATGATTTAAGTACCATTGGAAAGATCTCAGCAAGATCTATACAGTGAGAAATATATCATTAGAGTTTGAAATGGAAAATAATGAAATAAATTGCTGAAAAGAAGCAACATCAACTTGAGGCACTAATTCCAAAGCAGGTATAAATTCTTTTGATTTTTCCTTTGAGAACTTGTTTCATTAATACAAATTCTTAGTTTTGTATGTAAATATCATAACTAGAGAGATTGATCATCTCTCTCCTTTGATAATCTTACATTCCATTGCAGAAGAAGTATTAGTTTTTTTGCAGGTTTCAGGAGGAAAGACAAATGACTACAAGAGAATGGTGTCTCTCTAAGAGACCAATTTGTTTCATAAGAGGATGATCAGCAACAAAGAGAAAATATGTTGATGCAAAATCAGATCCAAACATTTGAAAAACTTTCAGATACTATTGTCTCCATCACATCCATACTTCATAATAAGCCATTCACCTCATTCCACTCCATACTTTTCACTTATATTCACATACACTTTCCATCTCTTTTTGTCTATTCATAACCCACAAATAAAAACAAGAGGCTCATTCACATGCTTATTGCCATTGCCATTTCTGTTCTCCATTGCCATTTTCCATTTTCATTTTCCATTCCTTGTCATTTTCATTCCGCAAATAAGCCCTGCTTCAATGCAAATTATTGAGTCCATAGTCCTTTGAGTCTAAGTTCTTTGAAAAAACACCTTGAGGCTTGCATGCCTTAATGGCAAGTCCTCATGCTGACAAACAATGGGAATACATTAATGTCCCTTGTTCGTTAGATCTTCTAGGTGTCTCGACATCAGCAAATTCATTCGTACCTAGCAAGATGTGTTTGGGCATCTTGACTCTCATTGTCATCAATGGTGAGAGTTCTCGTGTTGACTAGTGGCATCCATTAATGGCCACTAAGCCAACAATTTCCTACTATGTTCGACATCAGAACATCTTTTCACATAGTAGGAATTGTGCCAATGAGTTTTGAAGACATGAAGACTATTATTTTCAGTATTTTGGAGCAGATTCAACAAGTTTTAGTAGAAGCAATAAAAAGTCATCTTATCTCTCTATCCATGACTCCTCTTGATCAGCCACTTGAAGAAGAAAATGATCAGAAGTTTTCAGCCACCACACATACAACTCATCCATTCCAAAGGGTAAGTGAAGGTACGGAATTTTCTAACTTTTAACCATAGAATTCCATAAAAAGCTAGAATGATAATTGTTGGAAAAACATTTCTCTTCCTCATTTCATAAAATTGCCAATACCATCAATTGGGGGGGGAATACATTCATATTCATATCTTGCCATGTCCATATCATATTCAAGAGCTCACATACTTCCAACATATATTAATTATTACATTGCTATTATGAGCATACAATGGCGTTTGAAAAAGTGCTTATAGGATAAATTGGATACAAACAAAATCATGGTTGTCACACAAGAACCAACCATCATGCAATCCAATAAAGATATAATTTGCAACAATAATGAAAATATCATTATGCAAAGTTCAAAGATCAAAATAGAAGGCAACAAAAAATGGTTGCAACACAAGAACCAACCATGTTGCAATTCAAGTGAAACACTTTGCAGAAATATGAAGTTATCAAATGATATCATGCAAAGTTAAGCCAAAGCTCAAGGATCAAAAGAGTTAATGTAATATATATTGCATGAGGACATGCAATAGCTTCAGTTGGGGGGTATGTTGAGTCTCAAAAATGTCATTCATTTGCATTACACTTTCACTATTATGTCCATTATATCACCTCCATTTCACTACTATGTCACCACATTCATCCCACTTTCATTATCATTGGGCCACCTTTATGTTTTTCCAATCTTTATTATTTCTAAGCCTTTTAAGTGAATTTGTGGTTAAACATTAGAAAATAATGTGCATATGCTTATACCTAACAAATGGGTTGAGGTTGTTGACATGTGTAGGTTGAAAGGAGATTTCTAGAAGACCCTTATGTGGCACCCCAAGGCCAAATTCGAATTTGGTTGGAAAGAATCATGGGATCATGAGGATATGTGTCACATCTCCTAATTGTATTGTAACTCTAAGAAGACATGTGTCTTATCAGTTCCTATTCTGATTAGGACTCTAGAGGTAGAGGAAGAGATTCATGGATTCTCATTAATGAGATGGCTCTCATTTTTTTGTATAAATAGGAGATCTCTCTCCTTCATTTGCTAGTCTTTCCTTTTAGTCTTTTCTTAGTCCTTTTAGCTTGTTAGTCCCATGGCTTTTGAAAGCTTTGGAGAGCTTTGTTGTACTTTGTACTTTCGAAGAAATTGAATAAAGCTTTGATGTTCTCAACATGGAAGGAGATGTGAAGTAGATGTCATGGAGCATATTAGGATGTAAGTAGAGTAGATTTCATTTTGTAAATATTGCTTTGTAGAATGTAAGGTAGATTAGATTTTCATTCATGCAATTTTAATTCATGCAAGTGTGTTTAATTTTTCTTTGATTTCATGACTAGTGGCATGTGTGATCATCTTGTCTATGTTGCTGACCTTTATTTTTCTGTAGTTTGATTTTCATTCGTAGCATTTCTTTAACTTGCACTTTACTTTTGCTCTTAGATATCAAGTTGTTCATCTATTGATGGTTCTTTTTCCATAATCAAATAACTTTATTGGAGGCAAAATATCACTTAGTACAGCTTGGTTTAGTTTTCTTTAAGACTCACATTGCTGACTTGTTCATAACTGTTATCACATGATAAATCTAGCTGAAAGGCAAAAAAGGTTAGGAAAAGGTTAAAGTAGTGTGATTTGTCTCCTTTATGTAGTGTCACTTAGATTTCACATTTCATTTTCATTTTAAATCAGCAACAGAGATACTGGGCCGATGTCATTAGTCCTTTATTTGATGTCTTTATTTTCCTTTAAGCATTTGATTTCATAGGTGGTAGGGGGCCCCTGCCTTGTATAGTTGTCACTTTAATTTCTTGTATTTCTTTTTCTGATTTTCATGTATATTAATGTACAGTTTGAATTACTGCATTTTATTTTCTTTTTAACATGTATATTATTGTACATAAATTGCTTTCAAGTTGATTGTAGATTAGTGATGCACATAGCCTTTTAATGAACTAATGACGTGATAGAATCATCTTGTCCTTTTGCTGAAGTAGCAAGGATACTGGGTCTCATAGTCATTCTCTCATTATTTGATTATTGCATTTTATTTTGATTGAACTAGTTGTATATTTACACTTTTGTTTAAATACTAACTCCATCAATAACATGTTTTAAGTTCTTTTGAAGTGCTAAGTTTTGGAAGTTACCTTTAAGGACACAGGCCTTGTCTTGAAATCTTTATCCATACTTGTCCTTTAAAAGTATTCTTAAGACCTTAGAAAACCAACAAGAACAAAACCCCAAAAACAGCATAAACTATAAAACAACGAAGTAAGAGAAATGTTAACTAAGCACATATAGTGCACCACACTTCATCATTTTACGATACCCAGATTGATAATTTATGTAGAGCAATTTAAGACATTAAATTGACTAGACAGTACCCCTGTCAAATTGGAGAAAATTTCATTTTTCCTCTTGTAGCTCTTTAGATTTTGTTTTAAATTTGTTTTTACTGCCCAGATCCATTGGTTTACTGTCAGAGATCTTCACCTGAACTTGTGCCGTTAGTGTCGAGGGTTTTGGTGGAATTCATAGGGATTTTGCCTTAGGGTTTGATTTTTAACTGGTCCTGTAGTGACTTTGGTGTTAGAGATTGTCAAACCTTGGATCTCCTTGGTTTTGTTCAGTCCTCTTAGGAGTCGGGCCTGTCATAGAAGTCACCCTTGTGAGAGACCTACCTTTGTGTCTTCTCTTTGCGAATCTCGAAAAGTTTGTTGGCTAAAGCTTTGAATTTCATCCTTAAAAAAAAGAACAAAAAGATTTCGATTTGTTTTTTGATTAGTTTATGATTCTGCATGAACTGATCCTTAGTTGCATTTTGACTAAGTAAAACATCCGGGAATTATCCTTGTAGGCTTTTGTCCTCATTATTTTTTGCTTTTAGGTAAATTTCCTTTTAATTTGCTTTTGAGTGAATTTGATTTGATTGTCTTAGATTTTTTAAATTTGATTTGATAAATAGTTTTACATGCTTCATTAATATAGAAAAAACACAAAAAATTCTTTTGGAAAAAGTTTGCTTTGGTAACATTTGTAGTCTTTTGGAAGAGAAAGGAAATTTCGTGAAGTAATTAGTGGTCATGAGTTGTATGTTTTGAAAAGATAAAGAGATTGTTTCTTTGATTGTCTTTGCCAAGAAAGTTGTTTTCTATAAAATTTGCATTTTCCAACTCTCTTAGCTAGGAGATTCATTGAAAAAGAAAAGTAGTGTAAATCATCTTAGGTGCATATTTGTAGTGGTTGTGAGTCGACTCTACACACCACCAGTTTCATCTCCACTACCTTTTGTCTTTAAGAAAAACCATAAAATTAACGCTTAAAGTAAAATCAACTTGGTAACTTTTATTTACTAGGGCTCTGAAACACCAATATAGATCATGCTAGTGTCTTGGAGTAGGAGAGTAATTAACTCTCCAAGACAACAAAACCAAACAAGTAGCTTATCTTGTGATAGAATAAATCCAATTGTTTCATTTGTACTTTGGGAAAGCTCCTCTTAAAGAAGAAGCACGAGCTCGTGTCCGAACCAGTGAGGGGATCAATCCTCCCTCGTTGGGAACGATGCCAGACACGCACGTATTACAAAGGGTAAACCTCGGATTAACCATTGTCGAGGAGCCAGGGGTCACTTGTCGGTAAACCTTGGATTATTGTCAAGGAGCCAGCAAGGGGATTGAGCTTGATACTCTACCCTTGCGTGCTGTCGGAGTGTAGACTGTTCCCCCAAGTGCATTTGTTGCTGTTGGTAACCTTAGTGATCATTATCTTTAGGATTCTACCGAGGTGACGGTGGAGGGAAGATCCCACTGAACCTGGAGCAGACGTCAGCTAGACTCACTTGGATTTTCCGGGGGGTTCACTTCACTCGAGACAGTTAAAGTGGAGGAACTTGTGCCGGTCTATTCATTAAGCAGGTTGCCGGGGTAACTGTTCCACCCGCCACTTCTGTACTGAATCTGACGATGTTGGGTTTCATCTCCAACTAGCATTTTTGGTCCGGAAGGCTACTGTTTGTGCTTGGTTTGACGCCCTAGATTCTTTAGGCGTGTGATTCAAATTTGTTTGGTTCTTTAGAGACTTTAGGCAGTTTGTTTTGAGATTTTACTTTGTTTGCATGTGCAGTAGTTAAAAGTCTTTAACTGTGGCTGAATTACCGAGACAGTCCCCTGGATCTCCGGGAAAGTCTCCTGAAGTTGTCACCGTGGCCGATTTGTTGAGGAGGTCTCGTAGACTTCGAGGCCAACCTCCCGAAGAGGTTCCGAGTCATTACGAAGGTTTAAAGGTCCTTGTAACTCCTAGTGGCAGTAAAGTAGGTTCACCTGAAGAAGGAGAATCGTCATTGGTAGTCCATTCAGATTACCAAGGTCTAGAAACATGTTATAATCCTGAAGCAGTTGCAGTTTCCGAGCTTGCTGGTAGTTTTTCATCTGCTAGTGATATAGGCGAAGAACCTGAAGTATCTGAACCTGTTACTCCAACTTCTAGTGCACCTGATTCACCTAGGGTAGAAAGAGTCATCACCGAAAATCTTCCTGCTGGTTTGATAGCTATTCAAGAACTTGCTCCAGAGGAAGAATTAGGCGTATCTATCCTTGAAGATCAACCTACTATTGATCTCAGAGAGCGTGAATCTATCTTTTACAGTCCTCCTAGAAGTACTACTTGGTACCTTTCGTTAACCAATTATTTACACAACTTAGGGATAGGTTTTTCTCCACCTCGAACTCCTTTTCCACCTGGAGGTATTTATACTCCTGTAAATATGTCTGGTCAGTCGTCTGTGTTCACTCAATGTCCTGAATCTTTCTTGTACGGCGGTCCTTCTGTTCCTTCTGGGTATCAGTCACTTTTTGGTACTTTTGCGGGAGCATCTCCTCAACCCATTGAACATGGGTTATTAACTGGAAACAATGGTAATAAGCCGTTGGGCGTAGGAGACATTTACATGATGTCAGGTTCAGTTCCCGGTTCTCCACCTCAAGGTGGCCAATTACCGCCTGGGGGGCAGCCTCAATTAACGCCTGGGGGGCAACCTCAAGGTACGCAAATTGTGTCTTGGGGGCAACCTCAAGGACAGTATGTACCCATAGTACAATACATTCCTCAAGGTCAACCCCAGCCTCAATATGTACCCCAAGGTCAACCTCAGTATCAGTATTTACCTCAAGGGTATCAACTTCAAGGTCAAGGTCAACCCCAGTATCAGTATTTACCCCAAGGTTATCAACCTCAAGGTCAATACTCGAGTCAAGGTTATCAACCACCTCAAGGTCAAGCTTATGTTCAAAGTATGGGAAATGTACCTGTCAATTATCAATCTTACCCTCAACCTGGTCACGGATCTCAGTATCCTCAACCTGTTACGGGTCAATACTCCAGGATGATAGTGTGGGATCCATCACAAGGTCAACAGGTGTTGCAGCCAAGTATACAGTTGTTACCTCAAACTGGACAACCCGTAGTTTCTGGTTCACCCCAGCAACCGCAACCTGTCCAGTCAAATATTCAAACTTCTCTAACTTCGGTAGTTACTCAGCCGCCAATTGCACCTAGTACTCCATCTCAAACGACTGTTGCAACTACCGCAACATCTACCGCACTTACTTCTAGAGTCTCGACAACTCCGGTTTCTACTGTCTCTGCAACCACTCCTCAAACATCTTTACCGTTGTCCGGATCTACGATTCAAACCATGGTTCAGATGCCTGTAGGGCAGCCTGGTTTAAGTACTATTGTAAGAAGTCAACCACAATTCACTTATCAATAGTACCAGGGACAGTACCAATTCGGTCCTGCTGTCCAACAACCGGTTTACCAGTATCAACCGTATCCTGGGTACACTTATCAGCAACCTCAACAACCCCAGTACGGTCTGGTTAATCCTGGTTTTCCAGGAGGATATAATATCCCGAATGCGATTCCTATTCCTAGTTATCCTGGATATCCTCCTCCTGGAACTGGCATTGTGACCCAGAGTTTTAGAGATCCTAACCGGCAGTTACCGTTTATCGCAACTTTGGATTTACCCGACTTGACGCACCTAACGAATGATCCAATCAATTATCTTCCGTTTTGGCTGCCAATGCCTAATAAGTTGCCCAGTGATATACCCAAGTTCGAAGGTAGGTCTGGAGAGGATCCGTCAAATCACGTGATGACTTACCACCTCTGGTGTGCCTCAAATTCCATCTCGGATGATTCGATCCGCTTACGTCTTTTCCAGCGTACACTCATTGGTCTCGCGGCCAAGTGGTACATTGAGTTACCACGGTCCTCTTTTTATAATTTCAGCCAGCTAGCTACCTCATTCCTAACTCATTTTCAGTTGCCGGTCAGATACGATAATGGTACTGAGCTATTAACTTCATTAAAACAATCGACGTCCACTTATATTTCCGATCATATCCATGAATGGAGACGTCGAAGGCGTTTATTGAAAGTTTTTATCGCGGACCAAATCTTAGCTGAATGGTTTGTTAAATCATTATTACTGAAGATTACTGAAGACGTAGCTAAGGCCGAAGTAGTTACTGAGGAGCAAGTCATTGCTCAAGCCCAGTACCTTGACTTAGTTTACACTCAGTCGGGTACATTGCACGAGAAGATCCCAGATCTTGCTAAGTCAAATCAAATCGCTGCTGCTCCTTCGAGGTCTCATGCTGCTGATGGCATGATTGGTACGGTGAATACTAAAAGTAAGAAGAAATCCTCAAAGAATTCTTCTCCAATAATAACCTTACCAGACTCCCCGACAGGAGAATCTTCTCCTGAAATTACCGCCGACGTTCACGCTGTAGAGTCATCTACGGCTAAATCAGAAAACGGTGGTAAGAAGAAAGGCAAGAAGAAGGATAAAGCAGATAAGGCTCCAAAGGAGAAAAAAGAGAAGTCGGAATCTAATGACGAAAAGCGCAAACCTCGCTATCCTTGTTTAATTTGTGAAGAAGATCATTTCAGAAGAGATTGCCCTCATCGGGCAGAGGTTGTGAAAATCCTTAAAGGTTCCCCAACTCCTGCTGTTTTGAAAGATCCATTTCCAAAGCATGAGAGTAAAATGATAGGTTCTTCCTCGAGTGCCAGTGAAGAACCCATATTGATGATGTCTCATGTACGGATTGCGACTCGATCGCAAGATTACGGTAGTAAGAGTCCTATTGATGGCAAAGAAGCAGAATCTTCTCATTCTAATCCATCAACCTCAGCTCTCGGTTCCGATCCACTACAGATCGAGAAACCTAACCCGAACATGGTAATCAAACCGCCCGCCAAGGGTATACTTCGAAAGTCTGCTTTCAATCCACATGCGAGAGCAGCTCAGAATTATAACATTGTTGAGGATTTAGCTGTTTCACCCTCAGGAATGTCGGCTTTGGAAGTGCTGCAATCATGTCCAGTACAACGAAAATTACTCTTGTCGGCTATAGGAGCTGTTGATATTCAGGACCCGAACCTGATAATATTTGATCTAGAAAATAGTACACCGCGTCTCCCTCATCAGATGGCTTTCTAGATCCCAGTGATAGTCAAAAACAGGCCTATTCATCGGACTGTAATTGATGAAGGAGCTTCTACATGTATTATGTCGATTCAATGTTGGAGATCACTTGGTTCTCCTTCACTGAACCAATACCCGACGATTCTTAAGGCCTTTGATGGCCGTGGGTTCCATCCGTTTGGCATTCTACAGGATTTACCTATAGGGGTTGAAGGAAAAATCGTTAGTCTGGATGTGGAGGTGGTTGATGCCCCTCTAGACTACAACCTTCTTTCGGGTCGCAGTTGGTCTTACGCTATGACAGCGGTCGTGTCATCGGTCTTCAGAGTTATAAATTTTCCACACAATGGTAAGATCGTGATGATAGACCAGCTGGCTTACTTTTCGTCCGACCCAACCTCTTCAGAGAGTATCCAGCATGTCGGTAAAATGACTATCCCTTACAAGGATGTTGGTGTAGGATTAGTTAAAGATTCTGATTTACAGGGAACTTTTCCTTTCCCTCCAATCAACGCAGACCCTTCATTTGCTTTCATTCATATGATTACTTCAGACACTATTATTTACGATGATCCTTGGATTGTCCCATCTGAATCTGAGATAGACTCATTCGGTGATGCCATGCCTTTGAGTCCATATGAAATTGCTTATGAAGCCGTGCAGTCTTTTACCGACTCGCGTTCAACCCAAATCAACCAAATGAATGTGGTCCGTGAGGAATCACTTTTCACATCAACCTCAAAACGGATAACGTTTCCTGAAGTTGTGTCATCTGACGAACAGATTCGCGAAGTCCTAAGTGTAGACGATCTACCATGGGAAGATCTTCATCATAGATCTTCGTTTTTACCTGAGGGTGATGACTTTGAAAATGATTTTTCATCAATTTTTACAGCTGAATATGTCAAGGACGCTCAGAATCCCATGAAACATCCTGATTCAGATTTGAATTTGGGAAACATTTCCCAAACTATTGCCATTGACATTTCAGTCAAGCCCGGAATTATTGAGAACATTCATATAGGTGCCTCGTGTACAGATGACGAAATTCAAACATACAAGGTCCTATTTCAAGAATTCCGCGACGTGTTTGCCTGGTCCTATGAGGAAATGCCAGGAATTGATCCCTCCATTGTTGTTCATGAGATTAAGACCTACCCGGACGCTAAACCCGTTCGGCAACATCTGCGTCAGATACACCCTAGGAAAGCAGCTGCGATTAAAGCAAAAGTAGAGAAGCTGTTGAAAGGAGGTTTCATTTATCCGATCCCGTTAACGGATTGGGTATCGAATATTGTTCCGGTTAACAAGAAACAGGGAACAATAAGAATATGCATCGATTATAGGGATATAAATCGTGCTTGTCCAAAATACAACTATCCCACGCCATATATCGATCAAATAATTGATGATTGTGCCGACAGTGAAATATTTTCCTTTATGGACAGTTTTTTCTGTTACAACCAAATCAATATTCTACCTACCGATCGACCAAAAACGGCTTTCATTTGTCCCTTGGGGACATTTGCTTACTGCAAATTACCTTTTGGACTTAAGAATGCCGGAGCCACTTTCCAACGGGCAATGTCTTACGCGTTTCACGACATCAAACACATTGTGCAACCATATCTCAATGATTTGCCTGCTCATTCTTTACATCGAGATGATCACCTTGTCCACTTACGTGCTATTTTTATGAGGTGTCGGCATTATCGAATTCGGTTGAACCCACACAAATGTGTCTTCTGCATAAAAGTGGGACGATTGCTAGGATTTGTCGTTTCAAAAGCCGGTATCCGCGTCGATCCCTCGAAGGTCGAAGCTATCATCAAATTGCCTCCTCCTTCGAGTTTGCGGCAACTCCAAAGTTTGCAGGGGAAAGCAAACTTTTTACGTCGATTCATTCCTAACTACGCCGAGGTTACAAAGGGTTTCACTCGGTTGTTAAAACAAAACGCTCAATTCTCTTGGGATGAGATAGCTCAGAAATCTTTTGATGCACTTAAGCACGCGTTGACCCATGCACCGTTGCTGCATCCTCCCAACTACAACCAGGACTACTTTTTGTATCTCGCCGCCTCCCACTCCACCATTGGAATGGTCTTAGTTCAGGAAGACGAATTCGGAACGGAACATGTGATATATTACCTCAGTCGGACGTTGAATCCAACCGAGCTAAAGTACTCGCATGTGGAAAAGTTGGCACTGGCAGCCGTTCAAGCTGTCCAGCGATTTCGTCACTACATTCTTCTCCGTAAAACTACAGTGATTTCGGATTGCAACCCTATGATCTATATTCTCACTAAACAATTGCTAGGGGGCAAGTACTCCAAATGGATTGTTATCCTGCAGGAGTTCGATTTGGAGTTCGAGAAGTCCAAGTCTAAGAAATCCTTAGTCTTTGCAGAGTTAATGTGTGATTTCCCGCGTGCTGACACAGAAACAGTGGCAGAGGAGCCCATTGCGGACGAATCTTTGTTTCTTATCAGCACTTTAGATCCGTGGTATGGGGATATAATTGTCTATCTCCAGACCCAATCCTTTCGGCCCGAAATCTCAAAGTCGGAGCGTCGGAAAATTCGATTCCAGTCTCAACAATACAAAATCATTGGAGATACTCTTTATCGTCGTGGGGCAGATTTGATTTTTCGACGTTGCTTAACTCATGAGGAAGCTGAAAGGGTTTTAATGGACTGTCACTCTGGGGCGTGTGGCGGTCATATGTCTAGATATGCCACAGCTCAGAAGGTGTTGCGTGCTGGCTATTTCTGGCCGTCTATGTTTAAAGATTGTATCATTGCAGTCCGAAAATGCCACAACTGTCAAGTGTTTGATCGCAAGATGCGCGCACCACCTGCTCCTCTCCACCCTATAATTGTCGTTGGTCCTTTCGCCAAATGGGGTATCGATTTTATTACATGTAACCCTCACTCGGCCGGGGGGCATGCGTATATCATCCTTGCGGTTGATTATTTTACTAAGTGGGCCGAGGTGACGCCTACATTCGAGGCAGACGGCAAGACAACAGCAATTTTCGTATTCAATCACATTATTGCTAGGTTTGGTGTCCCACAAGCAATAATCACTGACCATGGGCGCCATTTTCGAAACATTATGACGACAGAACTTACAGGCCAGCTTGGTTTACGTCATGATAGTTCTACTCCTTATTATCCCCAAGCGAATGGTCTGGTTGAGTCTATCAACAAATTTCTAGTTATCATGATTCGACGGATCATTGGTATTCATCGGTCGAATTGGCACAACATGTTATTTTCAGCGCTTTGGGCATACCAAACCTCAGTGAAAACATCAACAGGGTGCACTCCTTTCCAACTAGTTTATGGTTTGGAAGCCGTGCTACCCATTGAATGCGAAATCCCGTCACTGCAAATGGCCATCGAATTACTTCCAGCTACTTCCGAAGAGGAGAAGCATCTGTTATACTTAGCTAAATTAGATGAGACTCGACGTGAAGTTGCTTTAGCAATCGAGACTCACGCGAAACGAATGAAAGCTCAGTATGATCGGAATGTGACCCCTCGAAATTTTTCGGAAGGAGACCTAGTGTTGTTATATGATCAAGCTAATGATAAGTTAGGTGCTGGAAAATTCGTTCCTATGTGGCATGGGCCCTACATTGTCAAGCGCAAGCTAGCAAAAGGGGCCTATGAGCTGGTAGACTTTGACGGGGACTCTTTGGGTAAACCCAGAAATGGACTTTACCTAAAGAGGTATTATGCTTAAATGTCGGGTATGGAGATTTTAGTTAGGTTAGTTTTTTCTTTCTAGCTGGTATGTGTGCTTAGTTTAGACTGTGTGTTTGGTTTAGACAAGTGTGCTTAGTTTAGAGAGTGTGTTTTTCGTCGTTATTCTGGCTTATCTTGGTTTTACTCTTGATATTGCAGATGTCGACGCCTCTCCAAACGTACATTGGATTTGCTGATGGTGCTTGTCGTAGTACACGGAATATCTCTTCCGCAGCTTGGGTTATCTATTCGCCCTCTGACGAGTTAGTTTCTATGCATGGGGTGAGCCTCGGTCAAACAACAAACAACATTGCAGAATACAGTGCAGTGATTGAATTATTATCTGAATCTATTTCATTTGGGATTCGGAGTTTGATAGTGAGGTTAGATTCTGAACTCGTTGTATTACAGCTTAATAGAGTCTATGCCATTAGAAATCTAGTGTTATTAAGATTGTTTTTGAGGGTGCGTCTCTTGGAACGTGAATTTGATTACATTGAATATCAGCATATTCCAAGGTCTTTAAACACATTAGCAGATGCAATGGCGTCTCGAATGTTAAATAGACATTTGTAACAATCATAAATGTAAATTTATAAACATTTCATCACACATGTTTAACAAAATAAGCCGGTAATAATGATATATATAGATAGGAGTGTGTCAAAAAATATACATCGTCTTCGATCATAGGTTGAAAGACACCTTATGATCGGCAAAAATGATAAGTACAAAAACCAAAATGTCACATGTGTCTACAAATGACCATCCAATCACTGGTGGTGCTCTCTATACGACACCACTGCACGGGCTACTCTACACAAAAACCTCCTAAAAGGTCCTGGGACTACGACTAAGTAGCGCTGAAGTCTGATAGGAATATCATCTATTGTAGTCTCTGGTATACCCGCCGTCAGACGCTCTAGATCCTGCTCCAACTCAGCTAGTGTCTCTGCAGCCGCGTCCTGTGGGGCCGGTGCCGGTGCAGCTGGATGTCTCCTCTCAAAAGCCCGGAGATTGGCCGGACGCCGTGGGCCTACATCTGCATTTTGAAAATTTTTGCTGTCAATTTTGAGACGATATATAAAAAACAAAAAAAAATAGATAATTTAAAAACTTGTGAAAAATGAAGTACCTCTGTCGTCCCATTGTTCTCCCTGTGGAAGAACCATGTCCGGATCATTGTGAAAATCCATTCCGGCATAAGGAAAATCCTGAATCGCAAAGACCTGGCTCTCCAACCAGTGAAAGTAACCCACAGGAAATCGGACAACTCCCGCTCCCTCATCAGGATGCCGGGCCATTACCGAAACCCACCGCGTTAACTTATGCTCCCGAGGAGGCCCAACTGGAACAGTAAGATGCTGAGGGATCAGCATTGGAACTCTCTCTAGAGCAAAGCTCACAACTAAAGGCCCATATCCAAAGGTCTTCAATTGTCCGTTCTTTGCCGTAGTCAGTTGGCCTTTCATATTGGCCAGCACAGCATCGCACCAGTTGAAAATGGTGCCTCGAAAGCAATCTATAGCCATCCGCATTTAGGAACCAGTGGCTATGTGCAAAGCGGCAACACCACAAAGTCTGGTAACTGTAAAGGCAATTACCATAAGTTCAGGTCGGGATATGTATTTGATTTCTATCCCCTTCTCCTGGTTTTGATTGTTGCACCACTCTAGCCGGAGACTAGCAAGGGATTGGCCACCCGGCCTAGTCCCGAATAGAGACAGTTGCTCGCCCCTGTTAGGCAAGCCAGTGAGAAAATATATGTCGGAGGGCAATATCTCGAGCTGGTGTTCTCCGATATAGAAACATTGATCCTGAATGTTCCACCTTTCAACCAGCCACTCTAAGAATGGCACCTGGGCCCTCATGCCAAGTATGGCCCAGTACTTGTAGAGACCGCATGCCTTTAAAGCATCAATGGAAGGTTGATGACCTATTGCGGCCAAATCGACATCTTCGTGTTCTCTTTCACGCCAATCTAGCATGGTGGATAATCTACACACCAAAAAACATTGATTAGAATTCATTAAATCAAATTTTGATGGTTAGGTTTTGAGTTTGGGTTTTGAAAATCCGCTTTGCGCGGAGTACGCACCCCGCGTTCAGAAAACAGAGCGTGGGTACGCAGCTGTTCTAAAGGTGGGCTGCGTACTCCAACCTTTTTCCCATATACGAAAATGTCGGGGTACGCAGGTCACCCATAGGGCACCTGCGTACCCCGAAAAGCGGACCGTAAAACCCCAAACCCTCCAAAAAATCAAACTAAAACTTAAAATGGAATTCTAAACGGATGAAATCAAAGAGGAGGATGTTGTGAAATACCTAAAAGAGATGGCGCTCGTTTCCGACGGTTGGATTCTCTGCAAAGTCCACAGGAAGTTTCTTGTCAAAAGCCCTTTTCTCTCCCTCAACAGTAAAACGGTAAAAATGACATGGTAAAAAGTCTTTTTATAGGTTTTTTGGATAAATGAATGATGAGTTTGTTTATTTTTCACCATGGAAGGATATTTTTCAATGTATTTTTGCCTATCTTAAACAGGTATGAGTAATGTGTTGTTTTTGTGCAGGACAAAGGGACTTTAGGGTAAATTATCATTTTTCACGAACCAAAACATCAGATTCATCTTTTAAGCCCTTTTCTGACTCCTAAAACATGAAAAGATTGTCGAGCGTTTCTTTTACACTCGTCAAAATGAAATTAAAAGACGGTCCTCTTATAGCCCTTTTCTGACCGTAAAAAAAAAAACAAGAAAGATTGCCGGATTTTTGTCGTTTCAAATTCGATACTGGAAATAAAACGACATGCCTCTGATCGCTTTTTACTTTTCAGGTCAAAGGCATTAATCATGAAATTAATCCTTGGTCGCAAGATCAAGCGGTTCTCTCAGGTATTATTTTATACTTTTTCGGGCTTGGGAGACACAAATTTACGAAAAAGTTCACCTTGGAGTCTTCTTTAGTTTTTTCAGACTCTCTAAAATTGAAAAACGCCGTGTTTCTCCTATACTGGACTCGTTAAAATTTCACAGTAAAGGACCTGTTCGATTACAAACAGGAACGGACCACTCCTTCTTAGGGTCCGAATCTAAACTAAGTTGGACTCATCCGAAGGATGAGCTTACAATCAAGCATATGTTATCCTCCTCAAGCTTGTAAAAAATAAATAGGTACTTGCCAGAAATGGTGGGGGAAAAGAGAGAAGAATGAACCTATTTGTTATCCTTTGTTACAGAAGAACCTTATCACCTTTCTTGAACACGACACTTTTCATTCACCTGGGTTGGGAAATCCTTTGCCTTAAAGCTGATAAAACCACTTTGAAAGTCTTCAACCATTTCTAGGTATTAACTTTGGGTCAATCGTCGCCAAGCCATCTGTCGTGTCGTTATGTGTTCAAGAGGTCTCTGCAAATAAACCATTCATATGCAAAATACTTGTCATCCATTTGACCATCCCTGAGTCAGTCCTTACAGCAACATTTCTTCAACTTGAGCAATGATTTCGTGTTGTGGGCTTGCCTGCAACGGGTCGCTTTCTATCGACATCAGCACATTATCTAGAAAGATGACATAGAAATCGTCAGTACTAAAAAATGTCACCATGACTATTTGCAGTTAGTATGGCTCCATCCACTGTCATACTATCCTCCTTGGCGAGTCTCATGCCTCTGCTCTTCATGTCAAACTTCAAGAAAGAGAGAAAAGTCATTTAAAGTCAATTATCTCTGGTACGCAGTTTCTCTTAGCCTTACCTACGTGTGCGCAACCCAAGTTCACAATACATGCGTACTTGTACACTCTGTATGTAAAGGGGTGGGTGCGTACCCCTGTAAAGGTCAAAAGGCGCGAGTTTCATCTTAAAAAAGTTACTTGTGGTCATTTCTAGAGCATTCTAGAAGCTTGTTTGACGTGTATGAAGCGCCTCCAGATGGTTCATGTATCCCTACCAAAGAGGAACTTATCCCATCAAGAGGGGAGCTATCCCATCCAAAGAAGGGCTTATCCCATTGATGGTGGGCCTGAATAACTTCCTCTAGAGCACTATAAATACAGGCATTGGGCCAAAGGGAGGGGAGGTTGAAAGCTGAACATTCTTAAGGGTAGATGCTGCTGGAATTAGGACTTCCTTGTAGAAGCTTGTGAGGAGAGATTACCATCTTTGCTTGTTTCATTTGGAAGTGGGTGATCTGATCAGAGTAAAGGAGAACTCTTCTGGACCCTGGGAGGGACCTGCACAACACCAAGGCTCAGGTTGTAATGTTTCCTTTTGTTACCTTTTAATACAAATAAGTCCATTCTTCTCAACAATTTGTTATTTATGAGTTGTTTCATATACTCCTTGGTCTATATGTTAAATATGTTTTATTTTATGTGATATTCAGGTGCTATTTAATCGTTTGATTGTTAGTGAATGCAGGTTTCGAAGAGAAGGAGGAGCTCATCCGGATCAACGAAGCTGGACTACTACAACAGCGTTGGGTTACAGGTAGGATCTAAACACTTGATTTCTCATATTGTAAATGCATATTTAGAGAAGGATTTCTCTTCTTTGTCTTGTTTGTCACTAGAAAGTCTTAGGCTTCTAGGGAGGTCAGTTGTGTCTGCACTAACGACTCTTTCCGCATGACACACCAAGTTGGATCTTCGTTCGGGATATCATCAAATCAGAAATAAGATTGAAGACATTCCGAAAACGGCATTTAGAACTCATGAGGGTCATTATGAATTTTTGGTCATGCCTTTTGGCCTTACCAATGCACCTTCAACATTTCAAGGTTTGATGAATTCAATTTTCAAACCATTCCTTAGAAAATTTGTGTTAGTATTTTTTGATGATATACTAATCTACAGCAAGTCTTGGAAGGATCATGTTGAACATGTTGACAGGGTGCTACAACTATTGGAGGAGAAACAATTATATGCAAAAAGATCCAAATGTTTCTTTGGAGTCGAGGAGGTGGAATATTTGGCTCATATTGTATCTCATGAAGGAGTTAAGGTAGACCCTAGCAAAATTAAAGCCATTAAGGAATGGAAAATCCCCACATCCATAAAGCATCTATGCAGATTTTTTGGGTTGACAGGGTCTTATCGCAAGTTTGTTAGGAATTATGGGAGAATAGCAGCACCTCTAACAACCTTATTAAAGAAAGATGCATTTTCATGGACTCTGGAAGCAACAAAGGCCTTTGAACATCTTAAAGAGGCAATGTGCCAAGCACCGGTCTTAGCTACACCGGACTTCACAAAAACCTTTATTGTGGAATGTGATGCTTCAGGAAATGGAATTGGTGTTGTTCTAATGCAAGATGAAAGACCCATTGCTTTTGAAAGTCGTCCAATCAAGGGAAAGTTTTTAAGCAGAGCTATTTATGAGAAGGAAATGTTGGCAATACTCCATGCACTTAAGAAATGGCGACCCTACCTAATGGGAAGACACTTCAAGGTAAAAACGGATCATGATAGCCTTAAATACTTTTTAGAACAAAGATTATCCTCTGAAGAGCAACAAAAGTGGGTCACAAATATGTTGGGTTATGACTTTGAAATCATATACAAAAAAGGGAAGCAAAATGTGGTGGCAGATGCACTCTCAAGAAAGGATGAGGATGTGTATGCATTGTTGTGTGCCATTTCTATTATCCAACCAGATTGGATAAACGAAGCAAGGGAGGAATGGAAGAATGACGAAGAAGTGTGGGCACTTATTCGAAAGCTACAACAAAATTCCAGTATGTCTAATACATTTAGCTGGCAAAATAATTTGTTATGGTACAAAGATCGCTTATACCTCAGTAAGAATTCCCAGCTAAAACAAAATATTCTTATGGAATTGCACACTTCTCCCTTAGGAGGGCACTCAAGATTTTTAAAAACATACCACAGGGTTAAGAAGGAATTTTTTTGGGATGGCCTTAAATCAGATATTCAAAAGTTTGTGGCAGAATATTTGGTTTGCCAACAAAATAAAGTTGAAACAATTAAGACACCGGGTCTATTACAACCTTTATCCATTCCAAGCCAACGTTGGGAGGAGGTTTCAATGGATTTTATCATAGATTTACCCAAGTCTGAGGGAAAGAGTGTTATCATGGTGGTAGTTGACAGACTTACCAAGTATGCACACTTTTGTGCATTATCACATCCATTTAAAGCCAGTACAGTTTCTACTGCATTTATGGAAACAATTCAAAAGCTACATGGAAACCCAAAGATTATTGTAAGTGACAGAGATCCTATTTTCACTGGAAATTTTTGGACAGAATTATTTTCTTGTCTTGGTACTCAGTTAGCACATAGCTAATCTTATCATCCTCAATCTGATGGGCAAACTGAGATAGTAAACAAATGTTTGGAAGGATATCTTCATTTCTTTGTATCTGATAAACAGACACAATGGGTCAAATGGTTGCCTCTAGCTGAATGGTGGTATAACACTTACTTCCATACAGCAACAAAAATGACCCCATTTATGGCACTTTATGGGTATCAACCACCATCCATCACATCATATTTAAGAGAAAATTCTAAGGTTCAGGCAGTGGAACATCACATCAAACATCAACAATAAGTCCTCCAACTCTTAGAGGATAACCTCGTGTTGGCACAAAATAGAATGAAACAACAGGCAAATCAACATCGCAGTGAAAGAAGTTTTGATGTAGGTGATTGGGTATTCCTCCGGCTACAACCATATAAGCAAATGTCCCTAAAGCAAGCTAAGAAGGATAATAAATTATCACCAAAGTATTATCTTCCGTACAAGGTGTTTCAAAAGATTGGTACTATGGCATACAAATTGGAGCTTCATTCAACTTCTCGATTGCACCCAGTTTTCCATGTTTCATGTTTAAAGAAGGTTATAGGCGACAAGCTTCCAGTTCAAACAATATTGCCAGAACTTGACGAGGAAGGAAAAATTATATTGGAACTAGAAGCAGTCATAGAAACAAGAACTCGACAGCTACGAAATTGATCAATTTCAGAGTATCTTATCAAGTGGAAGAACTTATCCGCTGAAGATTCCACATGGGAGGATGAGAATTTTATGCAGAAGTATCTATAACTACGCAAGCGTTGAGGACAAAACTTTTTTGAAGGAGAGGGGCATGTTGGGTCCCTATAATATTAGTGATTACCCCATTACTATTGTAGTTATACCCCTTATTTATATTCGTGTGCCCCTCTACGAAGCTAAGATTATTTCACCAATTAGATTCTTAGACTAGGTTTCTAATTTGGTACCTACAAGAAAGAAAACTGGCGAAATTAGACTGTGTGTTGACCTTAGTAATTTAAATAAAGTTTCACTTAAGGATAACTATCCTCTTCCTAAAATGGATCATATATTGTACACGGTAGTAGGTTAGACCAGAATCTCACTGCTAGATGGTTTCTCTGGTTATAACCAGATCCTAGTACACCCAGATGATTAGGTAAAAACTACATTCACTACACCATGGGGCACTTTGATGTATGTGAAAATTCCATTTGGGTTAAAAAACGCAGGGGCCACCTTTCAAAGAGCAATGGACATATCCTTTGCTAAGGAAATCTATGACTTACTAGTAATCTACCTAGATGATATCACAGTATTCTCTAAATCAGATCAGCAACACCTAGATCATCTTAGGTAGGTCTTCACCAAGTGTCGGAAGTATGGAATCTGTTTGAATCCTATAAAATCTTTATTTGGGTTGGAAGAGGGGAAATGAATAGGCCACATTATCTCCAAATATGGTATTCAGATTGACCCAACAAGAATTAAAGCCATTTTGCAGATACGACACCCTAGGAACATCAAAGAGCTTGAAGCATTTTTAGGCAAAATAAACTTTTTGAGAAGATTTATCTCTAACCTAGCTGAACTGATTAGATTACTAAACAACATGTTAAAGAAAGATTCGACTATTACATGGACTATAGAGGCTAAAAGGTAATTTGAAGATATTAAGTTAGCCTTAACACAAACACTAGTTCTCATCAATCCAATGTTTGTTAGGGATTTCATCATTTTTTCTTTCGCCTCAAAACACACAATTGCTGCAGTCCTAGTGTAGAAGAATGATCAGGGTTTCGAACAACCAATAGCCTTCTTCACTAAATCCCTGAGAGATGCACCTTTAAAGTATAATATAGTGGAAAAGAAAGCTTGTGATCTGGTTAAAGATATTAAAGATTTCAGATTTTATATCTTGTACCCTCATATAGTAGCTTATGTTCCCAATGTTGTAGTTAAGGACATTCTAACATAGGATGGACCTGATGGAAAGAGAGGGAAGTGGATAGCTACGATATTAGAATATGATTTAGAAATTAAACCTACAAAATTGATCAAAGGCCAAGGTTTAGCCAAGCTCATGGCTGAGTCAAACTGTTAGGCCCTAGACATAAATTTCAATGGAAAATTGGATAACGAAGAGGAGATGGCGAAACCACAGATCAGCCAAGCCTTTATAGATTTACCATGGTATGCTGACATTAAATATGTTCTACAAAATCTTCAAGCTCCTCCAAAGTTATCCAGGACTAAAATTCGGTTCTTAAAAATGAAATCTTTGAAGTTTTGCATAATTGATAGTGCTTAATTTTGGAAAAATCATGAAGGAATCCTCCTAAATTGTTTGTTAAAGGAAGAATCTGACAAAATATTGCAAGAGCTTCATGCAGGTGACTATGGGGGACATCTTTATTGGAAGACCACGGCTGATAAGATCTTAAGAGCTGGTTTTTACTGGCCCACTCTGTTTTCTGATGTGAAAAGGTTTGTAACCTCATGCCACAAATGTCAGATTTTTGAAGGAAAAAGAAAACTATTGCCATTACCTTTAAAATATATATCTAGTGAAACACCATTCCAACAGTGGTGTCTTGACTTTATTGGTGAAATTCATCCCCCTTCCTCTACCCAACATAGATGGATCTTGACTGCCACAGATTATTTTACAAAGTGGATAGAAGCCATACCCTCAAGACAAGCTACTGATACTGTGATAATAGGTTTCCTTGAGGCCAACATTCTATCCAGATTCAGTTGCCCCACCAAAATCATCATAGACAATGTAGTAGCCTTTAAATCAAAGAGGATGATTTATTTCTGCAACAAATATCACATAACCCTTGGTCACTCCACAACATACTATCCCCAAGGAAATGGACTTGCAGAGTCTTCCAATAAGAGCTTAATGAATATCATCAAAAAATTGTTGGAAGATAACAAGAAAACCTAGAATAAGAAACTAGTAAATGCCTTGTGGGCAGACAGACTGACCACAAAGAAATCCATTAGTACCAGTCCCTATCAGCTAGTCTATGGAATGGAGGCTGTCTTCCCATCTTCTTTGGGAACACCAGTGATGAAATTACTCCAAGAAGCACAGGTTGAGCCAAATGATATTCAAAGGAGGATCAACCAGATGATCCACTTGCAGTAGACCAAGGAAGAGGTGTATATCAGATCCCAAGTTGTGTAGGAGAGAATTAAGAAATCTTTTGACAAAAGAACCAAGGCAGAAGATTTCTATCTAGGAGATAAAGTTTTGAAATGGGACTCAAGAAGGGAGGATAAAGGTAAACATGGGAAGTTTGACTTCCTATGGAAAGGCCCTTATATTATTTATGCTTTCAGAGGTAATAATGCTTATTTCCTCAAAGAATTGGATGGTGCAAAAGTAGAAGGAGGACCAGTCAATGGTTGGATGCTTAAGCACTATATAGATCCCAGTCACTGATTTCACTAATCACTTGTACATAATATATCCTTCACAAAGTTTAGTGTTGATTGGATGGTAAATTTTGGAGTTAAAGCCCGAAGAGAAGGCCCTAACCTTCGAATGTTTCACTATCAATAAATATCGATAAAGCAGCAAAGTAAAAGGGAAAGTTGCAGAGTAAAACCACAGTAATTTAGAGGGCCATTGATCTACTAGTTCTTGACATTTCACTAGGAAATGCCATCCCCAAGTGGAGCCACTGTTATGTTCCTATACCAATAGGTGTCATAATTTTTGAATGGGTGACGTCAAATCTATAATATGTACATACCTTTGCTTTCTGCAAATGTTTTCCATATTCAAAAAATCAAAAAAACTAAAAACTAAGAAAAATAAAAAGGTAAAAAAAAAATGAAAAATATGAACCCCAAAGAAAGAAAATACTAGGAAAGTGTGCTAGTCAAAATGCCACTACTATTTACTTTTTTATGCAAAATAATGATTGTGTGCAACTTGTTATTCATGCCACAATCCATGGTAACCAAACAGTTTAATCTTGGTTATTCCATGTGTTGAATTTCTTGTTTTAGATAGAGAAATAAAATCTGACCAAACTGTTTAATATTGGTAGATAAGTAGATAGGCAGAGTAAATAAAAGGAGCTCGACAGTTTAATCTAAGCCCCTGGATGTAATAAGGATACAATTAGATAGATTTTTATTGTAAAAGAAAAGAAAAATATTTTGATAAGGGTTTGCTAGCTTAAGTGCACACTAATAAAAAGTAGAAAAGATTGTACGATGAGTAGATGGGTAAGTAGTTGAATGGTTGCAGAATTGTGATGAATGATTAGTTAAGATCATATCATTTATTTCCACAATCAAGTTGCTACAGTATGGATGATAATTATACATTTACACAAAGTCAAGTGATTAATTTCCCCATTAATTTTACCTTTAAAATTTTCCTATAAGTGAAGTCAAAAGTACCTAAAACCTTAAGTTAAAGGGGCTCAGAGCATTTCTCTGACTTCTGGAGGGACCGGACCCTTGGCCCAATAACTTATAGGGTCTAAGTACTAAAGACCCCTCACCAACATTCACCCCCTCCATAATTCATTCATTTCATCTAAGAAATCCCTTTTCCTAAGGTAAAATCGACATTTGCCTAGGGAAAGTAATTACCCCCCATACAAAACCCCTTTTTTCCATAAAAGCCCACAAACATGCATTTAACCTAAGTTATAATGTTTAAATGTGAAAAGCAAATAAATTCAATATACATTATACATAGTGCATTTCATTTTTTGCTTTCGTTTCTTATTGACTTCTAACATTATTTATTAAATCCCGAAGAATACCCCTTTCCCATATGTTTTTATTAAAAATCCCATATGTTGATATACCTCCCCAAGGTTTGAAACAGAAGCCCTATTAATAAACTAATTAAAGGTATTAATTAAGTCGATTAGTGACTAATTAATAACCATGACCCACCGCCGAATTAAAGATATTAATTAATCAATCTTTGATTAATTAATAATCTATCTGTGCCAATCAAATCACTCCCGACGTCATTAAGCCTCCCTAATCTGTAGTTAATTAATCCTTCCCCTCATTAAAACCCCATCGAGCCCCTCCATTAATCTTCCGATCAAATCATCGCCCCAATCGCCATGCAATCTAACCCCTTTTGATCCGACGGTCGACGCTCATATCGGGCGCCTCCGAAGGCCGACCTTTACCCACCCAATATCGGTGGTTTCACTGTTCACCCCACCGCTACGTGGCGCCCGATGAATGGCATTGGGCAGCCTTCCTCCAAAACCACTTTATCCCAAAAAGTGGTGTGATGGATTCCGCTTACCACCTCCGCTACACACCAAAATGTCACATCCCCCGTTGGCGCCAACTGTCCTTTTCCCAATGTACCCACCAAAGTCATTGACTTTACGAATAAAACCAAAAAACTTATAGTTTTTTCGTTTTATCATGAAAAAAGAACATTCTAACCTCCATGAAAACACAGAGTACGTGCAATTGTCAACCTGCTGCCAACTGCCAACTTACTAAACTTGCTAAAACTCTCAACCTCCTTTCAGTCACATGCGCTTCCTACAAATAGTGCATAGTCGCCATTACTCTGTTCAAAAGTTGAAACTAGGTATTTACCCCAAATTCACTGAGAAACCCTATTTTCTTACCAAACCTGAACTAAATTGCTTCAAATACTAAGTAATTTAATAAAATAAGTTGCCTAGTGACACCAAAATATGTGAATTAGACCAGTTTAAACTTATAGTTTTTTCATTTTATCATGAAAAAGAACATTCTGACCTCCATGCAAACACAGAGTACGTGCAACCGTCAACCTGCTACCAACTGCCAACTTACTGAACCTGCTGAAACTCGACCACCTTTCAGTCGCGTGCGCTTCCTACCAACAGTGCACAATCTCCGTTACTCCATTCAAAATTTGAAACTAGGTATTTACCTCAAATTCACTGAGAAACCATGTTTTCTTACCAAACCTGAACTAAATTGCTTCAAATACTAAGTAATTTAGTAAAATAAGTTGCTTGGTGACTCCAAAATACCTGAATTAGACCAGTTTTTCCCAAAATTCACTAAAAACCCTTCACCCTCATCCTTGAATGCACATGAACCAAGGATGGATGGCCCAATTGCATTGAATGTCATGCCCATTTCTACTCCTCACAGGGATTTAGACCATCTCCCACTAGCAGACAAAGATTTCCAGATTAAAGATACTTTTGTCCAAGAATCCCCTTTGAAACTATTCTGTAGGTATAGAGACCAGTACCTGAACCATGCAAATTATATAGGGCTTTGGGAATTAGGTTTACCCAAGTATCAGTTCCCCAGAGTTCACATCTTCCCAGAGATTGTACATTACTGCCACATGAACTATGATCCCATCCAAAGGGTAGTAAGGACCCCTGACCAATCTATATTATTTACCATCACTGTTGAGTCCATTAATGAAATGCTACAATTACAACCAAGCCAAAGCCTAACTCCTCTTTCTATTGGAGATATGCTGAACAGATACCCTACACTCACCTCAATCAAACTTGTTGGGTTATACCAGGCCTTCATCAGAGAAGAACAATACACCCCAAAGGACTCTCCCCCTTACCTGTGGACTATATTCTCTGACCTTGGCTAAGACATCATAGACATGATATCCAGTGTGCTAGGTTATACTACAAGTGAATTTGTTGATGAAATCATTATAGCCTTTATGTCCATCTACTCTCCTCGGCAACCGCCAGCCATGATGTTTGACTATGCTAAGTTCATTGCTGATAAAATGCATGACCAATTCATGAGGTTGGATAATGAAAGATTGTTTAAATATTCTTCAGTTCTATATAATTTTTTCTTGTATTATCAAGCTGATAGATTTCCAATCACCCTTCAAAAGCTTGATACTAGAGGCAACCCCAGATCAATGATCTTCTAGACTTCATTAATCCATCCATTTGACTCTAAATATTGTTATATTGATTTCATAGATCTCTTTGTGTACCTAGTGAAAACTATGCTATTAGGAAGCCCTCCCCCCAGAATCAGTGCAGACATCAGGAGGGTCCTTTAGTTGTCCAAACAATATAAAGTGGGGGATTGGTACTTGTACCAAAATGACACTAAAATCAGAATCTATGGATGTGAGCTAGCTCTATACAAACTGCCGAGATACCTCCCTATGAGATTGTTTGCCCTGGAGTACTACAGGCAAATGATCAATTCAGATGAGGTGCATTTTATGAAAGCCAAGAAGAAAGCTCAACTTGGGATAGAGGATCAACTTGGCCCATTTCTATGTAATAGTAGAGAAGCATAAAGGAAGCATAGGAAATCCTCCAAAGGTTGAGACTAAAATAGAGTTTTCTCTGGAATTATGACCCTTTAGACTTCGTTTGCAATAGGAGACAGAAGAGTAAATTATCTCCTTATATCCACCATAGAATCCCTAAAATTGAATAGTATGCTAATAAGCTTGAATGGGTGGAAAACACACTACTAGACTGGGATAACATAGAAACTGATGTCAATAATGTATTGATTGATTTAGATAGAAGACTTGATGAGGATTCATTTGTATAGGTGCTAGGAGAGTCTCAATCTCAAAGGCAATCACAGGAACACAGTGGGAAAATAGTAGAAGAAGGCCCATTAGAGCAACCAGGGCCATCAGAGCAGCCAAAGGAATCAGAACAGCCTGAGATTTCAGAAGAACTTGCTCAACCAAAACAAATCATGAGCAATCCTCCTATTTTATAGACTCCTCTAAATGAGGAGAGGAATCTTAAAAGAGATAGAGAGGAGGCCACTCCTTCTAGTAGACCTATTGCCCAAAATTTTTCAAGAGGCAAAGGTTGAACCCATTTTCAGAACAAGAGTATACTGAGGAGACAACAGGAACTACAGGTGTAGAAAGAACAGAAAGCAGGAAGACCACACCTTCAGGAGGTACACAAGAACCTTCCACCTCACAGGCTCAAATGCTAGAAAGGCAACAGAGCATGGAAGTATCCTCCTTCAGGGCTCCTACTGGCCAGAGCCAAGATATCAAAGAGAAATACAAAGAAATCAAGGCAAGAAATGAAAGATTAAAAGCCCAAAGTTATGCACACTACTTGAAAATGGCTCCAACAAATCAAATAAGGCTAATGTAAGCCTTTGACATAAAGGAAGGTAATATGCAGATGAGTTTTTTGAAACCAACTACACAGCAACCCAAATCAATGGCAGATTATCTGAAAATAGACTTTGAAGCATTGGCAAAGGATATCCATCCTATTGACAAAATAGAGCTACACAAGTAGATTGGTGAAATGGTTTACTCCACCTTGACCAACAAGTCAATTGTAGCCCACCAACTCCAGAATTTGCTGAATAATATATCAGCACAATTCCAGTTGGAGAAGGCCTCTTCACAAGCCAAGGACACTAGATTAAGGTCCTTAGAGGACTTGATCATAGAACTGGGACATGATCCCAAGGATGTGAAAGCAACTGAAAAGCTTATCAATAAGAAAAACGATGACATAGCTGCACTGAAGAAGCAACTTAAAATTCCTCCTCTACATCATCCTCAGATAGCTAAAGTGTTGGAAGCACAGAAGGAGGAAGAGCTGATGGACTTAGTCCTCAAGCTGAATGAACAATTAAAAGAGACAAAAAAGGAGATGGATAACTTGATACAGTCTAAGCAGAGTGAGTTGGCCACGACTCCTTAGACTGTAATTCCTACAGTCTCTATAGCAGTACCCTCCACATTGGATATTGCCTTAGCACTCACAGTTCTACCAGCCATAGCTTTGCCAGTAGCAGGTACATCAACAGGCACAGGGGCATCTACAAGCGTAGGTACTTCCACAGAACAAATAGCTGAATTGGTAAATGCCATGGAGGAAATGAGCATCCAGGCCACTGAACTTAAGAAACTCAGAGAAAAAGTGTCAAATCTAGAGACTGACTGTAAACTTGCCCAGATACAACAAAAGGAAGAAGTTCAGAAGAACCAAAGAATGGTAGAAAGAATAAAAGTCCTTGAAAAGGACTTGACATTGCAAGAGCCACTGGGAGACATGAAAGAAATTCTTTGGGCCAACATCATTGATTCCATCAATGATGTTTGGCCTTCTATTCAAGTTATTTTTTAACAGACTGAGCTAGTAAAAGTGGCTATAGAAGCAGTCCACAAGATAAGAGAATAATTAGGGGACATGCCTGAAGTAGCCAACCTATTGATCACATTTTTGAACAGCAGAAACATGTACCAACTTGATGAACTAGAAATTGATGATAGAACAATAACCATCATTGAAATAAAGAAGGTTCTCACCAAAAGAAACCTAATGCTAAATCTGGAGAAAAGGTGTCAAAGCATCCAAGCAGACATTGATAATTTTATGACAAAGTATGGCATCTTAAGAGAAAAAGGACTTCCCAGTCCTATGGTAATACATGAAAAATTGATGACTCAAGAGGATTATATTGAAAGATTAAACAAGCTGGCCAAAAACCAAGCTAGTACTTCAGGGGTGAAATCTTTGCCCACTGGGAAGGTAGTATATGATGTTCTTGAAAATCTGTTTTACATAGAGCATAAGGTAAAGAACTTGTTTACCAATAGACCAAATTTTTCTAAGTATACAGAAGTTGACGAAATATATACAAAGATGATAAGACTGAAGTTACTTGACAATGAATGGTGGAAAAAACTTAGAGATTTACTATAAAGTTACTACAGTGAATCTACATGGTAAAACATGGTTGCTAGGTAGAACAGGTAAGAGAGAGTCAACGCAGAACAAGTACAGAGTATCAGTAGGTAGAAGATAGAAAGTGATTCCAGCACACAACTACAAAGCAATTGAAACATGCCAAATCCGAATTACAAAAGCCAGCACAGTCACAATAAAAGGGACAGCAAAAGACAGTTCTCCATCTATCTCTATCTTCATGTTGAAGATATTTTCGATTTCCTATAATAGCTCTCATATTGGTATGAGTTATTTTGTATCATTTTTGTATAAATACTTCAAAAATTGAAGTAATTAGTGTGGATTAAAATACATTTCTGTAGACATTTTAATTTAAGCTAAGGAGCTATTGTACTCAAGACTGGACTGGTTTTGCTGGAGATGAAATAAAGCTGAGGACATTTCACTGGATTCTTGTGCACAGTTGGAACAAATAAGTATTATGTCTTCATGTTATAAATATTCATATGTGTCTCTTATGAAATCTAAAAGTAAACAAGGAATGATATCATTAGAATTAGCTTAAATGCTCTCTGTTTTAACTGAGTACTTTTCATATGTTTTCTACTAAACTGTCTTGGTCTAGGAATTTTCAATTTCTCCCTTACATCCATAATTTAACCCCCCCCCCCCCCCCCCCCACCTTTGGTCCATAGTAAAGGATTCTTCATTGCCCTTTGCTATTGATCATCCTTCCTTTCTTTATCTTAATCTCGGTTAAGGATTCTTCATTTCCCTTTGCCCTGGTTAGGACTACTTCATCCATTTGAACTTGCAGATTTGCTTTTGTTGTGTTAACTTGCCCTGTGAACTCTTACCTTAGTGATTGATCAGATCCAGTTTGGCCACTCATGATTGACTCCATTGCCCAATGGCCTAAATACTTGCTCTGCCTATCTGTTTTCTTAACTCCACCACCCAATCAAAACAGAACAATCATGAACACTAAGAACTAGCCTAAATTCTTATTCAAAACAAAGTTAAATTATAAAGGGAGAGCCCTCTCTGGACTTAGGTTGGCTAGAACCCGAGTCTAAAAGATTAGGTTTGTGGTTACCTTGGACTATTCCTTCTTTGATAACTTCTAAGGAAAAAATCTGAGTGATAACATCATGCAAGAACAAAACACATTGACACACAACATCATTTTGTAAGAGAAAAAGTGCAATCAAAAGAAATTTACTTATCATATTGTAATACAAATGAAAATGTGGTAGACATATTCACCAAGCCTCTTGGAAAGGCTTTGAAATGTGTAGAAGTAAGTTGTTCGTTGTAGAAAATCCAAATTATGTTGTAAGCCTAGCTGAGACTTAGACCAGCAGGAAAGTTAAGATGTAGATCGTGATTAAGGGGAGTTGTTAGGTATTAATCGCGAACAGTGCCGCTCACTATTCAAATAGTGTTGATCACTATTCAACAGTCAGTGTAGTGGGCTAATCTTAGTAAATAATAAATTTCATTCGACGCAGTTATTGCCCCTATGTCGCTAAAGATGTATATAAATTGCAGTGTTTAGTAATGAAAGAAACAAGTTCTGGGTGTGATTCTGTTATTTGATATCCCATGTGTATCAACCATAGCTACCAAATTAAATCGGCCTAAATAATATGAAAATTGGTTAATTCAGTTCGATACATTGATTAATACGCTAATTTTAATTCAAATTTTGTAATTATGGTATTGGTAACTATCCTATCAAATACCATTGTTGTTGTTGTGAAACGATGAGAAACATAAACGACAACACAAATTAGTGGGAATTGTTGGTCTGTTTAGTGATATCTCATGTAAACAATGAATATTGTTGAGTCTAGGGTTTGGTTTTTTTAGTAAAAGCGCCCGATGTAGCGTTTGGTGATGGAGATCCCTATGACCATCAAAAAAGAAATGTTTCCCATGTGTATCAACAGACTGTTGTTGTCGTTGCCACATGATGAGAAAGAGAAATGGTGGCACAAATCAGCTGGCTATTCTACACTTCGTCGCTCGATTCGGCGGGAATTGTTCATTGATTCAATGATTTATTGTGAAGAAATGAATGTCGTTGAGTCTATGGTTAGCGTATATCGATTTTTTTATGAACTTTATAAAATACAAACGTGACATGAGATTTGATTGTTTGTGTTATTACGTATTCTTGTGTTAGCCAACATGGTATATATATAAACATTTAAGAATTTATAGCTATAATACTATGAGAATTAATAATGTTTTGTTTAGATATCATAACAAAATAAATAAATTATGGTAGATCAATTTTAGGGAATTTATCAACTTTATATATCAAGGAATTGATCAACTGGATTTATCAACCATTTATATGGATTAAATGAATTTTTTTCTCAAATTTTGTACTCAAAAAATTGCACATTTAAAAAATTGATTCTGCTAAAAAGAATATAATATATCCAAAATTAACATGAATGAGGCTTGTGTTAAAATTATAAGATAGTATGACTAATAACATATATTAACAACATAATGCTATTTTACAATGACATGTATGAATTGCTTCTCAAATGATTCTATCGAGCATTGATATTTTAATAGTAAAATTAGGTATAATGTAAAATACAATTAATTACTAATATATATATAGGTTTATTAATTATTTTTAAAATAAATATATTATTTTAAAAATAAAAAAATTTTATAATTAAAATTAAAATAAAAATACGAACATAAATAATAATAATAATTTATTATTATGATAATATTATTTTCAATATATTAATAATAATTTTATATTATAATAACTTTTTTTTTCAATATTAATGATATAATTCTAGTTGAATCAAATTCAAGAGTAGTCCATGACAATAATTTTGAAGTTAATTGTAATGTAAGGTAATGGATGCTTACATTGTTCATAAAGTGACAATCGAGAACTTTGGGAACCAATGTCTTCGCTCCCATGACCATAGCCATCAAGGATGTCTTGGGTTGATTGTAACTGATACTACTTGAGTATAATTAGTTAAATTCATTATTTTTTATTATAGTTTATTTTAGTTATTCATTGTTCAATTTATTGATTATGGTTAATTCTTTTTGTTAGCATCGATAATGGTTGACCATGTTAAATTCATTTTATAAATAATAATTAGTATTATAAAGTATTATATATCATCTTAAAATATTTATGTCTAATTAGTTAATTGCACAGTGACTCGTTTATGTTTTGGTTTTTTTTTCTCATAATCTAATAATAATTCTTTGTTAATGAAATAATGATTTTATGTTGTTTAAAATGTCTTTTGGAATGTATAAATGGATTCAACCCCTAAAAAATCTATGCATAGATCAAATTTGTGATCCTTACGGATCCCTACAAAAACTAAACACCTCAAAATGGCTAAAACATGGAATATTTAGACTATGACATAGTTAACCAGTGTTTAATATATTCTAGCCACTCATGACAATGATTATCTATAATTAGATACACTTGACTATGATTTCCTCTAATTGATCATCTATAATTGCATACACTTGATTATGATTTCCTCTAATTCATTATAGTTAACTATAGGCCATTTATAGTTAACTTTAGTTAAGCATACATTACTTTCATCTAATGTGATTGATTATGTTTGATTGTGGTTATGTATATTTCATTATAATTGATTATTGTTAACCATTGTCTTTTGTTGGATACTATTTATTATCACTAAATTTGTCCAACAATGTTTGAATTTCACTAAATAAAATGTACCTTATACAACATAACTTTAGTTTCCTTTCCTAACTTGTGGATGGTTATAGTTCAGCCTTCTTAGCCTTGATTAAATTTAAGTATTTTTAACTCACATTTATTTATTATGCTTAATTTTATTTGACTATCATTAAACTTGGTTTATTAATATTAATTTTAACAATTTTCACTTAGAAATAAAGTTTTTGTGAGTAGAGTAATTTTGATATGGTATTTCTAGATCTATCACATTAAAATTTTTAATTGATTTTTAGAACTACCAAGTGTGGCTCATCGTCAAAACGTTGATAAAAAATATTATTACATTTAGAAAGATAAATAAGTGAATCACGCTAACTTAAAAAATAGACTAAAATTTTTAATGTGATAACTAATTTCAATTAATTAAAATCAACTTCGATTTCATAATCAAAGCTCGTTTACGATTAGCATAAAATTTCTAAAAATTATAAAAGCTAAAAAATATAAAAGTTTATACAAGTAAAGGATTCTAAACCTTGTAACTTTATAGATTGAGAAATCGAGCTTGTAAGTAAAAACTCATTGTGTATTGAATTATGAGAATTTGGGGTAGCTGAAACATATTATAATAAATATAATGTTTGATTTGAAAACCGATTAAAATTTCATATTGTTTTTTATTGAGTATCGGTGAGGGTAGGCGAGTTTGAGTGGCTTTTGTTGATAATAATTGACATTAATTACTAATTGTAAGTTATGGTTGAGTGTGAATTAATATAATTTTTACAAAATGACCTAGATATAGATATTGATTTTTATTTTATTTTTTATATTTCATTAATTTTAGTGGGTCTTCTTTAATTATTATGGTTAGCTATGTGATTATGATTAACCTTACAAGTTGGTTATGCTTAATATGATTGAATTAGTTTGAAGTAAGGTATTTTAATTTTAAAATTAATTATTGTTGATATTAGTTAATTATGGTTGAGTTTAATTTTTTGTGATAAATTATACTTGAGTGTGGTTAAAAATTATTAATCTTAATTGACTTTGTTTGTTGTGGTTTTTAATATGGTTTATTAGATTTGACTAAAGATTATTACCATTTGTTTTTATAAATTAAAAATAAATTTGATTGATTATGATTGAGTATACAAAGATTTTGTGTATTATTATTAATTTTAGTAGATTGGTTAAAAATAGTGAATTACTCCCACCTAAAGAGTTGGCTAAAATGAAAGAGTCAGTTAATTCTGTGTCAAATTCAGTCATGTTGAGTCTGTTAAAAATAGTTAATTACTTCCGCATGAAGACTTGGCTAAATTTAAAGAGTTAGTTAACTCTAAGTCAAATTTACTCAAGTCAAGTGGTATTTTGAGTAAAGTCAAATTTAATGTGTAGTTGCATAAGTTATTTTAGGTGAGTCCCTAATTGGAAAAAGTTTAAGTACCCCTCATTGAGTTCATTATAATTATCAAATTTTTGTGTGATCAATAAAAGAGTGGCAACTAGTGTTATTGTGTGAATTATTTCTGTTATTCTGTAGTGCCTCCACCTTTCGGAGTTGTCTATAATGCGACTTTTTGGAGATTCCGATGACGGAATCCGGCGGAAGAAATTCAGGTTAAATCTTGATTTGTTGCAGTTAAAATGGTTTTTTAACTGCATATTTCGATTCAGCACCCTGGAAAACCCTGGGACGCTTTCATTGTGCAGAAACTAGCTATCAAACTTGCAATTCCAATAAATTCCTGCCGGATTTCGACCGGAAAAACCCACGAGAAAGACTTTCAAAAAGTCGCGTTATAAACAACTGCCCACCTTTCCAACCCATTGATAAAAAACATGACAACATGCGTGGAGCCACCCGAACCAATAAAGAAAAAGGCCCAGTGAAGAATGTCAGTCAACTTTTTTTTTTTAATTTCCAAGTACCAAAATTATCACATAATTAAAGTGCACTACAGAATTGTTGGTTGGTTAAAGAAAATTGACCAACGCATCTTCTCCCCTACGTAAACTGGTCAACTGACCTTCTCCCTATCGTAATGCACGATTCTTTATTTTTTAGTAGATCAATGCAGCTCAACCTTATCGAAAGGTGCATTGACCAGTTGACAAATTTAAACGAAAAGTACGCACCGTGTATAGGTCACATGGAGCATATGTTGAAAGTCGTGAGCTAGAGGTTACATGGATTTTAATGTCTTTAAAAAGAGTCACGTGGATGAAATTCGAGGTTAGATGGATTTTAATGTCTTTAAAAAGAGTCACGTGGATGAAATTCGACTCGTGAAATTTTGTTAATGATTTACTTAAAAATTCCAAAGGTTGTTTGAAAAGGCCTCCATAAAGTTTCTCATATAGTGTTTAGGGACTTTATTGAGTATGAGTGATTTAAAGGGTATAATGTTTTTTTATTTTAATATTTTTTATATAAAATAATAATAAGGGGTTTATTTATAAATCTTTCCTAAAGTTTGCGAAATGAGAAATTTAGATTTTTACAATTATTCGAAGAGAATTATTTTTTAAGATGATTTTATCATGTTTTTAGTTACAGTTTTCACTATTTACAGGGAAGGATTATGATTTCTAGAATTTTAAGATGGAGACCACATTGAAGGCGCATGATGTCTGAGAGTATGTCACGAATGGGATTTGAGAACCTATAAATGAAGCAGAAGAAAAAACCCTTGCTAATGCAAAGAGGGAACAATGGAAGAAAGACAATAAGAAGAATGCACAAGTGTTGCAACTTATCCAACAAGGAATGGACTAACCAGTGTTCAAGAAAATTATGATCGCGTCTTCAATAAAGACAACAAGAAGACCTTGGCGACAAGCTACAAAGATATGGCCAAAGTCAATATTGTTAAGTTGCAAAAGACTAGAAGTGATTTTTAAAGTCTCCAGATGAAGGAGACCGAGGACATCGATTAATTCACGAATTAGGCCATGATTGTTGTAAGAAGGTCCTCAGATCTTTATCTACCAAATTTGATGTTTAGGTAGCAACCATAGAAGAAGCCAAGGATTTGGAAATGTTAATAGTTGATGAGTTGATGGGATCATTTCTATCCCATGAGGCAAGGATAGATAGAAATAAGGGTTCCACTTTAGCAAACACTTTTAAAAGTTAGGTTTCTATTTCAAGAGACAAAGGTCAAGGCAGAGGACAAGGTGGAAGATCATATGCTCAAAGATATGGTAGAGAAGAGCATGAACATGAAAGTGGAAGCAACAAAAAAATCTTCAACAATAATCAAAGAGTTGACAAATTAAATGTGAGATGTTATTATTGCAATAAATTTGGTCATTATGCCCATGATTGCAGGAACATGATAGCTGATCAAGGAAACCAGAGAGCTAATGTCACTACAGAGAATACTAACTCCATGTTCCTAACTTTCCATACCATGCATGAACCTTATGATAATGTGTGGCTATTAGATAGTGGTTGCAGTAACCACATGAAAGGAAACAAGAATTAGGTTACAAATTTGGATCAATCTTTGAAGACAAAAGTAAAGTTAGGGACTAAAAAGAATATGGATGTAGATGGAAAAGGAGTTGTTAAAATTTTGACCAAGGGGAGATAAAGACAATATAAGAGGTATATTATGTCCCTGGCCTCAAACATAATTTGATAAGAGTTGGTCAATTGACGTAGAAGGGATACAAAGTTATGTTTCAAGGAAAAGAGTATGTTATATATGAGAAGGCCCGAAGAAAAAAATTGATCACAAAGGTGTAGATGATGAGGAACAAACTCTTTCCTCTAATTATGAATTATAGTGATCAGGTCAGTTCTTTTCAAGCTTCATGTTCTAATAATTATTTGTTATGGCACCTTCGTTTTGGACACCTGCACTTCTCTGGTTTAAGATTGTTGTAGCAGAAACAAATGCTTATAGGGTTGCCTCCCATCAAATAACCTTCTACTACTTGTGAGTGTTCCATCTTTGGAAAGAAACACCGTGAAAGTTTTCGAAAGGGAGTTACATATGGAGAAAAATAACCTCTTGAGTTAGTCCATACAAAATTGTGTGGACCTATTGTTACTTCCATCACCTTCATTGATGACTATAGTAGAAAGACTTGGGTTTACTTCTTGAAGCAGACGTATCAAAATTTTGCAAAGTTCAAATAATTCAAGGCCTCAGCAGAGAACCAAAGTGATTGGAAAATCAAGGTATTGAGGTCAGATCTTGGTGAAAAATATGATTCAAAGGAATTCCATGATTACTGTAAACAACATGAAATGAGAAGACAATTTACAACTAGGTACACACAACAGCAGAATGGTGTAGAAGAGAGAAAGAACATGAAAATTATGAACATGGAAAGGAGCATGTTGAAAGGAAGAAACTTGTCTAATGAGTATTGGGAAGAAGAGTTGCATGTGATGTTTATGTGATAAACAAATCTCTTACAAAGATTGTGATTAACAGAGTACCAAAAGAATCATGGTCAGGTATGCCTTGTAGTGTATCTCATCTCAACGTGTTTGAATGTATAGCCTATGCACATGTGTGTAAAGAGCTAAGACATAAGTTGGATGATAAAAGTGAAAAATGCATATTTACTGGTTATAGTGACTAGTAAAATTCTTACAAATTGTCTAACCGTATCACCAAGAAGACCATAATTAGTAGATATGTTGTGTTTAAAGAACAAGAGTCATGGAATGGGACTGTAGAAAAAACAGTTGATGCACAAGCACCATTGATGGAAGAGGATGATGTAGATGAAAATGAGTAGCAGGAATCAAAAGAGTAGATACCAAACATAGTCATGCCAGCAAGGACTCCAAATTTTTTTGAGAAGCATGGATCTTCAAGCATAAAAATAGATTTGAATTCTCCTATCTGTTGGACAAGTGATGAATCAAGAAATGGTAAGATAAAAATGAGAAGTTTGAAATATATTTATGATGATTTGGATGTTAGTTCAAACTTTTCATTGTTGTCATTCCAACCTTCTTCATTTGAAGAAGCAATGGAAGTTGCAAATTGGGTGCAAGCCATGGATGAGTAAATTGAAGCTATTGAAAAGAATGATACATGGGATTTGGTTGATTTTCCAAAGGATAAAACCCTCATTGGTGTAAAAGACAAAAGGACTCTCACGGCAACCAGGAATAGACTTTAGACAAATATTTGCTTTGATAGCCAGATTGGATACTGTAAGAGAAGTCTTAGCAACATCATCTCATAAGAAATGGAAACTATATTAGATGGATGTGAAATTAGCCTTCTTGAATGGAATTCTCGAAAAAAGAAATTTATGTGCAGCAGCCTCTAGGTTATGAATTTGAAGGTAAAGAATATAAAGTTTACAGATTGAAGAAAGTTCTCTATGGACTCAAGTAAGTGCCTAGAGCTTGGTATAGAGAATCTACAGCTACATGATCAAGAATGGATTTTGCAGAAGAAGTACTGAGCCTATGTTATACACAAAAGTAAATGAGCATGGACATATTTTGAATATTTGTTTATATGTGGATTATGATTTCTGTTGGTGATCTTGAGTTAATGGAATTTAAACCAACCATGATGAAAGAATTTGAGATGACAAATATTAGTCTCATGAAATATTTTGTTGGCATAGCAGTTGAGCAGTCTGAAAAAGAAATTTTCATTTGCCAAAATAAATATGCTATATATTTGCTAAAAAGATTTAGGATGGAGCATTGCAAACTTGTCCCTACACCAGTTGCAATAAGTACAAAGTTAAGCAAGGATGTGTTGTGGCCACAACCACCACCCTATTAAAACCTACCTTGATAGCAATTTTGAATGGGTCCCCTAAAAAAGTTGATCTTTCACCTCTCTGAATGATCTGTTTTATCCCAGAGACTTTAACTCGTTGCCAAGTCAAATCTTCAATGCCTAATGGTTAAGCCCCCCTCTTCAAATATCTACCACATGGTTCATCTCTAACCCTTTCTAGCCCCTCATTCATACCCTCCATCGAGACCTTTTCAACCCTCAAAAACCTTCTATCACACCTTATTTCCATTAGAACTCTTTATAATGGAAATGCTTCACAAACATGCATAAATCACCCTTTTTTCCTATCGCAATCAACACTACGCACCGCTATCTTCCAGACCTGATGGAATTATTAACCCAAATATATATATTTTGGGTCTGGAGCCATATCTCATATCGTAATCAGCGAGGTTTGGGGCTTATATATAAGGTGCACCACTGTACTCCGGACCTAACGACATTATTAACCATATTATATATATATATATATATATATATAGATATAGATATATATATATATATATATATATATCGGGTATGGAGCCCCATCGCATATCACAATCGACCAGCTCCAAGGCTATATATATATGGCACGCCACTGTCTACTGGACCCAATGGATTTATTTACCGCATTATATATATTATCGGGTTCAGAGCCCCAATTGCATATCACAATCGGCGGAACACAAGGGTTATATATAAGGCACACTATGATATTCTGGATCCACTGACAACTATGAATCTAGGTATATAATATTTCAGGTCTGGCCCTATGGTTGGACGCAGGTTTTCCTGTATATTCCTAAGTTTTTAGAAAAGTATTAAGGTCGGGGCTTTTAAAGGGAAGTATTACATTGCAGACCCGTCAGGATCATTAAACAGAATGCATATATTTCGGGTCCACTCCCCCCCCAATTGCTTAACACAATCGGTGGAGTTTAGCGTTTAAACATAAGCTGTGGTATGATTAAGAGGACTTGACGATAATTATAGGCCTGGGTGTATACAATTTCAAGTCCGAACTTATGGCTCGGCCATGGATTGTCCCGTGTTTTCTTATGTATTGCGATGAAAGGCTGTGGTCCGGGTTTTCAAGGGAAAATCCTGTAAAATGAATAGGTCTATCCTGGAAACATTGTTAAGGCAATCCTTGAGTAAAATTGAATATTAGGGGCAACGAGAATACATGTCACAGCAAGGTTTGGTGGTTTGACAATTATAGTTGCTCGGAGTTGCAAGATTAAATAGAAACTGTGGCTGAATGCAAGGTTTGTGTGTGATCATGTTGTGTTGTTTCATAATCATAAAACTAATGTTAATTATCTCTACAGGCGAGGAGTAAAAAAAAACGCATGAGTAGATCTGGAGAGTCCATATATGCAGATGTGTCGTTTAAAGAGGCAGCCTTAGGCATTTTTGGTTGAGTTCCACGCGTTGCCTATGTATTCTGAAAGTGAAATTGCCCCAGGTTTCATAATGAAGAGATCACACATAGTCATCCTCTTCTAATCAACATCTATTCATTTCCCTAGGAAATGAAGTGCTCCAGTGACAGGAAATGCCTTCTACGTGTCAGCAGTGACACTGATTGTTCTACATCTGTGTATTCTGATCTGTATGTTGAAAAGAATAGGGGGAAGGCGAAAGGTTAAGGGAAGACCGAGAGTCATTTCCAGCTGATATAAGTATTACCTCCGGATAGGAGAAGAGGGCTTTTTGTTTGAGGAGAACAACTTTGATTTATTGTGAATAAAGAAGTCTGTTTGGTTCAAGAAGGAGCCTGTTGTTTTAGATTTATTTTCCTTTTCTCTCATATGTTTAGAATCAGTGTGTTGTTGTTGGCATAAAGATAAATGTGATTTGCTTTGTGCATATTGATAACAAGCAGTTCATGGTTATTCCTGGTTATTTGAATATAATTCAATAGCATTGTTAATTCATGAAAGGTTGTTGATTCGAGACTTTGTTAAACATCAGTTGCAAGTGTTATTTGTAAGGAAAGGAATGTATATTCCTGTATAAGTAATTGGATTGCAATTAGGATTTAATACAACCTTGTTCTTATTGAACCAGTAATTGATTCATTTGGACTTGGAATCTATATATGATGTTTAACCTCTTTTTGTTATGCTCCTGTAGGATAGATTAGGATAGTTAGGACTAGCTTAAGTAGTGAGAAGTAGTGTAGATAGGATTTGATACATATAGGTTAGTTGTTTCTTTTGTTGATTCAATTGAAGTCTTCCTCAAGGAATCCATCTCTCAACACCTTTAACAGTTTACAGGATCCTTTAAAACCCGTTGGAGCTAGCCATCCCAAACGAAAGTAGATCTAATTGGGGTCTGTGATCAGGTTAGTTCCTCTTGTTGGTATAGCGAAAATTCGCCATGTCAGAAAATTGGTGCTAGAAGGAGGGCCTGAACCACTGTCCACAACTTTTTATGATTTCATTTATAAATGTCATGGATTCGAAGGGACTAATGCATGGATTGTAAAGGTCAAAAATATCCCATTCAGAAAAGACTCATTTCGAAGAAGAGACACTGTGGGAGTATCTTGTCACTCAGGAACAACCAGTCAGAGTACTTACTCAGGCTTATGCTCGTTCCCTCTCTCAGCTCCCCATCTTTCAATATTTACCTCCGATAACTAAAAGAAAGCCAAGGATCTATTCTATAAATGAAGAGACATCTACAGCCCCCTCTCTTGAAGATATTGTGCTAGAGTCCTTACAAAGTATCGACACTCCCTGGGAATAAATTCCTGAGGATCCACCCTCTGAAGGTAATGCCTAGCTCGATTTGGGAAATCCTAATAAAGAAAGCCTCAAAGAAACCTTCAACCAGAACCTCCTTATCCATAATATGGCTAACGTTCCTCATCTAGGTGGGAATCAACTTCAACCGAGTGGGAACCAAGTCCGACCTCCTCTAGGAGCACTCTCTCCCTGGCTCGCTCAGGATGTTGTAGTAGTACCTGGGCAGCAACATCCCTTACCTAAGAATGCAGAAAGAGTACTGCCTAAATTCGACCTTGAGGAGGGAGACACCGCTGATAACCATATTCACTCTTTCTTCCTGGCCGTGCGCATGTTGGGGGTAGTCGATGAATATATAGTATGTCGCCTATGCCCTTTTACCCTGATTGGTGCAGCTTCCATATGGTACTTTAGCTTGAGAACCAGATCGATCACCTCGTGGGATGCCTTTCAACAGGCCCTTTTAGACAAGTATAGCGATGACAAAACACCTACAACCTTAGTTTTAGAACTATCCCGTTTGAAAATGGAAACTAAAGAAAAGGTCAAAGATTTTAACATCTGGTTCAACACTTTGTTCAACAGAATCCTGGCTAACACTAGACCTACTGAGGAGGTGCTCATGGAATTCTACATCACTACTCTCCCTGTCCCTACTACGATGTGGGTCAAAAGGAGTAACACACAAACCTTACAGGGTGTTATCAATGAAGTAGTAAAAGTCGAGAATGTAATGATTAGTCTCACAACATGCCATCATACAACCGGAGAAAAGAAAGCCTCTCAAGCATCCAAGAAGAATAATGGGAGTGATAACAAAGGGGTTGAAATGAAGGAAAAGGATACAACAAATGTGGAAGGTTTGCATCGGATCATTAAGAAGTTGACAAACATAGTCATCGATATGAAAAGGAATTCTAGAGAGAGTACAGGCGGGAATGGAGGAGAGTATAACAATAGAAAATCCTTCAAACCTTTCTATCATAAGAAGGCAGAAGGTGGTCATGGTCAACTTGCGTTGCTTGCTCGACCTAATGATGGGAACCTAAATATGGAAGAGCTGGCTCTTATCGGATCGCTCCTTAACCAAGAAGAACCTATAGTGGAGCTAGAGCCAAAACAAGAAAATAAGGAAGAATACCAAGTAGAAGAGCCCTTGGATGAAGAATCTCAAATCAATGTATTGTTGGATTTCTACACAAATTAGAACGATGATGACAAAGGAGATAGTATGGTAGAAATCAACGCTAATGAAATCCATACACAAAGTAAAGGGCCACTTGCGGGTGTGATGAAGCCTATAGACCAGACAAAGAAAGATGTTTGCCCTTTGAAGGTATCCGCTCCCAAGGTTCCTGTTGAGAGGAATAAACCTAGTGGTGATTCCAAGAGTACACCAGTCATGAGCTATCCTCAGAAAGAAAATGCATATCCAAATGCAACGAAGGCGACTCACAATGGTAAAGTCCCACCAAATAATGGCAAAACTGGTATGTTTACTCTACCCTCTCCTGTTTGTGACATTGATTACAATATTGTGGATGATCTTAAGAAATCTCGAGCTAATATCACGTATTTTGATTTGTTAAAGTTAACACAGTAGAGAGATCTACTCTTAAAATCTATGAATGAATGGAATTGCAAACCTCCCACCATTCCGAGCAGCCAAACCCAGAAGTCGATCCCCAGACTTGTTAGTACTCCTAGTACAATGCAAAAGCTAGCAGCGATGGAAGCCACCGTATCAAAAATGAATCAAAACCCCCAAGATGTCAGTGCAGTCATGATAGGAAGGAAATCAAAATCCATGACTCCCCCTTTCCTTATCACATTTGAAATCTTCAACGTGAATGTACACAATTGCTTGGTAGACTCAAGTGCCTCGTCCACTGTGATGCCTTATGCTGTTGCTAAAATATTGCATGCGATACGTGAGAAAATTGGGACTCGGATTATGCCATTGGACAGGACACATGTGAAACTAATTGGGGAATTGAAAAATGTGTTGATTCGAATGTTTGTTAAACCACAATACACATAAGTCATTGATATAGTGGTAGTCGACATACTCGAGGCATACAGAATGCTACTTAGTAGGGACTGGTTAGCAAAACTCAATGGATATTTCTCAACTAATTGGTCCCACCTCTTGCTACCTTAGAAGGGAAAAGGTGATATGCTGAGATTTGATCGAGAAAGATACATGAAGCTAGTGATGGAGCCAAACGGTCCCAATGAACCTGTAATGTCTACCAACTCTATCCTTGGGAAGTATAGTTTCAATGTTTGTGCCACAGAAACCTGTTTTGGAGAAATCCAAGCAGAAACAATTGAAGAAACTCCAATAAGCACATAGTTGGAAGCTCTCCCCTATAGTCCAAATGATGAGCTACCCTATAATATGGTAGATGATTGGGCCAATTTCATAGAAGGAATTTCATTTGATATAACATCAAATTCTATGTTTTGGACACTCTATTTTCATAGCTCTAACTGTCTAGAAGATGCAAGTGCTGGGAGAATTCTCATTAACCCACAAGGGGACCAACATTCAACAACCAGTCGGTTGGGGTTCGCGTGCACCAACAACACGGTAGAATACAGTGGCTTACTACAGGGATTGAAAAAAGCCATTTATATGAAGGTGAGAAATCTTAAAGCTTTTGGTGACTCAGATAATTGTGGACCAGGTAAGGAAAAGGATACATTGCAATTCATCACACCTGGCGAGATACCAACATGAGGTATGGAGCTTAAATTTTTTATTCTTTTAATATCATACACATACCTCGATGGAAAAACCAAGATGTCGATCTGATGACTAGTATGGCTGCAAAACTCTTGCCTAATCTTAGATTAAACAAGAATAAATATTATGTTGAATTGATTTTCAGACCATCTGTACCTAATAACATCTCAAACTGGCAGGAATTTAAAGGTGACGAGCATATCCTTGAGCTCCTGCATTGCGAGAAGACGTTCAAAAACGCTCTCATTGATGAAAAAGAGCATGACAAGTTTATGAATGAGAGTAAAGACAAGGTAATATCTTTCATTGAGAAATTTATTGTCAACAGGTTTGGCATCCCTGACGCTCTCATGTTTGATAACGCGTCTTATATTTCATCACTAAAGTTGACCAAATTCGCTATCTATAAATCAATTTGTATAAGATATGCATCAAGCTATTACCCCCAAGGAAATGGTGTTGCAGAGTCACCAAATAAAATCCTCATCCACGCATTCGTCGCCGACAACCAGAGGAATTAGTACAACGTGCTAAAAAATGCCCTCTGGGTTGATAGGGTCATCCAAAAGGGTAAGCACACGAAACTCCAACACTTATGGCTAGGCCCATTCCAAATTGAGGAGAAAATTGATCAGGGGACTTACAGATTGAAAACTTTACAAGGAGAAATTGAAAAACTCCATGTTAAAGGGCAACATCTCAAGAGATACTTCCAGACCTAGCCTATGCTTGCTTGCAAGGTTTGCAGTTATTCTCCATTGGTCCCATCCACCACACTAAATTCTCCAATACTTGTCATCTACAGGTAAATCTCCTTTCATGGGCTAAACTCACTGTCATATACCATGTGGCAAATCCAATTGTGCTCTAGTCCTTGTGCCTGAAACTGGAAGGACTTATTTAAAAGAAAATGAAATGTCAAGTCCTTGTACCAATCTGGAAGGATAGGTTGTTTGGGAAGCTGGTTAGAGTAAGGACTATTGCTGGGCTCAGAGTACCAGTTGACACAATAAACCCAACCTTGCCTAAGTGGTTTAAAAATATGGCATGATCCATGACTGCACTCCATTCAATCATATGAAAACATAGCACTAAAATTCTCATATAAAGTGAAGATAAACATATCTACATCACATTTGATGAGCAACAAAGAGCTGAGATACACACTTAAACAGGTATTGACAGACCAGTGATGGCCTCAAAAGGATTTTTGAAAATAGGAAACAGGTAAATGAAGGTCAATAAATTCCATAATATTACCATTGGAGAATGCCTATCAAAACTCTATCAGTAAGTAGAAGCTATTTGTCTTTATCCCACTTGAAGCAATTAATGCTGAAGTGGAACACATGCTTTTCCATTTGTACAGTTTGCATTTCAAGTTTATCTTAACACCCTGATGTTCTATTGATCCAAGGTTTATTTGGAAACAGAGATAACTGGTTCGCCCAGCGGTTCGCCATTTGTTGTGGCCACAACCACCACCCTATTAAAACCTACCTTGATAGCAATTTTGAACGGATCCCCTAAAAATTTTGATCCTTCACCTCTCCAAATGATTTGTTTTATCCCAGAGACTTTAACTCGTTGCCAAGTCAAATCTTCAATGCCTAATGGTTAAGCCCCCCTCTTCAAATATCTGCCGCATGGTTCATCTCTAACCCTTTCTAGCCCCTCATTCATACCCTCCATCGGGACCTTTTCAACCCTCAAAAACCTTCTATCGCACCTTATTTCCATTAGAACTCTTTATAATGGAAATGCTTCACAAACATGCATAAATCACCCTTTTTGCCTATCGCAATCAACACTGCGCACCGCTGTCTTCCGGACCCGATGGCATTATTAACCCAAATATATATATATATATATATATATATATATATATATATATATATATATATATATATATATATATGTATATGTATATGTATATGTATATGTATATGTATATGTATATATATATATATATATATATATATATATATATATATCTAGATATATATATATATATATATATATATATATATATATACATACATACATATATATCTAGATATATATATATATGTATGTATATGTATGTATATATATATATATATATATATATATATATATATATATATATATATATATATATATATATATATATATCTAGATATATATATATATATATATATATATATATATATATATATATATATATATATATATATATATATATATATATATTTTGGGTCTGGAGCCATATCACAATTGGCGGGGTCCAGGGCTTATATATAAGGCGCGCCACTATACTCCGAACTCGACAGCATTATTAACAATATTATATATATCGGGTCTGGAGCCCCATCACATATCGCAATCGGCCAGCTCCAAGGCTATATATATATGGCGCACCACTATCTACCAGACCCGATGGCTTTATTAACCGCAATATATATATTATCGGGTCCGGAGCCCCAATCGCATATCGCAATCAGCGAAACCCAAGGGTTATATATAAGGCGCACTGTGATATTCCAGACCTGCCGACAACTATGAATCCGGGTATATAATATTTCAAGTCCGGCCCTATGGCCGGATGCAGGTTTTCCCGTATATTCCTATGTTTTTCAAAAAGTATTGAGGTTGGGGTTTTCAAAGGGAAGTCTTACATTGCGGACCCACTAGGATCATTAAACATAATGCATATATTTCAGGTCCGCTCCCCCTCCCCCAATTGCTTATCACAATCGGCGGAGTTTAGCATTTAAACATAAGGCGCGATGCAATTAAGTGGACCCGACGATAACTATAGGCCTGGGTGTATACCATTTCAAGTCCGGCCTTATGGCTCGGCCGTGGGTTTTCCCGTGTTTTCCTGTGTATTGCAATGAAAGGTTGTGGTCTGGGTTTTCAAGGGAAAATCTCGTAAAATGAATAGGTTTGTCTTGGAAACATTGTTAAGGCAATCCTTGAGTAAAATTGAATATTAGGGGCAACGAGAATATGTGTCACAACAAGGTTCGGTGGTTTGACAATTATAGTTGCTCAAAGTTGCAAGATTAAATAGAAATTGTGGCTAAATGCAAGGTTTGTGTGTGATCATGTTGTGTTGTTTCATAATCATAAAACTAATGTTAATTATCTCTACAGGCGAGGAGTAAAAAAAAAACGCATGAGCAGATCCGAAGAGTCCATATATGTAGATGTGTCATTTAAAGAGGCAGCCTTAGGCATTTTCAGTTGAGTTCCATGCGTTGCTTGTGTATTTCGAAAGTGAAATTGCCCCAGGTTTCATCATGAAGAGATGACACACAGTCATCCTCTTCTAATCAACATCTATTCATTTCCCCAGGAAATGAAGCGCTCCAGTGACAGGAAATGCCTTCTACGTGTCAGTAGTGACACTCATTGTTCTACATCTATGTATTCTGATATGTATGTTGAAAAGAACAGGGGGAAGGTGAAATATTAAGGGAAGACTGAGAGTCATTTCCAACTGATATAAGTATTACCTCCGGATAGGAAAAGAGGGCTTTTTGTTGGAGGAGAACAACTTTCATTTATTGTGAATAAAGAAGTCTATCTGGTTCAAGGAGCCTGTTATTTTAGATTTATTTTCCTTTTCCCTCATATGTTTAGAATTAGTGTTTTGTTGCTAGAATAAAGATAAATTTGTTTTGCTTTGTGCATATTGATAACAAGCAGTTCATGGTTATTCCTGGTTATTTGAATATAATTCAATAGCATCGTTAATTCATGAAAGGTTGTTGATTTGAGACTTTGTTAAACATCAGTTGCAAGTGTTATTTGTAAGGAAAGGAATGTCTATTCCTATATAAGTAATTGGATTGCAATTAGGATTTAATACAACCTTGTTCTTATTGAACAAGTAATTGATTCATTTGGACTTGGAATCTATATATGATGTTTAACCTCTTTTTGTTATGCTCCTACAGGATAGATTAGGATAGTTAGGACTCGCTAAAGTAGTGAGATGTAGTGTAGATAGGATTTGATACATATAGGTTAGCTATTTCTTTTGTTGATTCAATTGAAGTCTTTCTCAAGGAAGCAATCTCTCAACACCTTTAACAGTTTACGGGATCCTTTAAAACCCGCAGGAGCTAGCCATCCCAAACGAAAGTAGATCTAATTGGGGTCTATGATCGGGTTAGTTCCTCTTGTTGGTATAGTGAAAATTCGGCATGTCAATAGGATGATGAAGGATCAGATGTCAATCCAAATCTATTAAAAATATTGGTTGGTAGCCTAATGTATCTCACAACTACAAGACCAGATATTATGCAAGGAGTGAGCTTGATTTCCATATTTATGGAGACTCCAAAAGACGCGCATTACTGAGCAGGAAAAAGATTTATGAGATACATTATAGGAACTAGATATTGTGGAATAATGTATGCAAGCACAAAAAAGAAGGATTTGATTGGATATGCACATATCATTTTCTAGGTAGTTTGGATGATAGGAAGAGCACTTCTAGTTATATGTTGCATGTTTGTTTTGGTGTGATTTCATGAGAATCTAAGAAGCAACATACTGTGACATTCTCATTATGTAACATACATCCTTTTCACTCTTAAAAATAAAAAATAAAAAAATCTTCCCAATGATGCTAACGTAACTACATTTTCCTTTACTTAACTTGCTTCCCCATGGATCCTTTAAGCACTTGAAGTCATGTATATTCATATGATTCAAATTAATTGTTTTACTTCGTAACCAACTAAGGTCCTATTACTAGCATGAAATGCGGATTTTTTTACTTACCCTCTTCATTCCACTACCCTTTCCTTCCCACTGTAATTCCTAACACTCCATAGTTTTTATTAATATAACCCTTCACTCTACTTCGCAACACGTATATTTATAAGGTCACCATGTGAATAATTTATCTAATACTATTTACCACTAATCTAATCCCTGTTATGACTTGATGGAACTAAGGTGCCTTATTGTCTCCTTATCAGTTCTTAATTAGAGACCCTAACCAATGTATCTTAGGTTACTCAACATAAGGCACCTTATGAGTCAAACGAGAGTCCACTATACATCAACTATCGCTATTCTGAAGCCAATAAACAAGCAAAAATTTGAAGGGAGGAGTCCATGTGGCGTGATCCTCACACCACACCTCAGCGCTAACCATGTACCTTGTATTCCTAGTCACTTGGTCCCTCATTGTTTTCGAGGTTAGAGGATGTAAACATCCTAGATCCTCCCTCACTCGATCAATGGCTCAAGAAATTTTCAAAAAACCCTAACTCCTCTAACCTACCCATGCCTCTCATTTTATTTTGGTCACTTCACCTCTAGAGCATAGGGTTTTTCCATGGCTTCAGGTGGCCTCTGGTAAGGCCACCTCTGAACTTTATCATAACCCTTAACACTCAACACCTTTAATTACATACCACCGACAATCTAACACTTGATCAATGTTGTCTTCTGTAGAAGGGAGTTCTTGTTCCTGTTTTACAAAATTTGTCATTGCATCCTAATTTTTTAAGTAAATTACAATGGTCATCATGTTGCTAGGTAATTTAGAGCTCAACCATCCTTTGTTTTAACATTTTGACCCCTACCCTTCTTGTTATTATGGTAGGAAATGTTTGGTTTAACTTAAGGGTTTATATTGTTCCTAAAGCAGGGTTGATAGGGAGGCTTCGGTGGTCAGTGAATAGAATGCAGACATTTCTGAATGGAGGGTCTCATGGTGAGGTAAATACTATACTACCGACATGGGTAAAATTGGGTTTTCTTTTGTACTTATGATTTTCCCATGATATAAAACCTGATGGATGGGTAGCTTTGATACTCAATCCATGTGACATCTGGGAAGGGAATATGATGTCTCTTACCTCATTCCTTACTATGGAATATTGCTTCCTTATGTTTGAGAGGTATCATCATAAACCAAGTCTGTCGGTGACATCCCCTTGGCGAGTTCCTTCATTCCATCGGAGTTCTGTCATCCATGTATCCTGGGTTACTGTGTTTCCTTTCGCTTGACCTGACGGTGACCTTAAAAAATTACAGTTATCTATTTAAATTTAGGTTTCTATGATAGAGATCATGTGGTCTTTTTTGAGGCTTTCTAGTCTAAGAGTGTTATGCTACTCATCTTCCTCACCATAGTCGACCAACAGGTGAATCCCTTTAATTGTTGCCTATTAAAAATAGCTTATGATGTTTGAATTTTGTCTAACCCTTTCCTAACGTTTATTGTTAAATTATGCTATGCGTATATGGTGGAACATGGGATTGGGGTCACCGTTCTTCTTCATCCCACAATCACACTGTACTAGTATATTGTTTACCCTGATTAACTGTGAACTTTTATTCCTGCTATTTCTCTTATTTCAGTTAACTCAAGTCGTTCTTCTTTTTCTTCAATTTCAAGTAAGAGGGTTCCACTCGTTACCTCATGATTTTGATAGATTCCTTGTTCTTGTTTGCACCATCTTCACTAGCTCATGTTCTCTCTTTTCCTTTGAGATCTGGTCAACTACACCTCCTCTAGGTCGGTGCAACAAAGTTTTGCTATATTTGTGTTCCCTTCTTCTCCAACTGTGAGAACTATAGTGACTTGATTTTATAATACTTCATTAATTAGTAAATTTTAGAGTGACACTCTATTTCCCCAAGGGGTTATTTTTGTTTATTTATGATGTTTGAGTTCATTTACGACATCCAAGTCTAGTGGAAGAACTCTTACTCTGTGAATCTCACTCTTGTTTTGGATTAAGGTGCCAGACACTAGAACATTTCATCAATTAGTCTAGTCCATTGAATGTTATACAACCAAGAGTTATTTTTTTTTGGTATTCTCAACTCTACAAATCAGAATATATTGGTTATGATGCATTATATATGAATGAGTAATTTAAATTCTCACAGTATAACCTCAACGAATTTTCCTATTATGCATACTAATGTTTTCTACATTTAATAACTCATTATGTAGCTGGTAATGAGCTCGACAATGAGTCGGTCCTACAATACATTTAATGTCAACTTGACTCTATCTATGGTGGTTATTTTAGAACAATGTTATAGTATCTTTGTGGTTTTTTCTTTTATTCCTGTTTATGCTAGCTTATTTATGTTCGCATATGTATGAATTTGTCAAATTTAGAGTATGCTTTAGAAACTAATTTGCTTGTTTGTAATTAAGGTTATCCTCTCAAGGATAAAATTCTTCTTTAAAATTTAAAATAGTTTTGAATCATTCTCGTTGTTCTTAATTATAACTAGGTTCTCTTTCAATATAATCTTGTTGTTGGATTTTCTTATCCCCACTTAACACTTCAAGTCGGAAGTATAATTATGTTAAGTTTTTAATGGCCTCAAAGGATTTCAGCCCACCTCTCGGACGGTTTCTTAATGTTGTTGATTAAATTCATTCTGCATTTATACAGACCCAAAACCTCTGTCATTTTTCCTGAAGCAATTGTATATCTTGATTACCAATAATAATAGTATAACCTTAACAATTAATGGAATTTCTTGTGGCTGCATGTCAAAGGATGAGTGATAAGTCCTATTTTTTCTTGAGATAGGATCTGCACTTCATGTATAGTTGTGCATATGCACTTGAGTCATAAGTTTATAGTTATGTCAACCCAATTTGATCTAATGACAGCTATGCCCTTTTCCCAAACTATATTATTAACTATTCCTCAGAATTTATTACAATAAACACAAGTCCAACTTTTACTAATACCTGTAAGTAGTTACATTTTCATTTCTCATCATATTCTAGCATAGTTAAATAATACCTTATATTCTAGTATTATAATTGGAATCCTTCGTGCATTCCTAGTTGTAGGTCAAATTACTCTAATTGTCTACATCTCTGCATGTAAAGTAAATAAATCACATATTAAAATACTCTAATTTTTCTGCATCTCTGTATTCTAAAGTAAACCAATCATAGATAAAATTAATCTAATTTGTCCGCGCCTTTGTATCTAGAGAAAATAAATTATAGAAAGAGACCAACTTATTACCAAACCACATAGTCTATACTATAATTAGACAACAACCTACAAGTTCACCACATAGTGGTTTTCATTCACAACATAACATTAAATTCGTTCAAATACATCACAACGAGCATCATTACCATAATTTAGAAAAATAATCCTATCTAGTAACTTCTTACATTAACTGTCAGAATAACTTGTAAAGAAAGATTTGCCTCCCAACCATGAAAGTTTTCTTCTAGTTCTCCTCGTGGCGACATCCTCTTTCTCCCAGAATCAACAACCCTCTCTTGTTCTGGTAAAGGAATTTTTATGCCTCATTTCCCCTAACAGACTTTCCATAACGACTTCCCACTTTTCTGGGTTCTCCCAATCTCCATAACGTAGGATTTTCCTATTTTTTTTAAGGATTTTTTTCCTTTAAAGCCCCACTTTTCCACTACAGTGCTTTAATCACCCATTCGAGTGTTGTTTCCCCCACACTAGATGATTTTCCTAGATTTTTCTCTCCCCATCTAGTCAATCACATAAATTCGCTCCTAGGGCTTTTTAGGAGTGATTTGGGAAAGTTTTATTTCCATCCTATCCATTCACATTGGATTACGGATTGGAATAATGATCTCATTCATTCACCTGTTCTTTTCCAAGTTAGTTCTCCAAAGTGATATTTTTAATATTATTCAAATCAATTAATTACATCATCATAGTTATTCCAAAAAGATCAATCTTGGCTTCCATGCCATTTCTAACAATAGTTCAACTACTAAAAAAATATTCACTGGAACATGGGGGGTATTACATCTTCCCCCTCTAAAAAAGATAACACCATCCTCGGTGTTTATTATTCTTCCACTTCCTTTTCAAACAAAGATGGATAAGTTTCTTTCATGTTATCTTCATGTTCCCAAGTAGCCTCCTTGGGAGTAAAGTGTCTCCACTACACTCTAACCTGAGTGACGATCCAATTTCAAAGCATGGTCTCTTTCCACTCCAAGATACAGAGTGGCTCTAGTAGAAAGTCTCCTTTGGGTTCCACCTGTATCAAATTCCAGTCAACCACATGAGAAGGATCATGAACATATTTTTTTAGTAATGATACATGAAATACATTATGAACTTTAACATGACTGGGTAGAGCCAACTGATATGCTACTGGACCCACTCAGTCCAAAATTTCAAACAGCCTGTAGAATCGTGGTGCTAATTTAGCACAACTTCCTGTTCTGAGAGTACTTTTTTGAGGTTTAACCCTTAGATATACATTCTCTCCAGCTTTAAACTCTTTACATGCCCTTTTTTTGTCCACATATCTCTTTTTCCAATCTTGGGTTGTTTTAATATTCTGTTGAATTTTTCACACTATTTGCTCCATTTCCTGTAAAACATCCAACCTAAGAATCAAACTATCCTCAAGTTGGGTCTAGCTAAACAGTGTATGGAATTTCCTGCCCTATAGGACTTCAAAGGGGATCATTTTGGTAGACATTTGATAACTACTATTGTAAATAAACTCAAGTAAATGCAAAAAATCTTCCAACTTTGTGGGTTTGTCCATTACATACATTGAGAGAATATCCTCCAAAATATGATTAGTCCTTTCAATTTTTCCATTCGTCTGAGGATGGTATGCAATACTAAAGTTCAGCTTAGTCCCCAAGCCCCCAAACAAGGCCTTCCAAAATTTGGAGGTAAATTTTGCATCTCTGTCTAAAACTATCATTTTTGGTATACCATGAAGTCTGAAAATGTTAGCAACTTGTGCAATCCCAAAGGTATACTATATTGGTATAAAGTTTGTTTCTTTAGTGAAGTCTGTCTACTAGTAACATAATGGAGTCATGTTGATACTTGGTCCTTGATAAACCAGTTATAAAATCCATGGAGACCACCTCCCACTTCCATTCTGGAATGGGTAATGGATTCAGTAATCCCACCAGATGTTGGTGCTCCACTTTCACTTGTTGACACTCCAAGATTTTTTCCAAATAATCCTCTACCTCGCTCTTTATACCTTGCCAAAATATTTTTTTTTCTTAATGTTGCTATCATTTTTGGGTATACCGGGTGACCAGTATATGGTCTCTTGTGGTGCTCATCTAGAATCATTTGTTTCAATACTGCCACATTGGGAATATACATCTTATCTTGATAAGTAATTAGGCCTTTCAAGTTTAATTCATACCCCAAAATTTCTTCCTACTATATTTTTAGCTGCATTCTTTGATACTCAGGGTCTTGTTTAACCACTAGTTGCACATGTTCTTCAAAGTATATCTTTATTCTCCTTCATGCACTTGCTATCAAGGAATGAGCAAGCCTACTTAGTGCATTAGAAATCTTGTTTTTTGCCCCTTGATATGATTTATTTCAAATTCAAATTCACTAAGGAATGATAACCATCTTTCTTGTCTTGCATTTAGATCAGGCTAACTAAAGAAATACTTCAGAATAATGTGGCCAGTTACCAAAACAAAACAAATTCCTAATAAATAATTCCTCCACATTTTCAAGGCATGTATTACAAGGGCTAGTTCTAGGTCATATACACATAGTTTTGTTCATGTTTTTTTTTTCAGTTAATTTCTTGACTCATAAGCTATGACAACATTTTCTTGTAGTAGCACACTGCACAATAATTCTAAAGCAGCATCGGTGCACACCGTGAACTCCTTATTTGGATCTAGTATCTTTAAAATAAGAGTTTTTTTCAATGTTTGCTTCAGTTTGTCGAAGCTCTCCTGGCATTTGTCTGTCCATTCAAACTTTACTCCCTTCTTCTGTAGGGAGGTAATGGGGTAAGCTAGTTTTGAAAACCCCTCCACAAATCTTCGATAGTACCTAGAAATCCCCATAAATGAGTGAACTACTGATACATCTTTTGGTATATGCCAATTCATAATGGCTTTAACTTTCTCAAGGTCCACTGCCAATCCATCTTTGGAGATAATATGTCCCAAATACTAAATTATGGGTTTGTAAAACTCACACTTACTAATTTTTGCATAAAGTTGATGTTCCCTTAATGTTTGTAACACCAATCTGAGATGCTCTTAGTGTTCTTCTTCATTTTTAGAGTATACTAGGATGTCATCAATGAAAACTAATACAAATTGGTCAAGATACTTGTGGAGCACACTATTCATTAGACACATGAAGGTTGCAGGTGCATTGGTGAGACTGAAAGGTAGCACCACAAATTCATAATGACCATACTGAGTTCTAAAATATGTTTTATGAATATCCTCATCTTTTATGCGTAATTGATGATAACCAATTCACAAATCAATATTTGAAAAACCAATTTCTCCCCCCATTTGGTCAAACAGATGATCAATTTGGGGTAGGGGATATATTTTTTTTATGGTTAATTTATTCAGCTACCTATAGTTAATGCACATTCTAAATGTGCCATATTTTTTCTTGACAAACAATACCAGAGCTCCCCATGGTGACACACTCGATCTGATGTAACCCTTATCTAACAGCTCCTGAAGTTGTGTTTTAATTACTAACAGTTCTGCAGTAATCATTTTATATAGAGCTCTAGATACAGTTGTAGAACCCGCACTAAGTCAATAGAGAAATATATGTCTCTATGAGGGGGTAACTTGGGAATTTCTTCTGGGAAAACATCTCAGAATTCTTTTATTACAGGTAAAAATTCTAGCATTTCTATTTCTATTTGTTGTTCATCTTTTTCCACATGAACCATATAAACTTGACATCCTTTCCTTGCTATTATTTTCAACTGTAAGGAAGATATTTGTCTGATTGAGATTGATTTTGGTTTTCCATTTATCAAGAGTGGTTTCCCTTGTGAGCCAATGCAATTTACAATTTTTTCTAAGCAATTTATAATAGCTTTTTGTTGTTCCAACCAATCCATACCAATTAATATATCATATGACCCTAAGGGAAGGATATTTAATTTTAATTCTGTGGAATATCCATTTAAATTTACCATACATTGTTTTAATTGATGTGTTACTTTTCGTTTTGTAACAATGGCCAACTGTACCAGCCAATAATTTTGAAATTCTTCTAGTTTCAATTTACACTTTTCTGCCATCTAGGGGCTAATATAGTTTTAACTAGCCCCGAGATCCATTAAAATAGAAACAAGTTGGTTTTGGATAATACCTTCAATATCGATCATTATATATTGATGTTCACCCCACTGATCTTCTAATGCCACAATAATCCTTGGAATATTTCTCGTCACATCGTTAACCGTAGTTGCCTCATGCAAAGCTTGGATATTTTTAATTGATATGGGATTATGTGGTCTATTCCTCGAGATATGTGCTTCATCACAACCCCAACATTTTAGTGGCTCCCTTTCTTTACCTCTTGTGGCCCTTTTTCCTGCTCAATTCCATGGGTTTTGACCCTGTGTACGATTTAGCTTGTTGACTTTGATCTCCTTTTTTTAAAAATTTTCACTGTTGATCTTTCCCAAACTTTTTCACATAAGCAAGCTTCTGTCTTTTCACATTCATCCCCATTTTGTTTTTATCTTTGGTTTTCCATGGTCTGGAACCTTCATTCAGATTTTTTAACTCTTGGTAGCAAAGTATGACTTTCCTGACTACTTCATCCATAGTCCTTGGATTGTCAAATTCAATTCTTTCCTTATACACCACTTCTAGATAGTTAAAAAATATATGCACCTTTACTTTTCCCTCTCTAGTGTATGTTACATAACAAAGTATGTTTATGAATTTTGTCAGAAACTCGTCCATGGTAAGCTACCATAACCTTAGCTCATGGAATTCTTTTGCACAGTCCTCATAATATCTCTCACTCAAATAACAAGATTTAAATTTATGTTGAAATTCTTCCCATGAAACTATTTTCTCATCCAACAAATGTATAATTTTTGTTTCCTCCCACCACAGGGTGGCTTTCCCCTGTAGCTGATAAAAAACCAATCTTGCTTTCAAGTTGCTTTCATATTCATACACTTGAAAGTATTTGACCATATTCAAAAGCCAAGATTCAACATCTTTCTCCCTTTCCCCGTCAAAGTAGGGCATTTAATTTTCCGAAATTCTCCTCGTAATTCCATCTTTTTTTTTTATCCTTATGAGATTTAGAATTTATTTTATCATATTCTTCATCACTTCCATATTTTTCCGGCATTGTCTCTTCCTGCTTCCATTTCAACCCTTCCAGTTCTCCATTTTTATAGTTGGATTTTTCATTTAATTCTCTTATAATATGTTCATGATCCTTAGTTGCCTTTAATATCCTTTCATTTCTACTTCTGAGCTGCACCAATTCTTGCTGTAAAATCTTGATAACCTCCATAATCTGAGAGGTGCAATTAGAGGTAGTGCCTTCCCCTCCCAGCTCCACATACAGTACCTCCCCTCCGGACATAACTGGAGGTGATGATTTATTTCCCAAATGTATCAATTTGTTGCACCTATGTACCTTATATCCACAACATCATTATGTTATCAACACTTACAGTATACAGATAAAAACAAAATAAAAGACATCGATATCCATATATATCTATATATATATATATATATATATATATATATATATATATATATATATATATATATATATATATATATATATATATATATATATATATCTTAATTGTGGTGGTCCAAACTAGCCCCAGTGTTAAACTTGGGCTATGATACCATATGTAACATACCTCATTTCCATTTACAAAAAAAAAAAATCTTCCCAATGTTGTTAATGTAGCTACATTTTCCTTTACTTAACTTATTTCACCACGGATCCTTTAAGCACTTCAAATCATGTAAAGTGGTATGATTCAAATTAGATGTTTTACTTCGTAACCAGAAAAGGTCCTCTTAATAACATAAATTGTGGATTTTTTTACTTACCCTCTTTGATCAACTACCCTTGCCTTCCCATTGCAATTACTAACTCTCCATAGGTTTTATTAATATGACCCTTCTCTCTACTGAGAACTCGTATATTTATAAGGTTACCATGTGAATAATTTATCTAATACTATTTACCACCAATCTAATCCCTGTTACACTTGATGGAACTAAGGTGCCTTATTGTCTCCCTATCAGTTCTTAATTAGAGACCCTAACCTATGCATCTTAGGTTACTCATGCTAAGGCGCCTTATGAGTCAACCGAGACTCCACTATAAATCAACTACCACTATTCCCTAGCCAATACACAAGCACCAAATTGAAGGGAGGAGTCCATGTGGCATGGTCCTTGCATCACACCTCAACGTTGACCATGTTCCTTTTATTCTTGGTCTTGTGGTCCCCCATTGTTTTCGAGGTGAGAGGAAGTCAATGTACCAAAACCTCCGTCACTCGATCAATGACTCCGAAAAGTTTAAAAAAAACTCTAACTCCTCTAACCTACCCTTGTCTCCCATTTGCTTTTGGTGACTCCGCCTCTATAGATTAGGGTTTTAGCGTGGATTTAGGTGGCCTCTGGTGTGACTTCCACTCAACTAGATCACATTCCTTAACCATCAAAACCTATTATTCCATACCATCGAAAATTTATCACTTGATCGATGTTGTCTTGTGTAGCAGGGGTTTATCCTTCTCGTTTTACAATGTTTTTCCTAACTTCCAAGGTTTTAAGTAAACTACAATGGCCAGCACATTATCAAGTAATTTAAAGCTCAACCCTCTTTTGTTTTATCATTTTGATTGCTACCTTGCTAGTTATTTTGCTAGAAAAGTTTTGGTTTAACTTCTCAATGGTTTGGTATTTTCCTAAAGTAGGGTTGGAAATAAGGCTTTGGTGTTGAGTGAATAGAATATGGACATTTCTAAACTCAGGATCTCATGCTCAGGTAAATACTATACTGCCCACTCGGGTAAAATTGGGTTTGCTCCTGTACTTCGATTTTTCCATGATATAGAATCTGATGGATGGGTGGCTTTGATGCTCAATCTAGGTGACATTCATGAAGGGCATATGAGGTCTCTTACCTCGTTCCTTACTATGGAATATTGCTTCCTTATGTTCGAGATATATCATCAAAAATTGAGTCTATCAGTGACATCTCCTCGGTGAGTTCCTTCCTTCCACTAGAGTTCTATCATCCATGTATCCCGGGTTACTGTGTTTCCTTTCACTTGGCCTCATGGTGACCCTAAAAACATACAACAAACTATTTAAATTTGGGTTTATATGGTAGAGATCATGTGGTTCTTTTTTCAGCTTTCCAGTCTAAGAGCATTATGCTACTCGTCTTCCTCATCGGACTCTATAAACAAGTGAATCCCTTTAATTTTCTCCTTTTAAAAATAAATTATGATGTTTGATTTCTATATAACCCTTTCATGACATTTATTGTTAAATTATCCTATGCCTATATGGTAGAACAGGATCTTGGCACCACTTTTCTTGTTCATCCCATAGTCACACTATACAAGTATATTTTTTACCATGATTAACTGTGAATTTTTCTTCCTACTATTTCTCTTACTTCAGTTAACTCAACTCATTCTTCTTTTGCTTCAATTATAGGTAAGAGGGTTCAACCCATTACCTCAGGCTTTCAATAACATCATTTTTGTTGTTCGTATCATCTTCACTAGCTCGTGTGATCTCATTTCATTCCAGATCTGGTCGAATACACCTACTCCAAGTCAGTGCAACAAAGTTTCCCTATACTGGTGTTCCCTTCTTCTCCAACCGCAAGCACTGATGTGACTTCCTTTTATAATACTTCATTAATTAGTAAATCTTAGAGTGACACTATGTTTCCCCAAGGGGTTATTTTTATTTATTTATGATGTCTGAGTTCATTTACGACATTCTAGTTGAATGGAAGAACTCCTACTCTGTGAATCTCACCCTTGTTTGGGGTTAAGGTGCCAAACACTAGACAATTTCATCTATTAGTCTTGTACATTGAATTTTATACAGCCAAGTTTTATTTTTGTTTGTTATTGTCGAATCTACAAATCAGAATATATCGGCTATGATTGCATTGTATATTGTTGTGTAATTTAAATACTTACAGTATAACCTTGGTGGATTTTCCTCTTATGCATACTAATTTTTTCTGCATTTAATAATTCATTATGTAGCTGGTAATGAGCTTGACAATGAGTCAGTCCTACAATATGTTCAAAGTGAACTTGACTCTATCTATGGTGGTTATTTTACAACAATGTTATAGTATCTTTGTGTTTTTTGTTTTTCTTCCTCTTTATGTTGGATTATCCATGTTTACAAATGTATAAAGTTGTCAAATCACGAGTATGCTTCGTAAAATAATTTGTTTATTTGTAATTAAGGTTCTATTGTCAAGAGTAAAATTTCTTCTTTAAATTCTCAAATAGTTTTGAATCATTCTCATTGTTCTTAATTATAACTAGGTTCTCTTTCGATATAATCTTGTTTTTGGGTTTTCTTATCCCCAATTGACACTTTAGGTTGGAATCATAATTACTTTACTTTTTTAATATCCTCAATGGCTTTTGTCCCACCCATGGGACGATTTCTTAATGCCTTTGATTAAATTCATTCTATCTTTATACAGGCCCACAACCTCTATCATTTTTCTTGAAGCACTTGTATATCTTGATTACCAATAATAATAGTATAACCTTAACAATTAATGGGATTTCTTGTGGCTACATGCCAAAGGACGAGTGGTAAGTCAGGGTTCTATTTTTCTTGAGACAGGATCTACACTTCATGTATAGTTGTGCATGCACACTTGAGTCATAAGTTTATAGTTATGTCAACCCAATTTGCTCTAATGACAATTATGCCCTTTTCCCCAACTATATTATTAATTGTTCCTCAGAGTTTATTACAATATACACAAGTCCAACTACTACTAATACATGTAAGTATTTACATTTGCATTTCCCATCATATTCTAGCACAATTAAATAATTCCTTATATTCCAATATTGTAATTTTAATCCTTCGTACATTCCCAGTTGTAGATCAAATTACTCTAATTGTCTGCATCTCTGCATCTAAAGTAAATAAATCACAGATCAAAATACTCTAATTTGTTTGCATATCTGTATTCTAAAGTAAATAAATCATAGATTAAATTAATCTAATTTGTTTGCGTCTTTGTATCTAGAGAAAATAAATCATAGAAAGAGACCAACTTATTAAAAACCACACGATCTATTCTATAATTAGAAAATAGACTACAGGTTCACCACGTAGTGGTTTGCATTCAAAACATAACATTAAATTTGTTCAGTTACATCACAATGACAACATTACTGGAGTTTAGAAAAATAATCCTATCTAGTAACTTCTTACAGTAACTGCTGGAATAACTTGGAAAGAATGATTTTCCTCCCAACCATGAACCTTCTCTTCTAGTTCTCCCCCATGCTGAGATCCTCTTTCTCCCAAAATCAACAACCCTTTGTTGTTCTAGTAAAGGCATTTTTATGCCTCACTTCCCCTAGCAGACTTTCCATAACGAAATCTTGTTTTTCTCGGTTCTGCCAATCCCCATAAGCAAGGATTTTCCTATTTTTCTTTAAAGGATTCTTTTTTCCTTTAAAGCCTGTATTTTCCACTATGGTGCTTTATTCACCCATTCTAGTGTTGTTTCCCCCACACTGGGTGATTTTCCTAGATTTTTCTCTCCCCATCTAGTCAATCACATAAATTTTCTCCTAGGGATTTTTAGGAGTGATTTGGGAAAGTTTTATTTCCATCCTATTCATTCACATTGGATTACAAATTGGAATAATGATCTCATTCATTCACCTATTCTTTTCCAAGTTAGTTCTCCAAAGTGATATTTTTAATATTATTCAAATCAATTAATTACATCATCATAGTTATTCCAAAAATATCAATCATGGCTTCTATTCCATTTCTAACAATAGTTCAACTACTAAAAAAAATATTCACTGGAACATAAGGGGGTATTACAAATTAGCATAACTAGAATATGTAGTAACAACATCAACAAAATGTCAAGCAGTGTGGTTAAAAAGAGTATTGGTTGGACTCAAGCAAAAATAAAAAACATCAACAACAATAAAATGTGACAACACCTCGGCGATTACACTATCCAAGAATAATGTATTTCATCAAAAGAGAAAGCATATTGATACTAGATATAATTTTATTAGAGAACTTGTGAGCAATGGAGAAGTCCATTTGAAGGCTTGTAAATCGAGTGGTCAATTGGTTGATATATTTACTAAGCCATGAGTGAAAGATGTATTTGAGTTTCATAGAGGAAAATTCAGGATTGCAAGTCTAGCTGAGACATAGACCAAAAAGCATGTTTGAGTTGTCATGAGTCATGTCTTAGTTTAGCGGTCGTAATTAAGGGGGAGTATTAAAGATAGCTAATTAGTCCCACATGAAGAGTTGGCTAAAATTAGAGAGTTAGTTAATAGAGCCAAGTTGAGTCAAGTCAAGTCAAGTCAAGTTGTATTTTAAGTAAAGTCGAATTTAGTATGTGGTTCCATTCAAGTTATTTTAGGCAAGTTCTTAGTCGGAAAAAGTTTAAATACCCTCAGTGGGTTCATTGTAATCCTCAAGCTTGTGTGTTATCAATAGAAAAGTCATAGCGCGTGTTATTGTGTGAATTATTTGTTTGATTTTGTGGCTTACCTCCTCTTCCTTTCCAAAAAGATTTAATTGTTTATTAATTACAATTAATCATAATTATATACAACAAAATGTCACATTCCATTATAAAAAAATAAATTGTGATATATATATATATATATATATATATATATATATATATATATAAAATAGAGATTTATAAAAATTGAAGATGAATGAAATTTTATAATAAAATGATTCAAATTACTAAAATAGAAAGCTAATTAATTAATTCATTCATTGCAATTTTCTTTAATACTGCATATGATTCGAAATTTTGATAGTACCTCAAATGCGGGTTATCCCTAACCCATCGATCCCACAAGTCAGCTGATCCAGCTCTTCATAGTACTAATTTTATCTATGAGAAAGTTTTTATATATTTACACTAGTTTAAACAAATTTATTGTACTAAAATGTACTACAAAAAAATCTCAATTTCAAAGTTAAAACGTAAAAGACCAAGTCTCATACGCTTTTCCCATTGATAATAAAATCACATTTTCTTACATTATCTTCCATCCCCTCTTAGTCCCTTCACAAAGATGGTGATATCGCACTCTATTCTATTATGTATTGCCTAGAATACATCAATCCAATCTATTTAATAGTGGAAATGGAAAAGGAAACGGTTCATTTTGGAATGTTAGACTATGTAAATGTAGCCAAAACCTTATCTAGAGAAATAAATATGAATATGTTCAACACTCTATGAAAGTGGTGATATCACACTCCGTTCCACTCTGCATTTCATAAGATGCATCAATCCAATCTATTTAATAGTGCAAATGGCAAAAGAAAGGGTGCATTTTCGAATACTAAGCTATTATATAGTTAATTAAATATGCCATCCTATTAAAAATATATATGAAATTAACAGAGATATTTAAAAAATGGAACATGATGGTGGATCTTTCATTTCTTCCCTATTTGTTTGTGTTTTTGTTTTTTTTGTTTTTATGTGCGGAAGTAATAGTCTCTATGGGTGTCGAAACTTGCTTAATTTCCCAGGTCGATTTTATTTTATTGAAGGAAAAACCAAAATTAAACACGTTCCAAGAATCTGGGGATTCGGATGATCCACTACAACAATTATTCTTGAGTTGGAGAACTCCACTTCGACGTCGTGAGTCCAGACATCCGGATGTATTGAGGTCAGGGATTTACACTTCCGTGAGGCTTGGATAAAATTTAACTAGATAAAATTTCAATATGGATGTTTGTTGTTGTAACCTTAAAATGGAACCACAAAACTCGTATTTGATCCCTTTTGATGGGTCCACACCAAATGTTTTACAATAAAACGTAAATTTGGATCTAGTTTTGCTTGCCTTCGCAGTTTTTAGTGGGTCCCATATTGAATAATGCTTTTTATCTGGATGATCTGAGATCCGGCTGTGGCTACTCAACTCATTTTTGAATAGGCCCATATTGATATAAGCCCGATTGGTTTTTGATCAGTCAAATAACGAGAAACTATGACATGCTCTTCCAAACTCTAGTTTTTGATGATAATTGTGAAAGGGTTCTTCTCTGTTAATGAAAATAAAAGGGAAAATAATAATATGGATCCAACAAACTCACTCTAAGTATACAACCATAATTACGAAAATTTAGAACTATAATCTTATCCTTTTATTGTCAATGCAAAAACATATTCTCTCCAAAACATTTGTATTAATGATCAAGCCTTAAGGTCTTGGTATCTTCCCAAGTGTAACATACCTCTTTTCTGTTCAATTTTTTTTCCCGAGTGACAATGGTTTTACTTGAAATAGTTCAATTTGGTTCCTTTAATTGTACCAATATGAGTTTCTAATTTCCTTTACATATAAAGTTGTTTAGTAGTATTAATGTTTTAGCCCTAACCAAGTATGGTCTTATCACTAGCACAAGATATGGGTTTGTTCATTTAATCACCCTTTTCCTTCCATAGCAATTCTTATTACAACCTCTTACTTGCATGAGTAAAAGTTATCATGATTTCTTTGGTAACTGTTTTATTTGTAAGGTGTATTTGGTATGGCTTATGAATTTCTTCGGGGCAACGCTATTTGTTCACTTCTATAATATAGCCATCACAATGTTACATATATCCATAGGGTTTGTCACGTCTAACATATATTGCCACTACCTAGCCATTACCCACCTATTTCCACTACCTAACCATTACCCCTAATGTATTCAACTTTATGATATGGATACCACCAACCACTTGTTAATCAAAGTGCGTGCTAGCTGGCTATTTTCCCCATCATACCCTTGCCACTTGTGCCCTCGACACCGAATGTTACAACTAGCTTGGGCCATACGTTTTTCACATGGTTCGCATAGGGTCTTTTGACAGGGTTTTCTTGAACACCTTAGATGGCTTGTGATAGATCAAACGGTTGTAGGTGGCCCAAGCAAACCCTAATTGGATTCTAGCCACAATTCTCTTTTATTTCTCTTTCTCAATATAGAGATTGTTTCTTCTCTTCCTTGTTGTTGGATTTTTTTGCTAAGTTATTTCATAATGCATTGCTAGAGACCATTTGTGATGGATTTCGTTGTGTATCAATGTCAGGTGGATTTTATGACTTCGCCTAAAAACGTATTCGGTATCTTCAGCATGACCTCTGCATTACTGATCCTTCACTTAGCTTGAATAATATCCATTGTGAACAAGGGTTCTTAAGGCCTATTAATAGGTAATTTATTTCTTTATTAGAGTTCTTGTACATTATCAATCTCTCGATTTATAATATTTTAGTAGTTTAACTTCATTTTGTTTTTTCCATGGTATAATATCTAATGGATAGGTGGCTTTGATGCTCAATCTAGGTGACATCTGCGAGGGGGCATAAGAGGTGTCTTACCTTGTTCCTTGCTATGGAATGTTTTTCACTTATGTTTGAGTGATATCTTTACAAATAGAGTGTGTTGGCGAGATCCCCTCAGTTCCCTCGTTCCTTCCACCAGAGTTATCCTAGGTTATTGTGTTTCGTTTCATTTTGCCTCTCGGTGGCCCTAGAAATTTACAGCTAAATTATTTCAATTTGGGTTTCTATGGAAAGGATCATTTGGTTCTTTTTGTAGGATTTCTAGTCCAACAACATTACACTACCTGTCTTCCTCACAAGAGTCAACGAGCAAGTGAAATCCCTTTAATTGTCACCTATTAAAAACAAATTATGATGTTTGGTTTCTATCTAATCCTTTCCTCACGTTTATTGTTAAATTTTGTATGTGCATATGGTTGAACAAGGGCTTCGTCCCACTGTGCTCATTCATCCCGCAACCACACTATACATGTATGTTATTTACCCTTATTACCCATAAAATATATCTTCCTAGTAGTTCTCTTCTTTCATTTAACTCAATTCGTTATTATTTTTCTTCAATTATAGGTAAGAGGGTTCGACCCATTACCTCAAGCTTTTTATATCATCCTTATTATTGTTTGCATCGTCTTCACTTTCCTGTTTGCTCTCCTTTTACCAGCTCTGGTCGGCTACACCTGCTATAGGTCGGTGCAACAAATCATCCATATACTTGTGTTCCCTTATTCTCTAACAGTGAGCATTATTGTGACTTATTTTATAATACTGCATTAATAAGTAAATCTCAGAGTGATATTTTGTTCCCTAGGGGGTTATTTTTGTTTTATTTGTGAAGTTTGAGTTCATATATGACATTCCAGTCGAATGGAATAACTCTTACTCTTTTAATTTCCCCTTGGTTGGGATTAAGGTGTCAGACGCCAAACAATTTCATCTCTTAGTTTTGTACATTGAATTTAATAAAGTCAAGTGTTATTTTTGTTTGATATTCTGGACTCTACAAATCTGAACATATCGGCTATGGTTGAGTTTTATATCGTTGTGTAATTCCAGGTGCCTACAGTATAACCCCACTGGATTTTCCTCTTATGCGCACTAAGTTTTTCAACATTTAATAATTTCCCGTGCCGATTGTAATGAGCCTGGTAGTGAACCAATCCTAGAGTATGTTCAAAGTGTACTTGACCCTATCTATGGTTGTTACTTTACAACAATTGTTATAGTACCTTTGTGTTATTTTTTCTCTTCCATTTTATGCTATGCTATCATTGTTTGCAGATATATGGAGTTGTCGAATTAAGAGCATGCTTCAAAATCTAATTTGTTTATTTGTAATTTAGGTTCTGTTGTCAAGCGTAAAATTGCTTCTTTAAAATTTCAAATAGAATCGAATCATTCTTGTTGTTCTTAATTATAACCAGGTTTTCTTTTGGTATGATCTTGTTGTTGGGTTTTATTATCCCCAGTAAACACTTCAGGTCGGAAGTATAATTAAGTTACATTTTTAATGGCCTAAAAGGCCCTCGACCCACGTTGGGATGATTTCTTAATGCCTTGATTCAATTCATTCTATATTTATATAGGCCAACAACCTTTGTTATTTTTCGTGAAGCACTTGTAGATCTCACGTACCACTAATAATAGTACAACCTTAACAGTTAATGGAATTTCTTGTAGTTGCATGCCAACATACAATTGGTAAGTTAGGGTTCCATATCTTTTGAGGCAGGGTCTGCACTCCATGAATAGCAGTGCATGCACACTTAAGTCATAAGTTTGAGTTATTTCGACCTAGTTTTCTCTAATTACAGTTATTTCTGATTTCCCCAACTATATTATAAACTATTCCTTAAAATTTATTACAATATACATAAGTCGAGTTGGTACAAATACATGCCAGTATTTACATTTTCATTTTTCATAATTTTCTAGCACAGTTAAACAAATCCTTATATCTAGTATTGTAATTTAATCCTTCTTGGATTCCTAGTTATAGTCAAATTACTCTAATTTGCTTGCATCTCTGTATCTAAAGTAAATAAATCACATATCAAATTACTCTAGGTTATCTCCATCTCTGTATCTAAAATAAATAAATCACAGAAAGGAACCAACTTATTAAAAACCACACAGTTTGTACAATAATTAGACAACAACCTATAGGTTCACCACGTAGTGGTTTTCACTCAAAGAATATCATTAAATTCATTCAATTACCCACACAATGATCATCATTACTGAATTTTAGAAACATTTTCCTATCAATATAAATCCTTAAAGTAAAACTAAAGAAACTTGAAAAGAACAATTTCCCTCCCAACCTTGAACCTTCTCTTCTGGTTCTCCCCCATGCTAGGATCCTATTTTCCTCAAAATCAACAACCTCTATTATTTGGGTAAAGGAATTCTTATGCCTCACTTCCCCTAGTAGAATTTCCATAACAACGTCCCGTTTTTCTAGGTTTTTTATGGTTAATTAATTCGGCTGCCTATAGTCAATGCACATTGTAAATGTGCCATCTTTTTCCTTGACAAACAATACTGAAGCTCCCCACGGTGACACACTCAGTCTGATGTAACCCTTATCTAACAACTCTTGTAGCTGCATTTTCAATTCTAACAGTTTTCAGGTACTCACTCTATACATAGCTATGGATATAGATGTAACACACGAAACTGAGTCAATAGAGAAATCTATGTCTCTATGAGGGGGTAACTTGGGAATTTCTTCTGGGAAAACATCCCAAAATTCTCTTATTATAGGTAAAAATTCTAACATTTTTGTTTATGTTTCTTATTTATCTTCTTCCACCCAGACAATATAAACTTGACACCCTTTCCTTGTTGTTCTTTTCAGCTATAAAGAAGATATTTGTCTGACTGACACTAGTTTTGGTTTTCCTTTGATAAAAAAATGGTTATCGCTATGAGTCAATGCAGTTTACAATTTTTTCTAAAAAATTTATAACAACTTTCTATTGTTCCAACCAATCTATACCAATTAATATATCATATGATCCTAAGGGAAGGATATTTAATTTTAATTTTGTAGAATATCCATTTAAATCCACCATACAATGTTTTAATTGATGTGTTACTTTCCGTTTGGTACCAGTGGCGAACTGTACCAACCAAGAATTTTGAAAATTTTCTAATTTCAATTTACACTTTTCCACAATTTGAGGGCTAATATAGATTAAACTAGCCCGAGATCCATTAAAATAGACACAGGTTGGTTTTGGATAGTACCTTCAATTTCAATCATTTTAGATTGATGTCTGGCTTGTCGATCTTTTAATGCTGCACTAATCCTCAAAATATTTCTAGCCACATCATTCATTGTAGTTGCCTCATGTACCGCTTAGACATTCTGAATTGATCTAGCATTGCGTTGACAATCTCTCAATAGATACAGTTTGCCATAACCCCAACATTTCATTGGCTCCCTTTCTCTACCTCCTATGCTCTTTTTGTTGGTCAATTCCATGGGTTTTGATCCCATGTGTGATTGGGCTAGTTGACTTTGATCTCCTTTGTTAAACTTTTTCGTTGGTGATCTTTCCCAAAATTTTCATATAGGAAAGCTTATGTCTTTTCACATTCATCCCCATTTTATTTTTATATTTGTTTTTCCATGGTCTAGAACCTTCATTCTGATTTCAACACAGTTGGTAGCAAAGTATGGCTTTCCTGACTGCTTCATCCATACTCCTTGGATTGTCGAATTCAATCCTTTCCTTTTACACTACTGGTAGATAGTTCAAAAATATTTGTACGCTGGCTTTTTCCTTTCTAATGTATGGCACATAAGAAATTGAGTTTGTGAATTTTTTCACAAGCTCAGCCATGGTAAGTTTCCCTAACCTTCACTCATGGAATTATTTAGCACAGTCATCATACTATCTATCACTCAAATTCTTCCCATGAGAATGTTTTCTCATCCAACAAATGTATAATTTTTGTTTCCTCCCACCACAGGGTGGATTTCCCTTGTAGCTGATAAACAACCAGTATTTCTTTCAAGTTACTTTCATATTCATACACCTGAAAGTATTTGACCATATTCAAAAGCCAAGCTTCAACATCTTCCTCTCTTTCCCCATCAAAGGTAGGGGGTTTAATTTTCTATAATTCTCCCTGTAATTCCCTCCCTTTTTTATCCTTATGGGATTTAGAATTTGTTTTATCATATTCTTCAATGCTTTCATATTTTTCTAGCATTGCCTCTTCCTGCTTCCATTTTGATCCTTCCAGTTTTGCATTCTTATAGCTGAATATTTATGTTAATTCTCTTATCATACGTTCCTAATCCTCACATGCCTTTAGTAGTCGTTCATTCTTTTCTCGAAGTTGCACCAATTTTTGATGTAAATTCTTTATAACCTCCACAATATGAGAGTTGGGATTAGAGGTAGTGTTAGGTCCCTATAATACTGGTGATTCCCCCATTACTATTGTCATTGTATCCCTTATTATTATTGTTTTTCCCCTATTGTTCCCATATTTTTATCATTATTCCCCATGGAGGCCCACTATTGTTATTTTTATGCCCTTACATTATTATTGTTAGGTCGGCTTTGGTTAGGTAGACTCCTATATATAGAAAGGAGGTTTTGTCATTTGTATCATCCAAGAATTATTCATTTGTGTAATGTGAAGGAGGTTTCCACCTCGAAGAGGTTGATTTCTAAGTCGTTGATCTATCTTTTCTATCTTTTTGTGAGCTTGTTTCATAACATTTGGTATCAGAGCTTTCAATTCTAGGGTTTCTATTCTCCAAACAGGTCTTCGTGGATTTTAGCTATAAATTTGTTTCTGTGACATTTCATAAGACAATAACAAAAACCCATTTGAGACGAAATCATTCTGAACCGTGGATCCGAATTTCAGATCTTGTCTCACTATGTTTCGAATATATGACTTGAGGAATTTATGGTTTTTGCAAGCTCCATAATTCCATCTCAAATAGGCCATCGTGACATTTTCGCTATAATTTGTTTTCTACGAAGGTTTAGATTATGAAATTAAAATGCAATTGAGCCGAAATCTTGGTGAACCTCACACCCGAATTTCAGATTTTGCTTCGCTATATTTTCAGAGATACGGTCCAAGACAGTTAGGGTTTCTGTAGGCCCCTGAATTACATCCCAAATAGTTGACCTTGGAAAATTTGTCATAACTCTCTCTTGGAGAATCTGATTCAGATTTCTTAAGAAGTGACAAAAAGAAGATAGACTGTAGTTTGTTGGGTATCATTTTCAGTACCTAAGGTCGAAAGGTGTCAGGTTGTACAAGTTCACTCTACTAAACTAGTCTATAATTAGGTCATCGTGGGAGATTTGGCATAACTCTTCGTTGGAAAATCCAATCTTGATTAGACTTGTGGGCTTAGAAAGAGGACTCAGAGGGTTACTGCACAAAGAAATTTTAGACCTTGCATATCCAAAATCACAGAGATACAACATATTCAATATCAAGCTCCTACAAAGTGAAACAAAGTGCGTATTTTTTTTTAAATTTTTGTATAAGTTTGGTTTGAAAAAATAGTTTGAAGGAATTCAATGGGCATAGTGAAGAATTATTATCACTAATTGATGCCCCGAAGAAAGAAAATGGAAACACCTACTAAGAAACCTGAAAGCTATAGCATGACCCATGAAGAAGAGGAAGAAATCCAACATGATATATCAAAATTACAAGACCAAGTGCAACAAAATTCACTTGCAAAAAATGTAACAGAAGCTAATATGGATGGTTTAAAGAAAGACGTAGAAGCTAAGATGTATGGCATGGAAGCTAAGATGGATGATTTAAAGAAAGGTGTAGAAGCTAAGATGAATGACATGGAAGCTAAGATGGATGGCATGGAAGCTAAGATGGATGATTTAAAGAAATGTGTGGAAGCTAAGATGGAAGATTTGAAGACAGATTTGACAAAGTTTCTACAAGAAAGGCTTACTAACAGTGAAAGGGTAGGAAAGGAAACTCATGAGGAGAACAAAATAAATGTAAATCATGATTTCATTGACTCTAACATTGGATCAAAGACCCACCATGTTGCAAAGATCGATATGAGTAAGTTTGATGGCAAGGGTCTCGTAACATGGATACTATAGATGGAGAAATTTTTCGATCTCCATAATGTGCAGAAGAGACAAACGGTACACATTGCAACTTTATATTTGGAAACAAATCAGTTTGTATGGTATCAATGGCTTTTCTCTCTTAAACAAAGTGTCACTTGGGCTATTTTTATGAATGAAATGATAGCACATTATGAGAATACAAAAAGAAACATGTTTTTTAGCCAATTGATAAATGTCAAACAAAAAGGTTCAATGATGGAGCACATTGAGGAATTCCAAAAATTGAATATAAGGGTAAAATATATTCTAGAGGAGCATGCGATTGATGTGTTCATGGGGACTTCAAAGGATAACATCCAACTTGAGGTTCGACTTTGGGAACCTGATTCATTGGAGAGGGCATTCAGGTTGACAAGAAAATGGAAAGCAAAATTATGGCGATAAGAAAGCCTACCACTCACAATCATAAAGATGGAAGTGTTGTTTCCCCTAGCCATCCACAGCCTACAAGGTTGACACCACAACAATTGGAAGAAAAAGAGAAAAAGGGCTTTGTTACAATTGTGATAACAAATACACTAAAGGTCATAAGTGTGCTAAGAAGAAATTATTTTACACAGATTGTGGAGAGGACGAAGAAAAGGAACAAGAAACATAAAAAGAAGAGGATATACACCAAGAACAAACCCTAGAGAAAGAATAAATGAATCCGACAATATATTGTAATGCATTGGCTAGAATTACCACTCCTCAAACTATTAAGATAGAAGGGCATAACAAGAAGAAAAAGGTAATAGTGTTGATAGATTTGGGCAGTACCCATAATTTTATTCATTGTAAGATAGCCAAGGAATTGAATTTCTTCCTATATCCAGCACAAGAGCTTCAAGTGATGGTTGCAAGTGGAGGAACCATAAATTTCTCAAGAATGTGCCATAATATCAAGCTATCCATGGGAGAATATGTATTGAATAGCCCAATGCTTTCCATTCCAATGGGTGGTGCTGATGTTGTACTAGGAGTCCAATGGCTACAATCCTTGGGTACAATAGCTTTTAATTTTCAAGAACTTTTCATGAAATTTTCTTTAGAAGGAAAGGAAGTTGAATTAAGGGGTATTGCAGGGAAACCGAGAAAGACAATCAACTCTAACGGAATGAAAATGCTTCCAAAGAAAGAACATTGAGGCATAATTGCACAATTATTTTCACTAGAGGTTCCCGCATTGAAATCATCTATTTCTCTAGATCTCAAAAAAGTCTTGGACAATCATTCCAAGGTATTTGAGACTCCCAAAGGCCTCCCACCTATTCATGATCATGATCGTGCTATTCACTTGATTCAGGAAGTGTTCCTCCAAACATCAGTTCTTACAGATACCCCTATGCCCAAAAGACTGAAATTGAATGTATGGTTGCAGAAGTGCTAGAGGTTGTTATAATTCAACCTAGTCAAAGTTCTTTCTTTGCTATAGTAGTATTGGTCCACAAGAAGGATGGATCATGGCGCATGTGTCCAGATTATAGGGAGCTCAACAAGCTCACAATTAAAGATAAATTTCCCATTCCTATCATTGATGAATTATTGGATGAATTGCATGGATTAATTTACTTCACCAAGTTGGATCTTCGTTCAGGATATCATCAAATCGGAATGAAGACTAAGGACATTCTGAAAACAACATTTAGAACTCATGAGGGTCATTATGAATTTTTGGTCATGCCTTTTGACCTTACTAATGCACCTTCTACATTTCAAGGTTTGATGAATTCTATTTTCAAACCCTTCCTTAGAAAATTTGTGTTAGAATTTTTTGATGATATACTAATCTACAACAAGTCTTGGAAGGATCATGTTCAACATGTTGACAGGGTGCTCAAACTATTGGAGGAGAAACAATTATATGCAAAAACCTCCAAATGTTTCTTTGGAGTAAAAGAGGTGGAATATTTGGGTCATATTGTTTCTCATGAAGGTGTTAAGGTAGACCCTAGAAAAATTAAAACCATTAAGGAATGGAAAATCCCCACATCCATAAAGCATCTGCGAGGATTTCTCAGGTTGACAGGGTATTATCACAAGTTTGTTAACAATTATGGGCGAATAGAAGCACCTATAACAACATTATTGAAGAAAGATGCATTTTCATGGACTCCATAAGCAATGAAGGCCTTTGAACATCTTAAAGAGGAAATGTGCCAAGAACCAGTCTTAGCTACATCAGACTTCACAAAATCCTTTATTGTAGAATGCGATGCCTCAGGAAATGGAATTGGTGATGTTTTAATGCAAGAAGAAATACCAATTTCTTTCAAAAGTCATCCAATCAAAGGAAAGTATTTACACAAAGCTATCTATGAGAAGGAAATGTTGGAAATACTACATGCACTTAAGAAATGGCGACCCTACCTAATGCGAAGACACTTCAAGGTAAAAATAGATCATGATAGTCTTAAGTACTTTTTAGAACAAAGATTATCTCTAGACAAGCATAAAAAATGTGTCACAAATATGTTGGGTTATGACTTTGAAATCATCTACAAAAAAGGGAAGAAAAATGTTGTGGCAGATGCACTCTCAAGAACGGATGAGGATGTGGAAACATTTCTTTGTGCCATTTCTATTATCCAACTAGATTGGATAAACGAAGCAAGGGATGAATGGAAGAATGATGAAGAAGTGTGGGCACTCATTCAAAAGTTACAACAAGATCCCAATACATCAGATAAATTTAGATGAAAAAATGTTTTGTTATACAAAGATTGGTTATACCTATGTAAGAATTCCCAACTCAATTAAAATATTCTTATGGAATTGCACACCTCTCCCTTAGGAGGGCACTCAGGATTTCTAAAAACTTACCACAGTGTTAAGAAGAATTTTTTTGGGATGACCTTAAATCGAATGTTCAAAAGTTTGTGGAAGAATGTTTGGTTTTCCAACAAAATAGAATTGAAACAATTAAGACCCTAGGTCTATTACAAACTTTATCATTTCCAAGACAACTTTGGGATGAGGTTTCAATGGATTTTATCACAAGTTTACCCAAGCTTGAAGGAAAGAATGTTATCATGGTGGTAATTGACATACTTACCAAGTATGCACACTTTTGTCCATTATCTCATCCATTTAAAGCGAGTACAGTTTCTACTATATTTATGGAAAAAATTCAAAAGCTACATGGAAACCCAAAGATTATTGTAAGCGATAGAGATTCCATTTTCACTAGAAATTTTTGGACAGAATTATTTTCTTTTCTTGGTACTCAATTAGCTCATATCTCATCTTATCATCCTCAATATGATGGGAAAACTGAGAGAGTAAACAAATGTCTGAAAGGATATCTTCATTGCTTTGTATCTGATAAACATACACAATGGGTCAAATGGTTGCCTCTGGCTTAATGGTGGTATAACACTTCCTTCCACACTAAAAAAAAAATGACCCCATTTATGGCACTTTATGGATATCATCCACCATCCATCAAATCATATTTAAGAGAAAATTCTAAGGTTCAAGCAGTGGAAGAACACATCGAGCATCAACAACAAGTTCTCCAACTCTTAAATGATAACCTCACATTGGCGCAGAATAGAATGAAACAGCAGGCAGGTCAACATCGCAGCGAAATAAGTTTTGATGTAGGTGATTGGGTATTCCTACAGCTACAACCATATAAACAAATGCCCCTCAAGCAAGTTAAGAAAAAAATAAATTACCACCAAAGTATTATGGTCTGTACAAGGTGTTGCAAAAGATAGGTACTATGGCATACAAATTGGAGCTTCCTATAGCTTCCTGAGTGCACCTAGTTTTCCATGTTTTATGCTTAAAGAAGGTTATAGGTGACAAGCTCCCAGTTTAAAAAATATTGCTAGAACTTGATGAGGAAGGAAAAACCGTATTGGAACCTAAAGCAGTCAAAGAAACAAGAACTCGACAGCTACGAAATTGATCAATTTCAGAGTATCTCATCAAGTGGAAGAACTTATCCATTGAAGATTCCACATGGGAGGATGATAATTTTATACAAAAGCATCCATAACTACCTAAGCATTGAGTACAACACCTTTTTGAAGGAGAGGGGCATGTTAGGTCCCTATAATACTAGTGATTCCCCCATTACTATTGTCATTGTATCCCTTATTGTTATTGTTGTGCCCCTATTGTTCCCATATTGTTAATATTGTGCCCCATAGAAGCCCACTATTGTTATTTTTAAGCCCTTATATTATTATTGTTAGGTTGGCTTTACTTATATTGTGACCCCTTAGACTCCTATATATAGAAAGGAGCTTTTTTCATTTGTATCAGTCAAGAATTGTTCATTTTTGTAATGTAAAGGAGGTTTCCCCCTCGAAGAGGCTGATTTCTAAGTCGTTGATCTATCTTTTCTATCTTTCTATGACCTGGTTTCATAATAGGTAGTGCCTTCCCCTCCCATATCTACATACAATCCCTGCCCTATGAACATGACTCGAGAAGATTTTTTTACCAAACATATCAACATGTTGTACCTTTGTACCTTATATTCACAACATCATTATGTTATTAGCACTTACAATATACAGATAAAAGCAAATGAATGATACCTATATTTATTTTCTTTATGAATATGGTGGTCCAAAAATATCAAGAGTTAAACTTGGGCTCTGACACCATATATAACATATCTCTTTTTCATTCAACCTTTTTTTTCCTGATGACAATGGTTTTACTTAACATAATTTAGTTTGGTTCCTTTAATTGTACCAATATGAATTTCTAATTTCCTTTAGATATAAAGTGGTTTGGTGTTATGAAACCAGCTCAAGAAAAGATAGAAAAGATAGATCAACGCCTTAGAATTCAGCCTCTTCGAGGGGGCAACCTCCTTTACATTACATAAATGAACAATTCTTGGATGATACAAATGACAAAACCTCCTTTCTATATATAGGAGTCTGAGTCACAATATAATCCAGCCGACCTAACAATAATAATATAAAGCCACAAAAATAACAATAGAGGGATTCTATGGGCACAGAAATAACAATATGGGGGTAATAGGGGCACAACAATATAAATAAGGGGTATAACTACAATAGTAATGGGGTAATCACTAGTATTATAGGGACCCAACATGCCCCTCTCCTTCAAAAAAGTGTTGTCCTCAACGCTTGAGTAGTTCTGGATACTTCTGCATAAAATTCTCATCCTCCCATGTGGAATCTTCAGCGGATAAGTTCTTCCACTTGATAAGATACTCTGAAATTGATCGATTTCGTAGCTGTCGAGTTCTTGTTTCTGTGACTGCTTCCGGTTCCAATATAATTTTTCCTTCCTCGTCAAGTTCTGGCAATATTGTTTGAACTGGGAGCTTGTCGCCTATAACCTTCTTTAAACATGAAACATGGAAAACTGGGTGCAATCGAGAAGCTGCAGGAAGCTCCAATTTGTATGCCATAGTACCAATCTTTTCAAACACCTTGTACGGACCATAATACTTTGGTGATAATTTATTATCCTTCTTAGCTTGCTTTAGGGACATTTGCTTATATGGTTGTAGCCGTAGGAATACCCAATCACCTACATCAAAACTTCTTTCACTGCGATGTTGATCTGCCTGTTGTTTCATTCTATTTTGTGCCAACACGAGGTTATCCTTTAAGAGTTGGAGGACTTGTTGTTGATGTTCGATGTGATGTTCCACTGCCTGAACCTTAGAATTTTCTCTTAAATATGATGTGATGGATGGTGGTTGATACCCATAAAGTGCCATAAATGGGGTCATTTTTGTTGCTGTATGGAAGGAAGTGTTATACCACCATTCAGCCAGAGGCAACCATTTGACCCATTGTGTCTGTTTATCAGATACAAAGCAACGAAGATATCCTTCCAAACATTTGTTTACTATCTCAGTTTGCCCATCAGATTGAGGATGATAAGATGAGCTATGAGCTAACTGAGTACCAAGACAAGAAAATAATTCTGTCCAAAAATTTCCAGTGAAAATGGGATCTCTGTCACTTACAATAATCTTTGGGTTTCCATGTAGCTTTTGAACTGTTTCCATAAATGCAGTAGAAACTGTACTGGCTTTAAATGGATGTGATAATGCACAAAAGTGTGCATACTTGGTAAGTCTGTCAACTACCACCATGATGACACTCTTTCCCTCAGACTTGGGTAAACCTGTGATAAAATCCATTGAAACCTCCTCCCAACGTTGGCTTGGAATGGATAAAGGTTGTAATAGACCCGGTGTCTTAATTGTTTCAACTTTATTTTGTTGGCAAACCAAACATTCCGCCACAAACTTTTGAATATCTGATTTAAGGCCATCCCAAAAAAATTCCTTCTTAACCCTGTGGTAAGTTTTTAAAAATCCTGAGTGCCCTCCTAAGGGAGAAGTGTGCAATTCCATAAGAATCTTTTGTTTTAGCTGGGAATTCTTACAGAGGTATAAGCGATCTTTGTACCATAACGAATCATTTTGCCAGCTAAATGTATCAGAAGTACTGGAATCTTGTTGTAGCTTTCGAATAAGTGCCCACACTTCTTCGTCATTCTTCCATTCCTCCTTTGCTTCGTTTATCCAATCTGGTTGGATAATAGAAATGGCACACAACAATGCTTCCACATCCTCATCCTTTCTTGAGAGTGCATCTGCCACCACATTTTGCTTCCCTTTTTTGTAGATGATTTCAAAGTCATAACCCAACATCTTTGTGACCCACTTTTGTTGCTCTTCAGAGGATAATCTTTGTTCTAAAAAGTATTTAAGGCTATCATGATCCGTTTTTACCTTGAAGTGTCTTCCCATTAGGTAGGGTCGCCATTTCTTAAGTGCATGGAGTATTGCCAACATTTCCTTCTCATAAATAGCTTTGCTTAAAAACTTTCCCTTGATTGGACGACTTTCAAAAGCAATGGGTCTTTCATCTTGCATTAGAACAGCACCAATTCCATTTCCTGAAGCATCACATTCCACAATAAAGGTTTTTGTGAAGTCCGGTGTAGCTAAGACCGGTGCTTGGCACATTGCCTCTTTAAGATGTTCAAAGGCCTTTGTTGCTTCCGAAGTCCATGAAAATGAATCTTTCTTCAATAATGTTGTTAGAGGTGCTGCTATTCTCCCATAATTCTTAACAAACTTGCGATAATACCCTGTCAACCCAAGAAATCCTCGCAGATGCTTTATGGATGTGGGGATTTTCCATTCCTTAATGGCTTTAATTTTGCTAGGGTCTACCTTAACTCCTTCATGAGATACAATATGACCCAAATATTCCACCTCCTGGACTCCAAAGAAACATTTGGATCTTTTTGCATATAATTGTTTCTCCTCCAATAGTTGTAGCACCTTGTCAACATGTTCAACATGATCCTTCCAAGACTTGCTGTAGATTAGTATATCATCAAAAAATACTAACACAAATTTTCTAAGGAATGGTTTGAAAATTGAATTCATCAAACCTTGAAATGTTGAAGGTGCATTGGTAAGGCCAAAAGGCATGACCAAAAATTCATAATGACCCTCATGAGTTCTAAATGCCGTTTTTGGAATGTCTTCAATCTTCATTCTGATTTGATGATATCCCGAACGAAGATCCAACTTGGTGAAGTAAATTGATCCATGCAATTCATCCAGTAATTCATCAATGACAGGAATGGGGAACTTATCTTTAATAGTGAGCTTGTTGAGCTCCCTATAATCTGGACACATGCGCCATGATCCATCCTTCTTGTGCACCAATACTACTGGAGCTGAGAAAGAACTTTGACTCGGTTGAATTATACCAGCCTCTAGCATTTCTGCAACCATACGTTCAATTTCACTTTTTTGGACATATGGATATCTGTACGGCCTGATGTTTGGAGGAACACTTCCTGGAATCAGATGAATAGCATGATCATGATCACGCATAGGTGGGAGACCTTTGGGAGTCTCAAATACCTTGGAATGATTGTCCAGGACTTTTTGGAGATCTGGAGAAATAGATGATTCCAATGTGGAAACATCTAGCGAACATAATTGTGCAATTACACCTCTTTGCTCCTTTTTTAGAAGCTTTGTCATGCCATTAGAGCTGATTATCTTTCCTGGTTTCCCTGCAATACCCCTTAATTCAACTTCCTTTCCTTCCACAGAAAATTTCATGAAAAGTTCTTGAAAATTAAAAGCTATTGTACCCAAGGATTGTAGCCATTGGACTCCTAGTACAACATCAGCACCTCCCATTGGAATGGAAAGCATTGGGCTAGTCAATACATATTCTCCCATGGATAGCTTGATATTATGGCACTTTCCAGAACAATTTATTGTTCCTCCATTTGCAATCATCACTTGACACTCTGGTGCTGGATATAGGAAGCAATTCAATTCTTTTGCTACCCTACAATGAATAAAATTGTGGGTGCTTCCTGAATCAATCAACACTATTACCTTTTTCTTCTTGATTTGTCCTTCTATCTTGATGGTTTGAGGAGTGGTAATTCCCGCCAATGCATTACAAGATATGGTCGGATTTATTTGTTCTTCATCTAGGCTTTGTTCCTGGAATATATCCTCTTCTTTTGACCTTTCTTGCTCCTTTTCTTCTTCCTCTTCACAATCTATGTAGAATAATTTCTTCTCAGCACACTTATGACCTTTTGTGTATTTGCTATCACAATTGTAACAAAGCCCTTTTGCTCTTTTTTCTTCCAATTGTTGTGGTGTCAACCTTGTAGGTTGTGGAAGACTATGGGCAACAACACTTCCGTCTTTATAGTTGTGAATGGTATGCTTCCTAGTTGCCATAATTTTGCTTTCCATTTTTCTTGCTAACCTGAATGCCTTCTCTAATGAATCAGGTTCCCAAAGGCGCACATCATGTTGGATATTATCCTTTAAAGACCCTATGAACACATCAATCCTATGCTCCTCTGGAATATCTTTTACCCTTATGTTCAATTTTTGGAACTCCTCAATGTGCTCCATTATTGAACCCTTTTGTTTGAGACTTATCAATTGGCTAAAAAAAGTGTTGCTTTTTGTATCCTCATAATGTGCTATCAATTCTTCCGTAAAAATTGCCCAAGTGATAAATTGTTTACGAGAACAAAGCCATTGATACCATACAAACTGATTTGGTTCCAAATATAAAGTTGCCATACGTACCTTTTGTGTGTTTTGCACATTATTGAGATCGAAGAATTGCTCCATCTGTAATATCCATGTGGCGGGATCCTTGCCATCAAACTTCCTCATATCGATTTTTGGAACATGGTGAGTCTTCGATCCAACATTAGAGTCTATGGAATCATGATTAACATTTCTTTTGTTCTCATCATGAGTTTCCTTTAGTACTCTTTCACCCTTAGTGACCATTTCTTGTAGCAACTTATTCATATTTATCTTCAATTCTTCCATCTTATCATCCATGCCATCAATTTTAGCGTCCATGCCATTCACCTTAGCTTCCATGCCATCCATCTTAGCTTCTACGCCTTTCTTTAAACAATCCATATTAGCTTCTACACCTTTCTTTAAACCATCCATCTTAGCTTCTACATCTTTCTTTAAACCATCTATCTTAGATTCTGTTCCTTTTTGTGCAAGGGACAGTTGTTGCACTTGGTCTTGTAATTTTGATATATCATGTTGCATTTCTTTCTCTTCTTCATGAGTCATGCTAGAGCTTTCAGGTTCCTTACTAGGTGTTTGCATTTTCTTTCCTCGGGGCATCAGTTACCGATAATAATGCTCTACTATGCCCTTTGAATTCCTTCAAAATAAATTTTCAAACCAAGCTTAAGCAAAAATTTAAAAAAATCTACACACCTTTTTTCACTTTGTAGGAGCTTGATATTGCCTCTGATGTATCTCTGTACTTTCCAATCATCTAGTTCTGAAATTTTGACCTGTAGTAGCTCTCTATGTCCTCTTTCCAATGCCACCAGTCTGATCCAAATTGGATTCTCCAAGAAAGAGTTATGCACAATCTCCCAATATGACCTAATTATAGACCTTTCCAGAAGAATGAACTTGTATGAAGTTCCACGTGTACAATTTTCGACCTTTGGTTTTGAAAAAGATATACAAGAAACTAAAATCCTTCCTCTTTCTGTACCTTCTTACGAAATTTCAATCTGATCCCCAGAGAGAAAGTTATGACGATTTTCCCTAGGTCACCTGTTTTGAATGTAATTCAGGAGTCTGCAAAAAGACCAACTTCCTCAAATCATATCTCCACAAATTTCACGCGAAAAGATCTGAAATTCGAACCCAAGGTTCAGCGCGATTTCTTCTCAAATGGGTTTTTTTTGTGACTTCTGAAATGTCACAGAAAAAAAGTTATAGCGAAAATTCCACGATGACCTGTTTGGAGCAGCGAAACCCTAGAATCCAAAGCTCTGATACCAAATGTTATGAAACCAGCTCAAGAAAAGATAGAAAAGATAAATCAATGCCTTAGAATTCAGCCTCTTCGAGGGGGCAACCTCCTTTACATTACATAAATGAACAATTCTTAGATGATACAAATGACAAAACCTCCTTTCTATATATAGGAGTCTAAGGAGTCACAATATAATCCAGCCGACCTAACAATAATAATATAAAGCCACAAAAATAACAATAGAGGGATTCTATGGGGCACAGAAATAACAATATGGCGGTAATAGGGGCACAACAATATAAATAAGGGGTATAACTACAATAGTAATGGGGTAATCACTAGTATTATAGGGACCCAACATTTGGTATTATTATTTTTGTAGCCCTAACCAAGTATGGTCCTGTCACTAGCACGAGATATGAGTTTGTTCATTTAATCACTATTTTCCTTGCATAGAAATTCTTATTACAACCTCTTACTTGCATGAGTAAAAGTCATCACGATTTCTTTGGTAACTCTTTTATTTTTAAGGTGTATTTCGTATGGCTTATGAATTTCATGGGGGAAATGCTATTTGTTCACATGTATAATATAACCATCACATTGCTACATATATCCATAGGGTTAGTAACATCTAACACATATTCCCACTACCTAACCATTACCCACCTATATCCACTACCTAACCATTACCCCGAAAGTATTCAACTTTATGATAGCGATACCATCAACCACCTATTAATTAAAGTGCGTGCTAGTTGGATATTTTTCCCATTGTACCCTCACCACTTATGCCCTCCACACCTAGCATTACATATGTCCTGGGCCATACGTTGTTCACATGGTTCATATAGGGTGTTCTTATAGGGTTTTCAGGAATGTTTTAGATGGCTTGCGACAGATCAAATGACTATAGGTAGCCCAAGCAAACCCTAATTTCATTCTAGGCATAATACTCTTTAATTTCTCTTTCTCACTCTAGAGCATGTTTACTCTCTTCTATGTTTTGGACGAGTTCTTTCCTCCCATGTATGCATTTCCAATGATCATTTTTAAGGGATTTCGTGGTGTATCGATGCTCGGTTGATTCTTTGAACTTACCTAAAAGCATATTCGGTATCTTAAGTGTGACCTTTGCATTTATGATCCTTCACTCCACTTGAATCATCTCCATCATGCATAGAGGTTCCTGAGGTCTATTAATAGGTAATTTATTACTTTATTAGAGTTCTCACACATTACCCATCTCTCGATTTATAATATTTTATTAGTTTAAGTTCATTTTATTTTTTCCATGGTATGATATATGATGGATAGGTGGCTTTGATGCTCAATCCAGGTGACATTTGCGAGGGGGGAAAAGCGGCCTCTTACCTCATTCCTTATTATGGAATGTTTCTTCCTTATGTTCGAGCAATATCGTCACAAACAGAGTGTGTCAGCGACATCCCCTCGGCAAGTTCCTTCCTTCCACCAGAATTCTGTCATCCATGCATCCTTGGTTACTGTGTTTATTTTCTTTTTGCCTTTTGGTGACCCTAGAAACTTACAACTAAATTATTTCAATTTGGGTATCTATGGTAGGGATCATTTAGTTCTTTTTGTAGGCTTTCTAGTGAAACAATGTTACACTACTCGTCTTCCTCACAATATTTGACAAGCAGGTGAAATCCCTTTAATTGTCACCTATTAAAAATAACTTAAGATGTTTGGTTTTTATATAATCCTTTCCTTATGTTTATTTTTTAATTTTGTATGCACATATGGTAGAACATGGTCTTGGCACCACTATGCTCGTTCATTCCGCACCCACACTGTACATGAATGTTATTTACCCTTATTACCTATAAAATATTTCTTACTACTAGTTCTCTTCTTTTGTTTAACTCAAGTCGTTCTTCTTTTTCTTCAATTTTAGGTAAGATGGTTCACCACTTACCTCAGGATTTTGATAGCATCCTTGTTGCTAGTCACACCATCTTCACTAGCTCGTGCACTCTCTTTTTACCAGATCTGGTCAGATACACCTGCTCCAGGTTGGTGCAACAAAGCATCCCTATACTGGTGTCCCCTTCTTCTCCAACCGTGAGCACTGCTGTGACTTCTTTTATAATACTTCATTAATCATTAAATATCAAAGTGATACTCTATTCCCTAAGGGTTTTTTATTTTATTTATGAAGGCTGAGTTCATATACGACATTCCATTTGAACATAATAACACTTTCTCTTTTAATTTCCCCTTGGTTGGGCTCAACTTGTGCTAGACACCAAACGATTTCATCTCTTAGTCCTATACATTGAATTTAATAGAGTCAAGTATTATTTTTGTTTGATATTCTAGAATCTACAAATATGAATATATTGTCTATGGTTTTATTTTATATCATTGTGTAATTTTAGGTTCTTACAGTATAACCCCAACAAATTTTCCTCTTACGTGTACTAATTTTTTCTACATTTAATAATTTCCTCTGTAGATGGTAATGAGTTTGACACTGAATCAACCCTATAGTATGTTCAAAGTGTATTAGACCCTATCTGTGTTGGTTACTTTATAGCAATTGTTATAGTACCTTTTTGTTATTTTCTTTTCTTCCTTTTTATGATAGCTTATCCCTATTCGCGGATATATGGAGTTGTCAAATTAAGATCATGCTTCATAATCTAAATTGTTAAAACGTAATCGAGGTTATGTTGTCAAGAGTAAAATTGCTTCTTTAAATTTTCAAATAGAATTGAATCATTCTCATTGTTCTTAATTATAACGAGATTGTGATGCAGGAAAGTGTTCCCTCTGCGGACAGAGGCAACCCCTCTAGCCCTAGAGTGGGTCTAGTCACAAACAAGGACAGATCGACAATAGCTTTCCTTAAACAATCATAGTTGGATGCCTACCTCAACCGGTGGTTGATGGAGTTCCGTTGCGCTGCTCCAGCTTTCACTTCCTTCACCTTAATGAGTGATCAACCTGAAACAATGCAAAGGAAATATAGCAAAGCACATAACTGGAAAACAACAATGATCTATTTACTCAAAAAGTCAAGAAGTCATGAGCTATCCAGCAAATTATATACAATACATAGGAAAACATCATTGATTGTGTTAATAATGAAACAAGCGCAAGCTTATAACCAAAGTCTTGATGTTGCAAACCTTCTCAGAAGAATCTAGCCAACATGTTCTTCAAGCATTCACTCTTTCAAGATGGATCTTCAAACATACAAAGTCTCTCTCTCACTCATAAGTTTTACATAAAGTCAAGGGCACTTCACAACCTTCCACAAGCTATCAACACTCCCACACTTGTCACACCCACACCAACTATCTATCAAACTTAAAAAGACTAACAGCACTGCTCAATCCAAGAATTTGCCAACTAGCTGATCATAGAAAAGGTGAGTGTTTAAATAGGAAAAGGAGTCTCCATAAAGGTGGAAGAGAGAACTTATCCCAAGGAAGGTAGCACAATTGACGGAACTGCCATACCAAGGAAGGAAGGGTGACACAAACTATGGTAACAACCAGGTCTGGAGGCATCAAGAAGGTCGACTGTTGGAACAAATTCACCCAATCTGGGTCATCGCAGGTGTGTAACAGATCCTTAGCACTGACATCGCTAGTAAGTAATGTAGCCAGTCAGATCGTCGCTAAAGATATCAAACTGCCTCGCGATGGGGCATGAAATCTAACCATCGCGGGAAACAGATGTACTTCCGCACTGGAAGCGTGGCTGGACTGTTCATGAGCGCCCTTCAACGCATACATTAAGTCCATAGTCGCGATGAGGCAGATGACTTAGGAAAAGTGGGTCAATTAGCAGCATAAGAGAGCATTTGTTCAATATGAGCATGTTTAACTTGGACACATGACATAGTAGAAGGACTGGGAATGAAAGCAGTGACAAATTACTGTGTAACAGATGCCGCCTAAAGTATGAAGCCCGAGAGAGTGGGAGTGGTGAAATGCTTTACAAAACCGACTGAGCTGGAACACCATCTGGAAGAACCTATAGGTGCAAGTACAACTGATATCTCTGATAGTGAAATACATGTAGTCTAGGCATGGACTCAACCATCCAAAAGACTTACAAACTAGGTCTATGCTATGGATGCAGTCATCCAGCTAATAAGACCATGATAATGACAAAGGTATGGTCGCAGCCATCCATGAAGACTCAGGTATGGTCGCAGCCATCCATCAATGAGTCATGTAATCACGAACCAATCCACGCAGCCCGAACATGTGTAATCTGAGTTCAAGGTCTTGAACCCAACTGATCATAGTACAAATTCTAACATGCGAATAGAGGTGCTGAAGTCGAGCATGAGAGAAAGTCGCTTGATTACCGGTCGATGATGTAAACCGTTAACAAGCGTGAGAGAAACCACCAATAATGCCAATGGTTCTCAAGGTACTGTCTAGTACAATCCACGAAGTGTGAAGAATGAGCTGAAGTCAAACAATCGCAAAATCACCCAATCGACGACCAATGATGTAAGTCGACCATCAGGCACGATGAACTTGCCATTGAGGCATGCAAGCTCCAAGGTACCACAAGGGATCTCTAGACCAATCTCCTAGATAATGAGCTAATGTGAACAGGAGATGACATGTCGTAGGAGGGCCATAATGTTTCCTCCATCAATGACACAAGACAAGGAACAAGTGGTAGATGGTGAAACAGAGTATCAAAGGGAAAATCGAAGATATAAACTACAGAAGGATTATACTCTTGAACATGTTGGTGACACAACTTCGAAGGGTGGCATCATTCAGGAACCAAGGGATCAACGGCTGAATGGAAACAACATGGATTAGATGGAATGAGGCTCAATGACAACCCAAACCCATGGAAGGCCAAATGACGATGTATGGATATCCCAACCCGACAAGAAGCAAAAGTGTTGATGTTCAAGAGTGACTAGCTGCCATAGAAAATCAATGATGATTTCCAAATATTGCCCCCACCATTGCTGGTGAGTACCCCAATTATTTTTTAAAACAAGCTTGAAGGGGATAGCATATGCTTGCAATATAAGTTCGACCTTTGGTCGAATCCAACCTAGTAATAGTTTAATGAGCCCTAGGTAGGAGAAGCTCCAGTCTCGTCATAGTGAAGAGTCCAATGTCGTCAGGGTTTAACGAGTCCGACATAGGTAAAAATCAGAGACCTTTTCATACTTCAAGAGTTTGAAAAGGACACGGAAAAGAAAACTCTAGGGGGGTCCTTTTTCATAGAGTTGTGTCTCTCGAGCCCGAAAAAGAATAAAACGATACTTGAAAGAACCACTTGACCATTACGATCAAGGAGTACTTTTCGTGATTAGTGATCTCGACCCGAAAAAGTAGAAAAGTGATCGAAACCACGCCGTTTTGTGACCAATAACGAGCGTGAAATGACAAAAGCTCGGCAATCTTTTCACGTTTACACGGTCGGAAAAGAGCTTAAAGAAGACCACCTCTCATTTCGTTTAACGAGTCGAAAGGGATGAATCGGCTATATTTTCATCTTTTAAGTCGAAAAAGAACGTTAAAGACGGCTTTACAGACCAAGTGCAGATGAAGTATGACGTAACTCCACAACTTGTAGTTCTGCACAAAACACGTCAAACATAAAACCCATTTGACATAAATGATTAATATATGCGGAAACATAGTTAGAAACCAAAAAATTCCAATTAACTATGCAATAAAATGGTAAATACCCACATTCTAAAGTGAAAATTTTAATATTTCAAAAAAAATTACTATAAAAGGGAGGGGGAATTCATTTGTTTTTACCATTTGCACTGTTCATTTTACCATTGGAGCATTTGGAGCACCAACCAAAGCGAATTTCTCAAGTTTTTTTCGGCCTCATTTGTCAACGGTTTGTCATGAAACTTCTACCAAGTAAGTAGACTTCTTCTTGCGCTTCATTTCAGTAGTCTTTTCATGCATTTTAGCGTTAGGCATGTAAGTTTAGATAGATTTTTGAATCTGGGTCCGCCGCTCGGTCATTGCGGGTATGCCACTTGGGTCTACGATGAACGAGCATAATTTACACGTAATGCTCTCTAATCGTCGTGAGAATATGATGTATTCTCGCAATGACCATGAGAAAAATGAACTGTCAAATTTGCGCCATTGCGACTATTTTAAAAAGAGTCGCGATGACGACGCAAAACTAATTTTTTGTCTGAATTATGAATAGAAATTTACAAACGGAGTTCTAACTCATTTTTTCTCATCATGCAGGGCAATCATGGCCTTTTTTTGGTAGGAACGAACTCACGATATTAACGATGAGGAAGATTTTGCTGATGTTGAGTGTCGAAATGCTTTACATGCATGCAGATTGCTAAAATTCTTCCTTACTCCACATCTCCGGGCCCAACCCGATTTATTAGAGCTGATCATCCGTGCTTGGAACCCAATAGATGGAAAATTCATAATCCGGGGTCGAGATATTGAGTTCGATGCAACGAACATATATTTCCTGACCGGATTGTCTCGCCACAGTGAGAGGCCGATCTTAGCAGGCCAACGACCTGGGGTTGAATCATTAGAGACGCTGATGGCATGAGTGTGCCCACGGGCGCGCAAGTCAAAGAGCGGGAAGGTGGCAATTCCGACGGTGGAAGACTTGGTTCTTCATGCAGTTCTCTTTATGGTGACGAGAGTAGCGGGCTCCCAAGCCCAACATGAGGCATCCAAGACCCAACTCCAGTTGGCTCTCGAATGCCTTAACCCGACCATGTTCAACTAGGCAGAAACAGTGACGGTCAACATGAAGAAACAGCTCACCAACTGTCGCCATGGGGTGACGAAGCAATTCAACTATGGTTCTATCTTGATCCCACTCATGCTATAGTAGGTTCCGGCACTGCAGTTGCAAGATATGGACTTGGATGTGCCCAGGTTGTAGGAGACTAGGATCACACGGTGGGCCCATGTTATGCCACGAGGAGGTGGCGGACGCCCAGTGTCATGGGGGACATTGTTCTGTGAGTGGTTGGAGCACCAGACGATCTTTATTAAGGACTATGCTATGATGGACTTTCGTGGGGATCCAGACATGTAGCTGGCCCCCGGCGAGCAGTGGATGACGACGGTAAAGCACTTGATCACATTATTTTTTGTATTTTATCTTTTATGATGTTTTTTAGATTTTTCCATGCATATGTCCTAATGAGGTACTCTATGGTATTTGCAGATGTGGGACCAGTGAGGCCTATAGGATTGGCTCCAAAGGTGCAGAGGGACCCACAGGGTATCAAAGAGCTAGCCTTGGCTCCCCCAGCTGGCGATTCGATAGAGACAGTGGCCCAGAATCTTGAGGGTCTGATGGCGGGGATCCCTGATTACATGGGGATCGAGGAGGTCCCCATAGAGTTCCAGATCCATACAGTAGGGGTGATACCTAGGGTGCACTAACTATTGAGACGGGTTGCATGAGCGGTGGTGTGCTACAGGGAGCATAACCCACCATAGTAGACACCTAGGTTTTATTTCCTACTGATTTTTTGAGAGACATGTGTCTTGGATGTATGGAGAGCACAGACTCTATTTGGACATATACATTTATTTTTTGAGTGCTTCGGTGTGCCACACGATATATATATATATATATATATATATATATATATATATATATATATATATATATATATATATATATATATATATATATATCTCTCTCTCTATATATATATATATATATATATATATATATATATATATATATACATATTCCTATGGTTCATTATTGTGTTTTGAATGCTTCTATATGCAATTTTAATTACATGTTACGCAGATGTCTATCTAATACATGATTTTCTAATGCATCAGTTAACGTGTTTAACTGTCTTGGAATGTGTTGATACATAATAAAATCAAAATTCCTTTCTAACAATTTAACATGTAAATACAACCTTAAAATCTGATGATCTCTGACGTAATAACGCCCATTAAGCTGGTGGACAACAATTTGACATTCAAGATTCATAACTAATGCTCGAACGCCGAGGTTAATAGCCTCAGTTAGTAATTCAATAACAACACTATATTCGGCGACATTGTTTGTGGTACAACCCAGAGAAACACCTTGAAGGTCTACTAACTCACGTGAGGATCGTAGATCACCCATGCCGCAAAGGACAGGTTGCATGTACTACGGCAGGAACCATCAACAAAACCAACGTAAGGTGTACCAGACATCTACACACGAAGCAAAAGACACAATAAGCAGCAATTATGCCTACACACCAAGCCAAACATGAAAACACACACACGCAACACACTTGCCGAGAACACACGTATGTACAAATCAGAGTGCACGGGGTTCATGCGTAATATTTTTTCAGATAAAACCCATTTCAGGGGTTATCTAGAGGGTTCCCTTCATAATCAATCAGCTCGTAGGACCCTTTTTGCAAAACTCACTTTACAATATAAGGCCCATGCCACATGGGCTCGAATTTGCCTGCCCCCAGCTTATCATTTGCTTGATCATAAAGCAGGACTAAATCTCCTTCAACAAAAGAACGAGGATGGACAGTATGATCGAAGTGAGTTTTCACTCTCTTCTTCTGTGCTTCAATAGCTAGAGAGGCTAGTCAACGGGTCTTGTCTAGTCGCTCTAGATAGAGAAGACATTCTTCTACCGGAGTAGTGTTGGGGAGTAATTCGACAGCTAATTTCAAAGAAGGGATCTCACACTCAATCGGAAGGGTAGCCTCAAGACCGTAAACCAATTAGAATGGGGCGAATCTGGTGGCATCCTTCACTGATGTTCGGCAGGCCCACAAGGCGGAGAACAACATCAAATGCCAGTTGGACTTGTGCATGCCAACAGTACGTTGAACCATTGTAACTAGAACTTTGTTGATAGCTTCCACTTGGCCATTGGCCTGAGGATAGTATGGTGTCGAGCTATCATGCCGCAAGCCCATCTGGGTCATTAAATCAGTCATCATATGATTACAGAAATGTTTTCTGTGATCAGTGACGATAGCTGGAGGGACTTCGAATCGTGAAATAGCATGATTAAACAAAAATTGCACCGTTGTGTGACTGTCCTCGGATAGTGTAGGCATCGCCTCGACCCATTTTGTGAAATAATCAATGGAAACAATGATATACCCATGCCCCCCGGCCGAGTGAGGGTTACAGGTCATATAATCAATGCCCCATTTAGCAAAAGGGCCGACAATAACAACAGGGTGCAATGGAGTAGGAGGCGCATGCATTTTCCGTTGGTAGATTTGGCACTCATGACAAGAGTGGATGGAAAGAATGAAATCCTTGAAGATGGAGGGCCAAAAATAACCAACATGGAGAATATTCTAAGCAGTAGCATATCCGGACATGTGACCACCACAGGCACTAGAATGGCAGTCATTTAGAACTCGTTCGACTTCCTCGAGTGTTAAACAACCGCGAAGAACAGAGTCGCACCGAGTCAATACAGGGTGTCCCTAATAATGCGATAAGGTTGAGAATGATGGCGAATGCGTCGCTGAGCATCCTTGGACAAATCAGGATGAAAAGAGGACGTATGAATATAGACAATAATGTCCTCGTACCGAGGAACAAGGGTACTAATCAAGAACAGAGTTTCATCCGGAATATGGTCCTCTAACCGAGAGGGCACGGTAGCAGATGACAGAGAGCAAAGCAACTCAACGAAGACGAGGGACTTCTTGGACTTGGCGGTGGCGAACTCTAAGTCGAACTCTTGGAGGATGACTATCCACTTTGAGTATTTTCCCCCTAGTAACTAACGTGACAAAATGTACGTCATCGGGTTGCAATTAGAAACCACTGTCATGGTACACAATAGTATATAATGGTGGAAACGTTGGACCACACAAACGACGGCCAATGCCAACTTCTCGACATAGGCGTAGCAAGTTTCCGTATCAATTAAATTGCGGCTGAGATAATAAATGACATGCTGAGTACCATCATTGTCATCTTGAACTAGAACCATGCCGATGGTGGTATCAGTAAAGGCTAAATAAAGAGTGTAGTCCCAGTGATAATTAGGGGGATGTAACAAAGGAGCAGAAATAAGGAGAGCCTTGAGGGGCTCGAATGACTCTTCTGCAGCGGTATCCCAATGAAAAGGGGCATCATGTTTTAATAACCGCGTATAGCCTTTAGCCACTTCGGCATAATTCGGAATGAATCGTCATAGAAAATTTGCTTTTCCCTGCAAACTCTGCAATTTCTGCAAAGAAGTAGGGGGAGGAAGATTCAGGATGGCTTTGACTTTAAGAGGATCCAAATGGATACCCTCTCGGGAGACAATGAACCCAAGAAGTCTTCCTGACTCGACACAGAAGACACACTTATGTAGATTAAGGCGGATATGATAGTGTCTACAATGGAGAAAAATTTCGCGAAGGTGGGTCGGATGGTCTTGGCGTTTTACCGAATGAATCGTAAGATCATCCAGATAAGGTTGCATAATGTGTCGAATATCATGAAACGCATAAGACATTGCGCGTTGGAAGGTGGCACTGGCATTTTTTAGGCCGAAGGGGAGCTTTCTATAAGTGAAAGTTCCCCACGGACAGATAAAGGCGGTCTTGTGTTGATCTGTAGGAGCGATATTAATCTGGCTGTAACCAGAAAAGCTATCCATGAATGAGTATATTTCACTCCCGACACACTCATCAATGAGCTAGTCAATGAAGGCTGTAGGGAAGTTATCTTTGGGATAGGCTTGATTAATATCACGGTAATCAACACATACCCTGATAGTGCCATGTTTTTTAGTTACAGGGACAATATTAGAGGCCCAATCTGTGAGTGGGATGGGGTAAATAAAACTAGCCTTAAGAAGCTTTTCAACTTCCGCCTTAATAGCTGCAACATTTCGGGGGTGCAGAAGGCATAGGCGCTGTCAAATAGGTTTAGCACCTGGATAAGTAGGTATCTCATGCACCACGATGCTAGGATCGATTTCGGGCATCTCTTCGTAAGACCAAGAATAAACATCACGGAATTCGCGAAAAATACCTATATAAAGCTGAATCTCCTCCAGAGTACAAGTTACTCCAACATGGATGTGCTCGATAATCCCTGGTTTAACAGAGATGTCGATTGGCTGAGTTTGCGTGATGTTCCCCATATTCCCTTCAGAAGACACTTGATGGATCTGAATAGGTGTCTGAAGAGGTTGAAAGGGGAAATAAGAAGCAAATCGCTTGAGACAAGTAAGCATTTCCCGATGGGTAGGGACAAACGACGAACGATGGTGATAGTCAGGCCAAGGGGGTTCCTCGAAAGACATACCCTCAATGATCACTTCATCAGAAGGAAAAAGTTCCTATAATGGGTCTGAAGAAGTGCTACCTCCAAGCCAAGGGGGCTGCATGTACAAGTCGAGAGCTCTGCTCGAAGGAGTAGATTCAGAAGATGGAGCCGATGCAGAAACAATTTCGACGTAGTTGAGCTCTGCAGGGCTCAGCGATATCTCATCACCCCAGGATTCTATCTGATCGGTAGAAGGAAGAACCCATGGATAAGAGCGAACAGAAATCATATTAATGGGGGCGATGTTGGGAGGTGGGAGTGAAAAAACACCCATAAGGGCAAGATCTTTAAAGAGTCTAGCACACACACTCTCAAAAGGAACTAAGGTGTGCTCCATGAAAGGCGTGTTTTCGTTGGAGGAAGAGGCGAAGAAGGACAGCTGGTCTATTGTGATGATCTTCCCCTGATGAGGGAAACGAATGACACGGAATAGAGATGAAGCCACAGCTCGCATAGCATATGTCCAGCTTCGTCCTAAAAGGAGGTTGTAAGTTAAATTGGCATCGACAACTTCGACCTCCACTTCGATCGTCTTTCCTTCCAATGTAATGGGTAAGCGTTGGGGTATACCATAAGGATGAGATTATCTCCCATCAAAGGCTTCCAAGGTCGTAGGAGACTGGCTCAAAGTCAGAGAACCAATAGCCTTCCAACAAGCAACAGACATTATGCAAGTAGAAGCGCCTTCATCAATGATGGTACGATGGATCATTTTGGAATTGATGATGACTTGAATAAGGAAGGAAATTTGGTGAGGCAGTCTTGGTATATGACTGTCTAGGTCAAAAGTGATCAAATCTGAGTCGCCCGTGTCAATGCCACAGATGGCCGATAGCAAAGACTTCCTCTAAGAGGGGTAGCTCTGGAGAACTTCTAATGTGGACATAGCTGATGGAGCCTGGGCTAAGTCCTCAACAATGCTATAGTGCTGAGCAGCATGAGCATTAGGGTTGTACGAAGATTTCCGGAGTACGCCTTTAGGAGGAGGTCAGATTACCATTTCAGTGCTGGGTTACTCAATATGAAGGGGACCAGAACTAGATGGAGGAGCACTAGAGGGGACCTCAAGCTCCTTCCCGGTAGGTGACGAATACTCTTTTTCCCGAGTACTAATGTGGACAGGAATTTTCCTAGCCATAAATACCTGAGAACCAAAGGGAGAAGAGGATTGATATGGATCAGCCACCATTTGAGTTTGTTGCGAGGCAAAAGGCTCTTTGAGCACGACAGGAGTTCTAGGGGCACCTTTCAGCAAACGACTAACTTCATACTGCTTTGGACAGTCTTTGGTATAGTGATCCTTGTCACAGATAAGGCGAGGATACTTAGGCTTGCCTTTGGCACCTTCCTCAGGCGGAGGTTTAGGGGAATCCTACTTCGGCTGCTCAGCTTTATTCTTTCCTTTTCCTTTATTTTTCCCTTTCGAGGCTTTGTCTACCGTGGTGGATTTGATGGAATTCACCTTAGAAGTATTACCAGTATTGGATACAGCTTAAGAATTATTTTCATTTGAAGCATTCGACTTTTGCTTCCCAGGGTCCGTGGAAGATTTCTTAGAGGGTGGATTGGCAAAACCGATGACACCGTCAACAGAGGGTGCTGGTAGAGCTTTAGAATTTTTAGGCCTTGGAGCATCGGGAAAATAATCATATAAACGTACCGGACTGGGAGTAAACCAAGTCAAGGTACTGAGCACATGCAATAGCTAGCTCTTCAGTTACACATGCCCCCATAGCAATGTCCCAAGCTATCGGACCGACAAATGAAGTCATAAACTAGTCAGTTAGAAGCTGAAGGGAATCCAAAACTTAATCAAACGATGATGTCGTCTCCATTCATGAATATGATCAGAGATATGTGTGGTCGTAGTCTGTTTTAAGGATGTCAGGAGATTTGTTCCCTTTTCATATTGAATCGACAACTGAAAATGAGCTAAAAACGCCATACCTAATGAGTTAAAGTCATGAAAAGATCTGCGAGCTAACTCAATATACCACTTAGCAACAGAGGCAGTGAGAGTCCGTTGGAGAAGGTGGAGCCAGATTGAATCATCAAGCCATGAGTTTGATGAGCACCATAGATGATACGTCATAACATGGGCCTGGGGGTCTTCTCTAGCTTTACCATCAAACTTGGGACAATCACCTGGAATTTTAGTTGGAACCAGCGGCCAATACAGATTATGAAGAATAGGATCATTTGTCAGTTTGGACACATCCGATAATTCCAACGTCGCTAAAAAGGGTAACTGAGGATTAAAGGACATCTAAGGTTGCAGGTAGGAGGTAGTACCAGAGTTCCATCCAGCTACTTGTTGCCCCCATTAGTTTTGTCTGGACGGATTTGGCCCATAAGGGAATTTTTCCCATAGGTTTATAGCTGTAACTGGACAGTTGACCCTGGGTTTGCGCCCCAGCATTCCACTGATTACCAACTTGGCCCACAGGAGCAACATATAGTTGCTGGAAATTCTAGTAAGGATTTACCTGTAGTTGTTGATAATTTTGATATGGGGAAATTGGGCTTGCCCTTGGGATTGCTAGGTACCATAAGGTGGCTGGGCTCCAAACAGAGCCTGGTAGTCAGGCTGTGTTTGATAAGCAGGTTCAGATTGGGATCCAACATGAATTTGAGAACCGGATTGGGTTTGGAGCCCAAAATGGGGCTGAAAACTGGGTCGCACTTGAGAAGCAACAATCATTTGGGCACCCATTTGAGCAGGCCCAGACGGATATCCTTGAGAAAACTAGGGTTAAGCCATCTGGCCAGAAGGTTGACCTAGCTGAGATTGAGGTTGACCCACTTGCGCAGAAGGTTGAGCTTGCTGGGTAGTGGGTTGTCCTGATTAGCTAGATGGTTGAGCAGACTGGATAGTTTGTTGCCTCGGTTGATTTTGGGACTGACCAATTTGCCCAGAAGGTTGACTAGGCTGGACAGTAGGTTGGCCTTGCTGAACGTAAGGCTAACCAACTTGCCCAGAAGAGTAGCCTTGCTAGACACCAGGTTGACCTTATTGAATGTAAGGTTGTCCCGGATTACCAGAAGGTTGCCTGAAATAGGTAAAGGAAGAACCACCAAAGGCCGAAGGTTATCACTGGAAGGGTTATCATTGTGGGCCTCTAGGTTGCGCTGGATAAGGTTGTCCGTAAGACAGCTGAACTTGATAAGGTGGCCCTTGAAAATTCGCGGGTGGTACTTGGCCACCATGATAAGTGGTGGTACCCCAAGCAACGGACAATGGGACCATGACCTCAACCGCGGGTTGAGATGGCATAGGTCTGGGGTAATAGATATGAGCTCCGCAAGAATCATAATAATTAAACAGATTTTGAGGATCTGGATTCTGAAGAGCTTGTACATATTGATCATATGCCTCCCCTGCTGGAATGGAACCAGAAGAAGGTGGGGCACTTAGTGTGGGATTAACAACTCCTATCGTTGGGCCACTATTGGTAGGACCAGCAGAAGGTCTGGCAATAGTAGTGACCATTGAAGAAGCAGTGGCGGCACTGACAACAGGGGTTGAAGAAGCCACACAAATAGTTGGCATGGTCGGAACAGATGTGATGGACACATTGTGAATTTGAGGTGTGAATGACTCCGAAGTCGGAGGGATAGTACGAGACCATATGGAACTCGAAAGGGGAGACCTAGAACCAATGATGTCCACCAAAGCATTATATCTTAAAGGAAATGTGACACCAAGGGAAGTAACACGGAAAGGCGAAGTTTCCGTGGGAATAGGTATTTCACTTTCTGACACAAAGGATTCTTCACCAGAGACGGGAGTCGTCTCATCCATGTCGGAGGAAGACATCGAGACCGAAACACTAGGAGGAGTAGCGGGAAAGTCTTCCTCAGAAGGCTCCCAAACGGGGTTCCAATGAATATCGTAAGACTCGTCCTCTGGGGTGCGAGAGTTAAGCGGTTGGATACTCGGGATAACAGGGAGAGTATCACTAACAACTGGAACCTCGGGAGCGACAGAGGATGGAGACCCTTGGTCACTTGGAATGGGAGATGGGATCGATGATTCCGCCAGGATGATTCAATTCAAAATCCTAGGAAAACTAACGAGAAAGAACCCTACTCAAACTAAACGCAAACAAGATCTAACAGGGTAAATGTGAATGTGGCCAAATAAATTTTAAGACACAGGAACAAAACTTGACCTTTTCATCTTTAAAGAGTCGAGAAAAGGACAAAAAGATGACTCTAGTCGCCTTCGAATATTTAATGACCCTGAAGTGACAAGTGCTCAGATGGACCTTTTCTTTTACGGAGTCTGAAAAGGAACGAAAGTGACTACTCTGGAGAACTAAGAAAAAGGTTTACCAAACAACTCATAAAACTGCATATACACCTTGGCAGTCATATGAAAACCAAGGACTTTCCGTATGGCAGTCAAGCTTCCCGAATGCTATGTTCAGTGCGTTACGGTTTGAAAGGTGGTAGACATGGCTTCCTAAGGATATATGATGATAAGCTAGGGGGTCTCCCAACATATACTCGACAGTACATGGGAGCACAATTCCGTACTAGACCGCTATTGAGTCACAGAAGGAGGAATCACCCAACCTTGAGTGAGAACAATAGTGACTAGGTTTAATGACGCTAGAACACGTCTCTAGCCTAGACCTCTAAGTAATGAGCGTTATGTTCCAATGTGTTGTTAGATTTATTCAGTTCATTTTAAAGTTGATCTTGAATTATGTTTCAGTTTTCAGGCCTTACCGTATGTATACAAAAAAACCTAGGATGCAGCTAGAATGAATGAAATATCCTTTTACTTCAATGAACACCTACCTACGGGAGGGTAGAGAGATCATTCCCAAACCAAGAAAACCAAGATGAGAAAATGCGATCACAGAATGCATACAGACATCAATTCCTATAGTGCATGGGTATTACTAATGAGATATTTTATCATTCGCTTTCCAATATGCAACCATGAAATGCAAATTCACTTTCACTTTCGCACACTAAATGAATACAGTATTTTGATTTTTTATTTTTTTGAATGAAAAAGGAACAAAAATTCAAGTGTGAAAGAACTGGTTGATCCAAACAATTGTGATCTATGTTCGGTAGTGAAAAGAAATCGAATCAATACCAAAGATTGGTTCAATAATTGTCACTAAAAATCAACCAGAAACAAAGAATGAGGAAGGCTCAATCAAACCAACAAGAAGGCTATAAACGAATCTTGAGCAAATCGGTAACCAAGCCAATTGATTCAAGAAACTTAAAATAATGAACTAGGTCACACAGGAAAAAACGCAAGATCCATTCAACGAAGCCAAAGAAAGAGTGCCTTAACCATAAACAGTAAAAAACAAGCTACTGAGCAAGAGGAAAAAGCAAGGGATCAACAAAATTGATGTATTCAGGAGGCGGAACTGAGAAAATCAATTCTAAAGGTATCGTCGTGAGTACAACACAAGCAACTAGCACTAATAAGAAATCAGTTGTAGCAATAGAGCGATGTCGTCGCGAAAGTACACATCTTTCCCACGATGAACCGATTTCAGAGGTCGTCACGACTCTGTGACGTTATTCAGTGACGCACAGGATTTTACAAAAGGGTGAGCGCGATGTCAGTGTGACTGTTAAACTATGTTCCGTGATGATGTAAAAGACAAAGGCAAACGAGCCAAAAACTCCCAAACAAAAACCAGCCAATCTAACAGATAACAGAGGGGTTTCCCAAATCAGTCCAGGTGACCCAGCACATTGATAGTTAATCCCCAAAATTTAAGAGAGACCCAATCAAAATTAAAACAAGAGCAAAGAAAAGAACATAGGACAGACTCCCCAGCGGAGTCACCAATTTGTGATGCAGGAAAGTGTTCCCTCTGCGGACAGAGGTAACCCCTCTAGCCCTAGAGTGGGTCTAGTCACAAACAAGGATAGATCAACAATAGCTTTCCTTAAAAAGTCATAGTTGGAGGCCTACCTCAACCGGTGGTCGATGGAGTTCTGTTGCCCTACTCTAGCTCTCCCTTCCTTCTCCTTAATGAGTGATCAACCTGAAATAATGCAAAGGAAATACAACAGCGCACATAACCGGAAAACAATAATGATCTATTTACTTAAAAAGTCAAGAAGTCATGAGCTATCCAGCAAATTACATACAAGACATAGGAAAACATCATTTATTGTATTAATAATGAAACAAGAGCAAGCTTACAACCAAAGTCTTGACATCACAAGCCTTCTCAGAAGAATCTAGCCAGCATGTTCTTCAAGCATTCACTCTTTGAAGATGGATCTCCCAACATACAAAGTCTCTCTCTCACTCATAAGTTTTACGTAAAGTCAAGGGAAATTCACAACCTTCCACAAGCTATCAACACTCTCACACTTGCCACACCCACACCAGCTATCTATCAAACTCAAAAGCACTAACAACACCGCTCAATCCAAGAATTTTCCAACTAGCTGATCATAGCAAAGGTGAGTCTTTAAATAGGAGGAGTCTCCATGAAAGGCGGAAGAGAGAGCTTATCCCCAAGGAAGGTAGCACAATTAACGGAACTGCCATACCAGGGAAGGAAGGGCGACACAAACTATGGCAACAACCAGGTCTGGAGTCATCAAGAAGGCCGACTGTTGGAACAAATTCACCCAATCTGGATCGTCGCAGGTGTATAACAGATCCTTAGCACTGACATCGCTAGTAAGTAATGTAGCTAGTCAGACCATCGCTAAAGATATCAAATAGCCTCACGACAGGGCATGAAATTGAACCATTGTGGGAAACAGATGTACTTCCACGCTAGAAGTGTGGCTAGACTATTCATGAGTGCCCTTCAGCGCGTATATTAAGTCCATAGTTGTGATGAGGCAGATGACCTAGGAAAAGTGTGTCAATTGGCAGCATAATAGAGCATTTGTTAAATATGAGCATGTTTAACTTGGACACATGACACAGTAGAAGGACTGGTAGTGAAAGCAGTGACAAGTTACTATGTAACAAATATTCTCTTTTAGTACAATCCTGTTGTTGGAATTTCTTATCCCCAGTAAACACTTTAGGTTAGAATTATAAATACGTTACGTTTTTAATGGCCTAGAAGGCCTTTAAACCACCACTGGGAAAATTTCTTAGCACCTTTGATTCAATCCATTCTATCTTTATATAGGCCAACAACCTCTGTTATTTCTCCTCAAGCACTTTTATATCTTGAGTACTAGTAATAATAGTATACCCTTAACAGTTAATGGAATTTCTTGTAGTTGGATGCCAAAATACGATTGGTAAGTTGAGGTTCTATCTTTCTTGAGATAGGGTCTGCACTCCATGTATAGTGGTGCATATGCACTTAAGTCATGAGTTTGTAGTTATGTCGACCCGATTTTCTCTAATAACAGTTATGTCTGAATTCCCCAATTGTATTATTAACTATTCCTCAAATTTTATTACAATAAACACAAGTTTAGCTACTACTTTAATACCTGTTAGTGTTTGCATTTTTGTTTCTCATAATTTTCTAGCATAGTTAAATAACCCCTTATAGCTAGTATTGTAATTTAATCCTTCTTGGATTCCAAGTTGTAGATCAAATTACTCTAATTTGTCTGCATCTCTGTATCTAAAGTAAATACATCACAGATCAAATTACTCTAATTTGTCTATATATCTGTATATAAAGTAATTAAATCATAGAAAATAACCAGTTTATTAAAAATGACATGGTCTATACTATAATTAGACAACAACTTACAACCTCACCATGTAGTGGTTTGCACTCAAAGAATATCATTAAATTCATTAAATTACCCACACATTAATCATCATTACATAATTTTAGAAAATTTTTCCTATCTAAATAACTCCTTACGGTAATAACTAAAGTAACCTGAAAATAATGATTTTCCTCCCAACCTTAAACCTTATCTTCTGGTTCTCCCCCATGTTGGAATCTGTTTTTCCCTAGAATCAACAACCTCTGTTATTCTAGTAAAGGTATTCTTATGCCTCACTTCCCCTAGAATACTTTCCATAATAATGTACCATTTTCTGTGTTCTTCCAATCCCCATAGCCTAGGTGTTTCCTATTATTTATTGTTTTAAAGGATTTTTTTTCGTTTTTTGTTTAAAGCCTGTCTTTTCCAATATGGTGCTTTATTCAAAAATTCTAGTGTTATTTTCCCCACACTTGGTGATTCATTAGATTTTTTTTCTCTCCCCATCTAATATCTCACATAAATCCGCTCCTAGGGCTTTCTAGGAGTGATTTGGGAAGGTTTTATTTCCATGCTATCCTTTCACATTGGATTATGGATTGGGATAATGATTTCATTAATTCACCCGTTCTTTTCCAAGATAGCTCTCCAATATAATATTTTTAATATTATTTAAATCTATTAATTACATAATCATAGTTATTCCAAAAAGAACAATTATGGATTCCATGCCATTACTAACAATATTTCAACTACTAAAATAATATTCGCAACAACATGGGGGAGTATTACACCAAGAGAGGGAATATATTGTAAAATACCATAAATTTTCATGCTGTACATTAGAATTCTAGAAGGCTCTAGATAGATGGTGAGTGTCAATAACCAAAATTCCATGGGAGTTGAAGTATATCGTACTAAGTGAGGCATTAAAGGAGTTAGTATTGAATTTTATTATTAGAAATAGTTTCAAAAAGTATAGAAATTCATTTATTGAGCTGAAACAATGGCATGCTTCTATTAAATTATAAACATATGGGAATTAGGAATAGAGTTGGCTAGTACAAGGTAGATTCAGGCATAGAGTTTTTTGGCCTTAAAAAGATGATTTGGCCATAGGAGAATAGATTAGGGTTTTTATTATGTATGTACAGTTCTGGTGTTTATTAATGAGAAGAAGAATTCATCAATTATTGTGTGTTGATTCTGTGCGCTTATGAATACATGGATATTTGATGGATGTCTAGATAATCTGAATCATTACTTATTACCATACAAGAATCCTAATAGAGGGTAGTCAAATAGCGAAGTGCTAATTTGTTGAGGGAGTAAAATTGGGTATACATTTTGTGGAAGTTCTAGATCCAATTGAGATCTGAAATTAGGTAGAAGCTTTGTAAGAGATTCTATTTTTTCATAAGTCCTTACGAATTAGAATAATCCTATGAGTAACGACTTGAAGTGATGTTGGTAAGGTCATATAGGTGAAGTTGTGCCATCCTTCATAGTATCCAAAGAGAATGACACCAAAGAACCCCAAATATTTAAATGCACCAGATGGAATTGTAAGACTGAGTTAGATCATCCAATTGGAAAGGTGAATGACAGGGGATCGAATTTGCTAGAAATACAACACCACTCATCATTGAAAATAGAAATAAACTTTAACCAATGCATGATATTTTATGGAAAAGGAACAACACTAGTATTATGGAGTGACTTTGTACGCATTGTGAAGATAAAATCAATCCAAAGGAATGATCGAGAAGGAATGTAGAGATTGACCATTTGTGGGAGTCAACTTTGAGGGAGGTAAGTCATTAATGCTAGCAGGAAGGTATTCATTGGACTAAGGCTTGACTGTATATCTGTGTGGAGCATAGGGTTTGGATCTACACATCATAAGTGCGGCTTGTGGAATCTTTGGTTTGCATGAATATGAAATTGGGAGAGAAATGTTTTGATAAGTCAATAGAGATCAACATGAGTAATATTTAGTAGAAGTCCATTGTTTGGTAAAAATGTATATTTTGAAGTCAAAATTTTTAGTCTGGGATAATTCAAATTGTTGTCGACATGAGGAGATCAATTCAAAGTAAAATAAATCGTGTTGACATGAATTGTAGAGAACAAAACCACCATACTATTTTAATACGTAGGTACACAAACAAATATGTAATTTTGATGATTATATTAAAGTAATATTACAACAACCATGGGAATTTGGATTGATGGTGAATGAGTGCACTATTAAGGAAATTATTACGATACCTTACCAATTTAAATCCCCAGTGGGTACTCCCACCTGCCTACCCTACACAAGAAATAAAAACTAAAATAAAGAAAGATTAAAGAGTTTAGAAATACATACATTCTCCTTTTCATCTTACTCTCTCTTCTAAAAATCTCATCATTTACTTTCTTAAAATAATCTAGAGTCACTTTACATTTCATGAAAATCTTTTCATTTCTAGTAACCAAACCTGACCAAGTGCAATCAATTTTTTCTACATATTCTTATTTTTATCAAGCCTATCCCTTTCCCTAGAAACTAAATGACACTTAGCCTAACTCCCTAGAAACATATATTCCTTCTAGATTAACTTTAGGAAAAGAGTAGAATTTAAATAAAATTCAAGGAAAACATCTTCCTTTAGTAAAGCGATATTTACCTAAGAAGGTTAAAATAATTTGAACTAAATTATGCTCCTGCATTAGTATTTCATCGAGGAAAATAGCTATTCATGATTTCTACAATGGTTATGCCATATTTTGAACTCTCAACAATTTTCATCCAAATGAAAAAAAAATTGTTTTGTTGTTCCATCTGACCAAATTCTAAAGATATTTATTACCTCTAGTTATCTTCGTTACTCTCTTGCCCAACACTGCTTCAATATCTTTATAAAATTATTTTCGTAATTTCTTCTTCCATTCATTGGTCTAATATGGATCACTTACATGTTCATATATTATAACATTTTTTTATGCTTAAAATGATCTAAATACGATACATTGAAAATTGGTGAAATCCTAATATCATTTGGGAGTTCTATCTCATAAGGATTAGAATACAATTTTCTTAAAATGTTACACGGGACAATTTTCTAAAGGTTTAATGTAGTGTATGTCACTCTAGGATACCTTTTCTTCTTGAGATAAACCATCACTCAGTCATTAACTTCAAAATATAGTTTTCATATTCTCACATATGCCTGTTGTTTATACTTGCTACTAGTTTCTTGCAATCGTTGTTTGACTCTCTCTTGTAACTCTTGCATGCCTACTGCAAAGTCTTCACCATCATTACTCACTTATTGTTTTCATAAATTCAACTTATAAATTCCTTTTGGATACATTCAATATACTATTTGGAATGGGCTCACTGACATGCTTTTATTGGGTGTATTATTATAAGGAAACTAGGATTGAGCAAGTACTTTATCCCACTGTTTGGGATTCCAACTTACCAAACTTATTAAGATATTTCCTAACCTCCTATTCACCATCTTTGTTTTTACATCTATCTATCATGATAATTTGAACTATAATTAAATTTACGGCCTAGTTTCTTCCATAATGTTCTCCAAAAATGTCCTACAAATATTGTATCTCTATGTGAAACAATACTTTTAGTAAAACAATTCAACCTTACAATTTTTAAAGAACAAATTTGCAACTTCAGTTGCATCACTAGCCTTTGCAGAAGCTATAAATGGTTCATCTTTGAATATTAGTCTAAAAAAACATAAATGGAGTCATTGCATTTTTTGGTTGGAGGAAATATCAAAACAAAATATATACTCACCCGATCCCATGACCTTCTTTGAATTGGAAATTGTTGGTATAAGCTCGTATTTTGACTGTCTTACTCTGCCATACACTATACTTCTCAACAAATAATTTTACATCATCTTGCATACCCGGCCAAAAAAAAAAAAAAACTCAATATATCAAACGTTTTACCTTGTTCAAAATTGCCTAAAAATCCTCCACTTTATTTTTCCCTTATAAACTTATCTCCCATTGAACATTTTGGTATGCAAATCTTACTATCTTTGAACAACAATCCTTATTGAATTATATAACTTAAGCACTTATCTTCATGCTAACTCGATCTTCACATAATGCATTTTCTTCCTTGAAATCTATATTATATTTTTACATTTATTTTAGCTCATCAAATCCATTACTTTGAGATTCTTATAGAATTAAATTAATTCTACACAATATGTCAACTACATTGTTTGATGAACTACTTGTGTGTTCAAATAAAAAGGTGAAATTTTGTAGAAATTATACCCATTTAAAATGTTTAATTTTATATTTTGTTGGTTGCTAATAAAATTAAATGGATGGTTGTGAGAATACAAAACAAATTATTTGGGGATAATATAATGTCTCCAGTTCTTAAAATATTGAATTATAGCATAGAATTTCTTGTCATAAGAGGAATACTAATATTTTACTTCATTTAATTTTTTACTAAAATAAGTAATTGGTTTTACTTCTTCACTTAAAATATCTCCAATAGAAGCTCCACTTGCATTTGTCTCTTTAATGAAGTCTAGTAATGCTAAGATAGGTTTCTTTGTTATTCTTTGTTTCAATAGTATGAAATTTTTATCAATTACTACTAGACATTTAAATTGTTGATTTCTTTCCTTGATAATATCTACTATAGGAGAACAAATTTTATTAAATTTATTGATAAACTTTCTTTTAAAATTGGCTTGACCATGAAAGCCTCTCACTTCAAAGGAACTCTTTGGAACAAGCACATTAGCATTGGATTTAACATTTTCCTGATCCATCTTTAAATCCTCTTCAAATTCAACTAAAGACACTAAATATACCAATTCCCTTTTCATAAATGCACATTTCCTTAAATTAGTAATCACTTTATCTCTGTAAGGTATTGAAGACTAATTTAGGGTGTCTCAAATTCTCCTCCTCTGCTTTACTATATGTCAAGATCTCACCTAAATATAAAATGAAAAATTTAAGAGTGATGTCCTTCAAAAACATTTGTTATCCTCATGAAAGTGCTACGGGTATTAGTAAAACCAAGAAGCGTCATTAACTATTGATATAATCCGTGATATTTTTTTGAAGGTTGTCTCAATATTGATATTAATTTTTCAATGGGTTATGAGGGAGGTCAACACTCAACCTAGCCTTACCTTGTACCTTTATGTTACATCAAATATATGAAGAATGATAGAAATGATTACACAGGAAAACACACATGCACAAAAATGCTACTAAAAACTGAAGCCAAAATCCTTTGATTGTCTTCAAAATTTCCAAAAACTACAAGAATATCTATTGTTTTAGTCAAAGTATCAAACCTTCTTACTTCGAATTATAAAGTACATATAGATTTTTTCTCAAAATGTCTAACCTATTACAACATTTCCATGAGAAAAGAAATACTTATCCAAAAATATTTGAATATTTACAACAAACTTACTTTAGAAATATATCCTTGACTACTTAAGCGGAAATTACATTAATCAAGGATTGAGTCTTCAATTGAATGGCTTTAAAATCTTCTTCTATTGATTGTATTCTTGATTGTTCTGCACTTTGTCGAAATTCTGCCTCAAAATATGCTTGTAGATTAAATGATAAGTTCAATGAACTTATCCCAATGATCATCATCTGGGAATGAAAATTTTATTACCTTTCTGTAGGCTTCATCTACCTCAGTATATTTTTCAAAAGTGGGTTTGCTGACAAAAAGATGATGAATTTCATGTGAAATAAATAAATCATCTTCTATACCTTAAAGAAAACTTTTACCACTAATAATTCCTTTAACTTTGGAAAATTTTGATTTGTTTGTTGCTATATCATGTAGCCTTTGTTGATAGTCTTCTTGCTGGATTAATTGACCATGAGAATCCCTCAACAATAGGAGTCATTTCTATTGATGAGTAAGGAATTTTTTATGAAATTTCTTGATCTGAACTTCTAAATTTTGACATTTTTTCTCCAACTGTAACATCAAATTCCTTTTAGTCAATACCTTCCTTACTTCGAGGACTACATCCATCCTATCATTAATCCCCGTGTCTTCTATTTACTCCCTATTTTTTTTAATTTAATACCTTAATGGCTATAGTTGCTTCCTCAGGTTTATGATTCAACTCTTCTTTAATATCTTCAATCAACTTTTTAGCTTTCTCCGATAGTTGTTATTGTTGAAAAATGATTTCTATACAAGACGATAACTATGAAATTGTAGAGTTAATGCCTATCCATATTTGCTCATTTTCTTCTGACAAATTTTGGGCACTAATTGATTCATCCTGATATTTTCCAAGTGGCTTGACAAGTTTGAAATTATTTTGTACCTCTGAAATGTATGTATTATTTTATTTAATTTTATTTTCCTCTACCCTTTACAATGGTGCTTTCAACTTTTTAATTTCAACATTTCTCAAAGAAAAAACAGCTATTACTCTAGATAACTTCTTTGTTGAATCTTGGTTGGATGATCCTATTTACACTTGTGGAAATCCCTGCACTAGCTAGTTATTGTTTCTCCCTTAGATGTTTCTCTATTTATGATTCATTTTTGTATCTGAGTGTTTTTCTTAACAATCATACATAACATATTCTCCTTTTAATTTTCTAACTCCCCAACCTACTCAGCTTGAGGATGCTCTGTTGTTCGCAATTTTAATTTATTACACAATGCTTGAATATTTGCATTTTTATGCTTGTTGATTTTTTTAGATACATCAACATTAGTAGGATCCAATCCTAATTTGATAACAATATCTTCCACAGCATTTATCTTTGTATATTTTTCCAATGATGGCACCGTTTCCAGCTTTAGCTGAGAATGAGTGTTATCTAATGAAGTTTGTAGTTTTGAATCAATCATAGTAGAACTTGCTAGAGAAGAGTATATCATTTCACCAACTTGTTTATGTATATCAATATGATATATAGGGTGAATTTTTTTAGTGTCAAAAGAAAAATGAGGTCAAGTAATCCTCTGTAGATTTCAGAACTGAAAATTTTGGCTTAATAAATGCCAACTGAAATTGTCCTCTACCAAGATCTATTGCTGACAATGAACTGTTCTCAGTAAAATAAGTATGTTTCCAGAAATAAGAATAGGTGGAAGATTTTAAGAATATTATTTTTCTTCTTCATTTCTCTAAATCTAGCAAAAATATTTTGTCCACTAGAAGAAGGGGAAGCAGATGAATATGGGGTTGTTTCTTCAGTTTGTTGTAAAGTGAAAATATCCTTACTTGATACCATTACTGTAGTAAGAACCTCTATGTTCCTGGCTTCAGGTGATTCTTCCTTTGTATCCCTTGCCTCTATCCTTTTTAAAACTTTGAATTTTCTTGATTTAAAAACTAAACCAGCAGGTGAAATGCTCTCACTTGTTCTTTTTAATTCCTTCTTTTTAGATCTACGAGTCTTCAAGGTTGTTTGACTAGAAACTTGCTCTTTAACTTCTTGCAAAGTATTCTCCTCCCAAACATCATGATTATCATATTGTTCAATCTTTGGTTTGGAAAAATGAGTATAAGGAGTAGACTTCTACTCAAGTCTAATAGATGAAATAACTCTCGAAGGGTCATAAGGCCAGATGAAATTTACTTTAAACTTCATTTGAGACAATAAACCCTTTACTTCCTTCTCAACTAATATTTGATTTCCAATGAAAAGACAAATTTTATATTTTAGTTTGAATTATGCATTGTGTTTTTAGGATATGAAATGAACTTCATCTACATTTCAACTCTGCCTTATAATTCCCAAGAAAAAATTGTTGAAATGTGGCAACAAGAATATTCCAATTTTAATTTGTCCTTGAATTAAAATTATGAATTAAAATTCAAATTTAGTCTCACCAGCTACTTGAAAAATAATTAATTAATTCATCTTGAGTTAATTAGTCAGAGAAATTCAAGTTAGAAGTCTTTCTCAAGTCATGCAACAGTAATCCCTTAATTAAGAAGATTATCCCTTAATTAAGGAGATAAGATTGAGTTATATTTGAGTTGTAATTAGTTAGCTCAATTTACTGAGTTAAGTCCAGTTAAATGAGTTCCAAACTGTTTGAGGAACTAATTATGAGTTATCAGTGAGTTGATGCATGAATGCACTCAACTAGTGTACTCTCGATAACTAAAGATTCTCTCATCATTAACTCATGCATGTCTATTATGAGAAAGACCCAGTTGAGATTAAAGACAGGGACAATGTACTATTAGTTGCATGTGTTTTCCTATAAACAAAACTCATGCATGTAGAAGGAATTCATTCCTTGAGGATTGTGCAGTTTTACAGGGTGTGAGATCAGTGTGAGTGATCAGTGATCAACTTGGTAACAGGAGGATCACCTAGGAGAAAATGCGCAAGGAAATAGGAGCTTGGAGGGTAGAGGAGAAGGCTTATGAGAAGCCTATTTTTACTGTGAGCATCTCTGAGGATTGTACTAAGAGCTGGCTAGCTGTGAGAGCTAAGGCTTTGTGTAGTTCTGAGATATTTCCAAGTTGTATGATAATACCAATAGTGGGGTTTTAAGTTGAGGCTTTCCCCTGAGTATTCTTCTGTGTTTCATGTGCATTGATTCTTCTTCTGGTTATATGTGTACATCTTGATCTTGCTCAAATATTTTAAGCTTCCACAAATTGATTGTAGAAGTAGGTTAAAGTATTTTTCTTTGGTTATATTGCATTATCAAGTTAATCTACAGTGAGAATTTCTACAACAAATATGATTGGAAGAAATGCAGGTAGTATGTAAGGTGATAATTCACATTCTTAGATTCTAATATTTGTAAACTTTTGGTATAAGTATCAGTATCCCACCTTGAACTTCTCACTCAAATGTAAAATTCTCTTAATCTCTATTGATGTCCTTGGAACTGCATCACTACTAAGAAGACACAATGATAAATATAGAAACTGATCTACAAAATCACTAAAGGAATAATCTGTAATATGCCTTCGTTGCTGTAAAATCGCTCTCATTAGAATAATGGTGGAAAAACCAAAGAAGAATATTGAATTAATTATGTGAATCTTTATTTAATAATAAATAAATAGATGAGAGGTATGTACTTGAGAATGAGACACCTAGGAATGATATTCTTGCTAAAACAAAAATAAAGATAAAAATCTGATTAGTAAATCAGATTTGATAATTCTTTCATGATAAGTATTCTAAAATAAAACTCTAGATAAGCTTAATGGATGGGAGAGAAAGATCCATTAAGTTTCTTAGGTGGAGAAAGATTCTACAACTATAATAGCCTAAAATCACTGCGGGAGAGAAAGGAATGATTTTCTGGAAAAGCCTAGACAAGTGTATAAGAATATCAACAAAAGTGGGACATCGCTAAAAGGAAATATTATCATGAAAGAAAATTATTTAATACTTGAGAAGGGGATCAAGAGGGGAGTTGATATCTAGATAGGTTCATGTCAACTCGAGGGGAAATGGAGGTACATTTCATGGTTGGGTGGTGGGTGTGCTGATTAAATAGGAATGGCTACAATGTTCCTAACTATAAACTTGGTGCAAAAATTATTTATCCAAATACTTCTGAAATTACTTTGATGCATTTGATGAATACTATTAATTCTTATGCCTTTTATTATTGCAATTATTTTATCATGTATAAACTTTCCCATGAATTTTACTAACTTTGGATTTCGAAGTCATTTCATATATGCTGCATATAGATCTTATAGTTGATTCAAATAGTTATAAAATTTTGGGATTTTCCTTTTTAATTCATGTTAGAAAATATATAATACTATTAAGGGAAGATATGTATGTATATATATTTTGTAAATTGAGGAAATCACTATTATGAGAACGTTAAATTTTTATGTGTATGTTCAGATGATATGAATCTGTAAAACTATGGTAGGAGGATGAATCAACTAGGCTAAATATTATGAACATCAAAAGGAGAGAGAGAGAGGAGTGGATTAGTTTGATCTGCAACAATTATCCCTACAGGAGTTTACTCCTCCTCCATGTACCAAGGATGTATGAAAAGAAGTTGTTAATGAAGAAAAAAACAAAACTATAGGCAACAAGGAAAAGAATTGGTTATGGAATTAGAAAAGATTTAACAGTGGGGATATATTGGAATTGAATTTATAGGGGGCCACTGATTAGAGCACTGTAATAAATTGGAAAAAAAACTATAACATAAGGAAAACAGGTAGTATCCTTATAAGCATTATCAACAACGTATACTTGGCGAAAGAAACTAAATTAAGATGTAAATAATACTAACATAAACTAGTGCCATCACCTACAAAATTAGTATGCTAGACTACCCAGTATTATTTAGAATTGGTTTTGTGAAGAATTCCATAATTATATAGTATAGACCATAGTAATGATAGACTAAAAAAGTGAAAACTAGAAATTTTAATGATTCAGAGGGCAACACAATTCTGGTGCACTAGGAAATCCGAGTGAAATATCTGAACCAGACTGTTAAGATGCAGAGTTACTGCTAGCATAAATTCCTATGAAGGAAAAACTTTATCTAACCTTAGCTGGAAAATTTATGTAAGAATTTAAAGGATTCAACAGGTATTTGAGAAAACAAGTGAATTATTTTACAATACATAAATCATACATAAAGTATTGAATCATTCCTTATTACCTTGATCATTCGGAAAAGTATCGAATCACGTAAAGCATTAATTAAACAACATTACAAACATATAGAAGGCTTCTAAGAGATGCAAATTAATAATATATCTATATATATCTATCTATCTATCTATATATATATATATATATATATATATATATATATATAGAGAGAGAGAGAGAGAGAGAGAGAGAGAGAGAGAGAGAGAGAGAGAGAGAGAGAGAGAGAGAGAGATAAAAGATAACATGAGTGCCAGGATATATTACCAATGTAATTAGTTCAAGCCAATTTGGAATAGCCATAGAGGGCCTACCATCATTACTAGGATAGCTCTAATATTTTTTACTTCCTTAAAAATATTATAAGGAACCATGCACTTCAAAAGTGCTTACCAACAAACAAACATTATAAAAGAAAGGGATATGCGAAGGTATGCTTCTGTCCAAACAAAATATCAATCATAAGATAATTAGAAACTCAATATATCATTAGAGATAGTAGAAGCTATTATCCTTTAACCAAAGAAATTCATTGTAGTAAACTAACTATAGGGTGAAATCTTGTTTACGATTTTGGGGTAAGGGAAACTATTGCCTCGAAGGTTTCACCCTTAGTAAATATCAAATAGTAAAGGGAACCAAACTATTAAGAAATTTACCCGAGAACACAAATTAATTACAGAGAATTACTGAGAGAAACAAATATAAAAATAACCAGTAACAACCATAAATACATAAACACAAATTTTTATCTGGGAAAACCCCAAATCCGGGGAAAAACCCAACCTAATAAGATCTCATTAGCTTTGGCCAAAACCCTGGCTAATCCAACCAAGTGATCCTTCACCGCTCACCTCCAGGTCTTGTATTACAATGAAGTCCTTCCAGCCTTTTATAAGCTCCATTACATATAATACCACTGGCAGAATACCATGGGTGCATAATACCATGTGCCCCAAAACCATCACTGTTTAACCTGATCAACTTTGACTCTATCCTGAGTCAAGTTTACCTAACAATATTCCCCCCTTAAACTTGACTTGGGGTTCCTTGACTAACTCCAGCCAAAGCTGCTAAGTGAGACAATCCCGCTCACTCTAGCTCTTACCCCCCTTAGGGTTTTTACCTGGGGTATTGTTAACCTGACACCCCCCCTATCACCTAGTTCTAACCTAGACTTTACCGGTGATCACCGAGGGGTACACATCCCTTACTAGGTCTTACAGTAGTATGCCCATTTACATGCAATAATTTTGACTTCATTAATTTTTTGTTTTGTTTTTGTTGTTGTGATTCTTATCCATCCTCTCTCAATTTTATTTGCTCAAAAACTTCTATCAAACCGCTCCAAATGCAAGCCCGACGAGAACCTCGTAGATTCCAGCATTGGTGTCCTCACGTAGCAGAAAACGAACAATTTTCAAAGTCGCATGAACAATTTTCTTTTGCTGACCTGCATGTAGCCCACACCTACTCCATCTTTCAACACGACATAGAACACATAGGAAATATCCCTTATCCATTCCCTATGAAAAAAGCTCCGAACAAAATCAGTTTTGAATTTTAATATTACCAAAGGTATCTCTCAACCTTCTCTAAATAGCCACATGAATCCTGAACAATTCGTCAGCGTGTTCGAAGTCGATAAATATCGCAAATGCACTACGATCCCTAGCAATTATGGCACTATCTTCCACACATTCTCCTCGAGGTTCTTCCGCGTACGATTGTTCCACCATTATTTTCCAGATGCAGATCTGTAAAAAAGGCTCCATTGATCTCATCAGGCATTATAAACCCTTGGCATCAAAGAATCCCTTTGAAACCAATATCTGGCTCTGATACCAGTTGTTAAGAAATTTACCCAAGAACACAAATTAATTATGGAGAATTACTAAGAGAAACAAATATAAAAATAACCAGCAAAAACCATAAATACATAAACACAAATGTTTATCCGGGAAAATCCCAAATCCGGGGAAAAACCCAACCTAATAAGATCTCATTGACATTGGCCAAAACCCTGGCTAATCCGACCAAGTGAGCCTTCACTGCTCACCTCCAGGTCTTGTATTACAATGAAGTCCTTCCATCCTGTTATAAGCTCCATTACATATAATACCACCGGCAGAATACCATGGGTGCACAATACCATGTGCCCCAAAACCATCACTATTTAACCTGGTCAACTTTGACTCTATCCTGAGTCAAGTTTACCTAACAATATTCCCCCCTTAAACTTGACTTGGGGTTCCTTGACTAACTCCAGTCAAACCTGCTAAGTGAGACAATCCCGCTCACTCTAGCTCTCACCCCCCTTAGGGTTTTTACCCAGGGTATTGTTAACCCGACATCCCCCCTATCACCTAGGTCTAACCTAGACTTTACCAGTGATCACTGAGGGGTACACATGCCTTACCAGGTCTTACAGTAGTATGCCCATTTACATGCAATAATTTTGACTTCATTAATCTTTTTTTTTTTTTGCTACTGTGATTCTTATCCATCCTCTCTCAATTTGATTTTCTCAAAAACTTCTATAAAACCGCTCCAACTGCGAGCCCGACAAGAACCTCATAGATTCTAGCACCGATGGCCTCACGTAGTAGAAAACGAACAATTTTCAAAGCCGCATCAACAATTTTCTTCTGCTGACCTGCATGTAGCCCACACCTACTCCATCTTTCAACACGACATAGAACACATAGGAAATATCCCTTATCGATTCCCTACGAAAAATGCTCCGAACAAAATCAGCCTTGAATTTTAATATTACCACAGGTATCTCTCAACCTTCTTTAAATAGCTGCATGAATCCTGAACAATTCATCAGTGTGTTCCAAACCGGTAAATATCACAAATGCACTGTGATCCTTGGTAGTTACGACACTATCTTCCGCACATTCTCCTCGAGGTTCTTCCACGTATGATTGGTCTACCATTATTTTCTAGACCCGGATCTGTAAAAAAGGCTCCATTGATCTCATCAGGCACTATAAACCCCTGGCATCAAAGAATCCCTTTGAAACCAATATCTCACTCTGATAATAGTTGTTAAGAAATTTACCTGAGAACACAAATTAATTACAGAGAATTACTGAGAGAAAAAAATATAAAAATAACCAGCAACAACCATAAATACATAAACACAAATGTTTATCCAGGAAAACCACGAATTCGAGGAAAAACACAACCTAATAAGATCTCATTAGCATTGGCCAAAACACTGGCTAATTTGACCAAGTGAGCCTTCACCGCTCACCTCCAAGTCTTGTATTACAATGAAGTCCTTCCAGCCTTTTATAAGCTCCATTACATATAATACCACCAGCAGAATACCATGGGTGCACAATACCATGTGCCCCAAAACCATCACTGTTTAACCTGGTCAACTTTGACTCTATCCTGAGTCAAGTTTACCTAACACAAACTATAGTCATGATTCAACTCATTCCTGGAGGGAAACCATACGATGAAAAATGCCAATACGTCAAACCTGTTGAGTAGCAAGCTTGAATTAAGTGATGGAATAATCCCAAGATGTAGAGGTGAAAGAGAACAAAGGGAATTGAGTCCCACCAATAATTGTAGGAGAACATAGAAGATCATAAGGAAGATGAAACAAGAGTATGTAGTACAAGCAGTAGTGAAAAAAAAATGCAATAAGTTTCAAGAATAAACACTAATGATAGAGAATCATGTTACCTGATAATAGGGCAGGGCCTAAGGCCTCATATTCCTGTAGCGAGAAGTGACTGTCAAACAAGAAAAAATGACTTGAGAACATCTGGAAAGGTTAATCAATAAACAAATGAACAAAATGACAATTTGTTGACAGAATTGTTACGTACCTTGTGATGGGTGCCATGTCAAAGAGGGTTGTGATCTAGTTTCATAATGAGGGCCATGATCATAACAAGTCAAGGTTGTCAAACCAATGCCAAAAATGATTAGATGCAATTATTATTGAGTACAAATAATTATCCAAGAATTGGAAAGAAGAGTTAGGGACTCAATAGAAAAAAGGGGCTTTTCTCCACGTGATTTTGTGGCTTTTGGTGGTGGTTTTTGGCACATGGTTTTGGTGGGTGTATGGATATTTAAAGATGTAGAGTTAGTTAATTTCAACATGGTTTAATATGTCTATTAGGTAAAAGTGTTTTTCTTAGTGTGTTTTTGAAGACATTTTGTTAAAATCAAGCCTTTTTGGAGATAAAGCTCCAAAAGGGGTTTCAAAATTTAGAAAGAATTATAATTACTTATTTGTAAATACTATTACATTCTTTAATTATTGTATAAAGTATGAGGTATAGTTTTATAAAAATTCGTGGATAAGAAATATTTTGTCGTAAGGAAAAAGTTAATTTACCTTTAAAAATATGAGATATTTATGGAACAAATCTTCAGAGCTTCATGGAATAAATCATGAGAGCTTTAGGGACTAAATTAGGGAGTGATTTATGGATGTATAAAAAATTACCTTTCTTATAAATTTTCATTTAATCATTGTAAGTCTACATGAAAAGCTATGTTATGCTCTTGACCTGTGAGAAATTCTAGAATACCAAATATGCGAAGAAATACAACCCAGAACACAGAACAAAATGAGAAAAACAACAAGTATTTTATTATTCAGAGATGAAAGAAATGTTCACTTGCCTCTTTGAGGAGGAAACCTCCAGCAAAGAAGAGCTCGATTACAAAATAAGACTCGATATTTCTGAATGGGGAGTCTCTATCCTTTATATAAGATTCATACATACAATACCATGGGTCATTACCATGGTTCTCTTAATACCATCTATCTAATATCATGGCCCATTTGCAACTAACTGTGCTCCATTTCTTAAATGCGGGTCAACCACTTACAATTATTAATACAGGATTTATTGACTCGTCAACTAACTATAACTATGACTCAACCCTATTACAAAAATAAAGGGGTTAGGGTTGGACCCTAACATGCCCCCCATCAAAAGCAGCCTTGTCCTCAAGGCTGAAGCTGCGGAAACTGCTGAAGAATAGTGGTTGGTTTCCAAGATGAATCTTCTCGAGAGATGTATATCCACTTGAAGAGGACTTCCTTGATCATGCAACCAGGCAGATATTGTTCTCACGTATCGAGGACATGTTCAGGTTGGAGACAGAGTCAACCTTCTTCATCCAATTCAAGTAGGCTAGTTTGAATTCTACAATTGTTCCCTAGCACTTTCTTAAGGCATGACACATGGAAGACTGGATGGATTTTTGAAGTTGGTAGCAAGGCTAGCTTGAAGGCTATTGCTCCAATTCGTTGAAGTATTTGATAATGTCTATAGATATTTGGAGCTAATTTTTGGCAACCCTTTTCTTTGAGCGATGTTTTCTTATATGGTTGCAGTCATAGGAATACTTGAACCCCTTCGTGAAATGTGCACTCTGAACGTTGTTGGTCTGCCTGTTGCTTCATTCAATTCTGAGCTTGATGCAGATTATATTTGAGACGGACTATCATGTCTGCACGGTTTTGTAGGAGTTGATCCACTGCTTGCACCTTGGAGCATCCAGGGATATAAGAAATAGGTGAAGGTGGGATTTGGCCATACACTGCTTCATATGGGGTCATCTTGGTGGTTGCATGATAGTTAGCATTATACCACCACTCAGTAAAAGGTAGCCACTATACCCATTGACGTTGCTTTCCTGAAGTGAAGCACCTTAGGTATTTCTCCAAACATTTGTTGACTGCTTCATTTTGACCATCAGTTTGGGGATGATAGGAAGTACTTAGCTGGATTTGGGCGCCTTGTAGCTTGAAAAGTTCTTGCCAAAATTTACTGGTGAAAGTTGGATCACGATCAGACACAATGGAAGTGGGCATGCCATGCAGTTTGAAGATTTGGTCCATGAAAGCTTGAGCCACCAAAGTGGGGGTAAATGGGTGGGGTAGAGTACAAAAATGAGAATATTTAGAAAGTCTGTCCACAACCACCATGATGACTAATTTGTTGCCTGACTTCGGGAGACCACTAATGAAATCCACAGAAACATTCATCCAAATGGAGGCAGGGATTAGCAATGGTTGTGAGCTTCCTGGTAACTTGACTGTTTCTCCTTTGTGGCATTGATACACCTCTCATTCAGCTAGAAAAGTAAGAATCTCAATTTTCAATGCCTGTCCAAAAGAAAGAACGATGAGTGTGAGCATAATTCTTCTAAAAGCCTACATGGCATGCAGTGGGAGATGAGTGCATCCCTGCAAAAATTAACTTTTTGAGGGTGGATGTCGGTGATATAACTACTTTATCCTTGTAGCGAAGAATCTCATCCTTCAAAGAGTAGCCAACTGAGGAATTAGGATTTGATCTCAAGTTATTAATGAGTTGGGAGAGAGAGGGATGTGAAAACTATTCCTTGCGGGCTTCTTCAATCTAATCTGGTATGGGAAGAGAGATTGATAGTAGGGTGCTTTCATCCTGAAATTGGTGTGATAAAGCATCGGCTACTAAATTTTCACGCCCTTTCTTGTAAATTATCTCATAATCATATCCCAACATTTTGGTGAGCCATTTATTTTGTTGGGGCGAGGATAGACATTGCTCCAAGAAATATTTAAAGCTTTGATGGTCTATACTAATTTGGAAACATCTCCCCATAAGTATGGTCACCAAGTATCTACTGCATGTAAGATGGCCATTATCTCCTTCTCATAGGTAGATTTTCCTAGATGTTTCCCACTCAGCTATTGGTTGGTGAAAGCCAAGAGTTAGCCTCATGCATTAAGACAACACCAATACCAGTACCTGAAGCATCACATTCAATCATAAAATATTTGGTGAAGTTGGGTAGTGCCAATACGGGTGTTGTGGGGAAAAGTATCCGACTCGGAATGACCCTATCCTGACTCTAAGGGTGACAGTTCCTTAGCAACAACTAAAAGTAAAGCTTTGATATTTTCCTTTATGAAAGTACAGAGAAGGAAGAAAAGATTAACCAACCGGTGTCTTTCGCTTTTGTCGATCTTGTCCTCTCTCTTTGTCTCTTGTTCCCAGCTCCTTGCTCTCTTTGCAGGCCCAGCTACACACAGATCCTGCACAAACAAGAGAGGGAAACTACAAGAAATATGTACTCATAACTGATGCATGGATTAGAGTGAATCAGATATACAAGTAAATACAATACATCAATGCAATACAAGTATATAGGAGAACATTCAAAGCTTTATTGATAGAAGTAAAATGGTTCTGAGAAGGTTACAACCATCAATGGCACCAATCCAGCAGCACCTCCCCAGCAGCAAGAAATCTCCTCTTCACCTCTATAAAAGCAATCACCCAATAGCTCTAACTGTAAACCAACAGCACTTCCTTGCTTTGCACAAAATTCCAGCCCCCCTAGACCTCATGAGAGAGCTCTATATATAGGAGATTTGGAGAAAGGATGAGTCAGCTTGAGGTTGGCATAAAGCTGACTAGTGTCCTCTCCCACTTTAGTTAAACTTCAGTTCTTGAGTCCACTTGGAGATCCTTGCTTACACATGGAGATCAAGTACCTCTTACTCATCACAGGGCGAATTCCTTGAACCAAGTGTCAGTTTGGAAGCTTCCTGGGCAGTTGACACCTTGCAGAATGACTGTGCCACTTGGCCAATCTCGCCCAGCGCAGGTAGCCTTCATTGGTTTTGACTTTCAGCGGAGGTACAAGGAGGAGCAGTTGACATTCAGCGCAGTTGCTCAGTGGAGCAGCTGACATGATCCAAAAATAGCCTGTTTTGAGTGTTTTTCAGGTGGAGAACTGATGGGAAGTGCTGTGGTTTGCTGACCTTGTTCTTCTAGGGGTAAGAACAACATGTCTAGGGACTGAGGATCCCTGTAATTATTGACATTTCATGCTCCATGCTCCGAGGCACAAAAATGTCTATAACAGTTGCCCCCTAAAGTATGAGGCCGTTTATCGGGTGAAATGCTTTATCTAGAGGGTCCGAAGTTCATTCCAGTGCTGAGGAGGCGCCCTGTAATACAATACAATACAATACATTATTTTTCATTCTGTCTTCATGATCTAGCTGAGGCGGGCATTCCCATGCTCAGCTTTATAAATACATTTTGGTACATAGAACAGAAGATCGTCTGATGGTAGACCGATAATTCTCTGCTGGAATTATCATCCTTTGAGTAGGATGATCATCTGCTGCAATGATGTACATCACAAATTCTTTTATATTTCCTGAATATGTATCGCAGCCCGGATGGATGAAACTAGATCCGGGGTCTTCAAACTCGTTCGATCTTCACTCTAAGTACAAGTCGATCCATGTGAGAATTTCGCTGAAGTCGAACATGGAAAGACATCGCTTGATTACCGGTCAATGATGAAAACCGTTAACAAGCGCGAGAGGAATCACCGATAATGATAATGACCCTCAAGGTACCACAGTACAATTCACGTGGCGTGAATAAAGGACTTGGCGTCGAACGCCACGCAAAATCTTCTGGTCGAAGGTCATTGATGTATACCTGTCGCCGGAAGTGAGAAACTTGCCATTGAGGCATGCAAGCTTCAAAGTACTGATGGGGTTGTTCCTAGATCAACTCCTTGGATAATGGGCTGAAGTCGACAAGAAGCGATCCGTCACAGGAGGGCCTTAATGAATCCCACATCAATGACACGGAACGGAGCTAATGATTTTAGTGGAGGTGAAAACAAACTGTGACATATGATTCAGGGTGGCGATCATGAATGGATGAAGGATAATGTATGGCAGTGGATGGGACACGGTTGACACTTTCAGAATGACCTCTCTTGAACATATAACGACACTGATGCGATGGATCGGTAGCATTACCCCAAAATGTGGATGGTTTGGCGAAGACCATGGTGATGAGACCGGTGAATGAAACAACCCAACCCGATGTGGTACGGAAGAAAAGTGTCATGTTCAAGAGCGACTTGCTACCGTTAAGCTTTGATGTTCTCCCAATTTTTCCCCAGTCATTTCTGACCAGTACCTCTTTATTTTTGTCAAGCTTGAGGAGGATAACATATGCTTGTTCTATAACCTGCCCTTCGGGCAAGCCCATCGCTATGATTTAACGAGCTTAGCGATAGGGAAACTCGTTCTCGTCTAAAGACAAGTTTGTCGCTATTTTAACGAGTCTAACGACAAGGAAAACTCGGTCCTTTTCATTTTTAGAGAGTCTGAAAAGGTACATAAAGTCAACTCCAAAATTCCTTTTTCGTCATCTAATCCCTTAAGTCCGAAAAAGTATAAAACAATACAGAAGGGAAGGGTGTTCGGTACTTTTAACGAGCCGAACAAAACAAGCGCTCGATATTTTTGTGTAATAATCCCTCAAGTCCAAAAAGATTAAAATCTAGAGGAGGGATAGCTCTTCCGGTCGCTTTAACGAGCTGGAAGGCCAAAACTCGGCAAACTTTTCATATTTTACGAGTCAGTGAAAAGAGCTCAAAGAAGACTCGTCTTTTGAGGAACGAGTGATAAACAGGGATAGCAACTGATTCCAGGTACAAGTTGGAATATTCCAATCACGACAGTGTCACAAGGATGGCTAAGTGAAATCACTCTTCGCAGATGTTCCTCAAAAAGGGTAAACACACAAATGGAAGTGAATGATCGGCCAAATGACGGTGGAGGTGACGGTGCACAAACACGACCAAGGCTTTTATGGCTGATGAATTTACGATCTCAGAAGGGTATTTACCGGTTCATTTTTTCTAAATGAGCTTGAACTCTAAAGGAAAGCTTGCTCATAAACTTATGTTTATTTTTTAACGAGCATGAACTATGCGCTAAAACTGCTCGGATCTTGCGTTTATTTTTTAACGAGCATGAACTAAGTGCTAAAACTACTCGATATACCAGTCATAATAAGAACGCCTCCTATGAGATAACTATTTTTTAAGGAGCTCTATCTCACAAAGCTATGCTCCAATTTTGGCAAGTTTTTACCTTTTCCCCACATGCTTTCTTCATGCAAGGTCGGAAACGGCTAATCCTACGAGTTTAAAGGGTTAGACCTACAGGTTTAAAGGGAGGACCTAAAAATTTAAAAAAATAAATAGTCGTCCCTTGCTTGCACTTCAAAAGTTTGCATGCCCCCAGGTATAGGGTAGAATTTCGGGGCTGCCCCTTTATCAACGAGGTTTGCCTCTTTCTTATTATCTGAAGAGGGTTCTATTTGCTGCCGCAAATCAATCTCTTTCTTCGGCGGTGTCTATCATTGGGTTGTCCAAAGATGGTTACCCTCTGTCACAACAATATAGTCCCCTTCTTTGCAGGCTGCCCCTGCTTATCCTTCAAAACATATGTTTTAATGGGCGAGGCTTGAATTCAAAGATGGTTACTACTTGTCGCAATAAGGGAATTCCTTCTTGGGCATTGCCCACTTATTTAGACAAAGGTGAATGACTCTTTTGCCAAACAAATAATTTTAACAAAAGAATACTATTCGAGAACAACCCCACTTCCTTCCACGGACGGGGTACGGACTAGTCATATTCTTCTGCGGAAATTCTTCCTTATACCCGGGGTTTCTTCTGCCCGAAGCAGACCAGGGTGCATGCCCCCTGGGTTCCAGTCTTTCTTTCCGAATCACTCGCACTCATCGGGAAGGAGGACTGGGGGTGGAGGCGAATCTTGAGTGAACAGACCATTTAGGATTGGTATTTGACTATTTGCGATGCGAGATCCCGAAAATGAAAGTTGGTCTACGAGCTTGACCATCCTTCCTTCATGTGGAAAACACATTACTCTAAAGAGTGAGGAGACTATCGCTCCCATGCAATAAATATAGTCACGTCCAAGGAGTAGGTTATAATCCAAGGGTCCCTGGACGACCATCACGTTTAAATTGACGGTCTTCCCTTTCAATGTAACAGGTACATTGGGGAGGATTCCTAATGGTCGAATGGTTCCTTTATCAAAACCTGAGAGATTTCTTAACTCAGGTAAAAGCGCTGGGGAACCCAGTGCTTTCCAAGCAATAGAGGAAAGGATACTCACAGACGCCCCTTCATCAATGATAGTACCAGCCATAATCATTCTATAGATCTGGACAATGATTCTGAATGGTATACTGGCTGGTAACCGGGGTCTGCCTAGTTGATTCCAATCAAAGGATACAACCAGGTCGCTTGGTGGTGGGACCGAATATATGGCCGGGTATGACCCTGATGATGTTCCTTCCTGCGATAAAGGACTGGGCGCATTGCCCTGACGCTCATCAGAGTCGGTGCTGATGAAAAGAACCTGGATGGTGTCATCCTTATTCTCTTCAGTGAGGGTGTCGCATGAAGCTGACTCTTCGGCGACGGTGTCATTTGAAGACGGGTCTTCAATGACGGAGTCATTGGACGATGAAACCTCTGAAGGAAGAACCGGGTCAACTGCCGTTTCGACCTTTAGACTTTCGTCTGGTCTGGATTCAGTAGGTTCATTCTCAATGACCGACACTTCAGCTGACCACTTGAGCGGGTCAACTGGATTTTCAACTATCGAGGGATTAGGCGCGAGTTTTTGGTATCCAGGAGGAAGTCGCAACGGTGAAACTGGGCGATCTTCCAAAACTCTCTTTGCCTCATCTAAGAATGGACATTTGTGGATGGCATGATTGCCTTCACACAATAGACAGGGTGATCTTGGTCCCCTTCTTCGTCCTTCACTCTCGTTAGTTGACGGACTGCAATCAACATGACAACCAGAGGTTGATGCTACCGGATTGTGCAACCTTGGGGACCAGTCCCTTAGTATCCGGGGAATACAAGGACAATCACGATGGAAGTGCATCCCTTTGCAAATGACACATGGCGATTTAGGCCCGGTCGGTGCAGTGTGTGGGTTTTTGTCAGCTTTCTTCTGCTTGCGCCCAGTCGCCTTCGCCAGAGGCTCCCTCTGCTTCTTTTCTCTCTTCTTCTTTTCCTTCTTCTCCTTGGGAGGCTGACTCTTGCCAGCTCTACCTTGCGAAGATGAAGGATCAGAGGAAGTATCGTAAGAAGTGGAAGGCTGGTGGGTAGTTCTAGATTGTTCTGACTGTTGATTCGACTGCTCAGGATTAGTGGCGATCTGGACTACATTAGTTGAAAAGAGCCATACAGGTAGGCCGATTGTCAATCCTGGAAGTGACAATGTTGCCATATGAGGCGCACCAACATCTCCCCAAGAGGAGAAGGGATTTGGATTTCCACCAAGGTTACTTCCTTGGTTGGTGGGCTCCATACTTTTCAACTGAAAGATCAACGTGGGAATAACAGGTGATTATGTTCCGCTTAAAATAAATTTTATTAACGACGCTTTTAGACACAAACTTGCTTTTTCATGTTTTAAGAGTCGAGAAAAAGCTAAAGATGACTCTAGTCGACTTCGATATATTAACGAGCCCGAAGTGACAAATGCTCGGTTGGACTTTTTCAGTTATAGAGTTTGAAAAAGGCCAAAAGAAACTGCTCTGGAGATCTAGGCAGAGGGTGTGCCAAACCTTTCGCGAAACCACAGAATACGTCTTACGGTACGGGTGGTCGATCTTCGTGAATGCTGTGTTCACTGCATCGCGATCAGTAGGGCAGCCGACACGGCTTCCTAAGGATAAAGGATAAATGCCTATAGGGTTCTCCCAATATACGCGACGGTACGCGGGAGCACAAGTCCGTATTAGTGCCACCGACTCTCAGGAGGAATCACCCACCTTCGTAGAGATCGACAGTCACTACGTTTAACGACACCGGAACACGTCTCTACCTAGACCTCTAGATCTTTGCGTTATGTTACAAAGCGTTGTTATGTAAATTGGATTTATTTTAATGTTGATCTTGCTTAGCAGTTTGCCTTTAAGGATCACCACGATATGTATATATACAACTTCCTAAATGCAATCTAAGATGAGAAGCAAAACTTTTCAATCTTTCAACTTTGAAAACCTTAATCTACTGAGGGAAAAGAAAGACACAACTTTTCGCACAGATCATAGAACACACACTAAAATGCAAATTTTCCTAAATCATCAAGCACACAGTCAAATGCAAATATGCACAATGCATGTATTTCTTTTCGTTATCCTTAATGTTGATGTAAGACAGAAAGGAAAACTGTTGTATGACTTTTGAATCTAATTTCAAGCGAAAAATAAACAAGCTTGTCCAAAATCAAAAGACACCTTAAGATCGTCTTGTTTAGACACTGGAAATGTATAGATTCAAACCATAAAATGAAAAACAAACAAACTCAAACAACCATGAACAGTAATAAAACTAGCTGTTAAGATCACAAAGACACTTTTACAGTTCAGGATCTAAGAGGCCACAGCTATACTGGTTTGCTTTTCACAATGGGAAACTGTAACTGAAACAAGAAATACTGAAAGAACAATCACAGTTTCATCATACAACTGAGGCGGAATAATGTCAAGGAAAGTTGGTTTACAGCAAGTACAAATGACAAGCAATCAGCAGCAAAATAACAGTGAAAACAGGGCCAAGACACAGTGGGAAACCTCAGGAAGACATAGCCTAACTGGGTCAGCGCAGGCTCTGGTCTGTCAAATTGACTCTCAGCGCAGTTCCTGAAGGGAGTACCTGCGCTGAAATGCAGACTGCCTGTGGACAGCCTGCACTGAGACACGAGAGTTGCGTTTACAAGGGTTTCTGGGTCATAAAAAGCTCAAAAATGCACTATTTTTGCTGAAATAAAAAGCTATAGGTCAAGTACAGGCTAAGGGATGATCAAGAGGATGAAAAGCTATCACAAAGAGTACAAGAGTCTTTTGTAGATCAGCTCTTCAAATCATGAATCTGCTCAGAAAATGAGCAAGAGTAGCAACCCCTCTACTTCGCTTTTGATATAGTCAAAAGCTTTTCGATTTGGTACTCTTTTCTTCAGGAAATGAATAGTAAAGATACTACAAACACCAACAAGATACTAGGCTCCCCAGCGGAGTCGCCAGTTTGTTGTGGGGAAAAGTATCCGACTCGGAATGACCCTATCCCGACTCTAAGGGTGACAGTTCCTTAGCAACAACTAAAAGTAAAGCTTTGATATTTTCCTTTATGAAAGTACAGAGAAGGAAGAAAAGATTAACCAACCGGTGTCTTTCGCTTTTGTCGATCTTGTCCTCTCTCTTTGTCTCTTGTTCCCAGCTCCTTGCTCTCTTTGCAGGCCCAGCTACACACAGATCCTGCACAAACAAGAGAGGGAAACTACAAGAAATATGTACTCATAACTGATGCATGGATTAGAGTGAATCAGATATACAAGTAAATACAATACATCAATGCAATACAAGTATATAGGAGAACATTCAAAGCTTTATTGATAGAAGTAAAAGGGTTCTGAGAAGGTTACAACCATCAATGGCTCCAATCCAGCAGCACCTCCCCAGCAGCAAGAAATCTCCTCTTCACCTCTATAAAAGCAATCACCCAATAGCTCTAACTGTAAACCAACAACACTTCCTTGCTTTGCACAAAATTCCAGCCCCCCTAGACCTCATGAGAGAGCTCTATATATAGGAGATTTGGAGAAAGGATGAGTCAGCTTGAGGTTGGCATAAAGCTGACTAGTGTCCTCTCCCACTTTAGTTAAACTTCAGTTCTTGAGTCCACTTGGAGATCCTTGCTTACACATGGAGATCAAGTACCTCTTACTCATCACAGGGCGAATTCCTTGAACCAAGTGTCAGTTTGGAAGCTTCCTGGGCAGTTGACACCTTGCAGAATGACTGTGCCACTTGGCCAATCTCGCCCAGCACAGGTAGCCTTCATTGGTTTTGACTTTCAGTGCAGGTACAAGGAGGAGCAGTTGACATTCAGCGCAGTTGCTCAGTGGAGCAGCTGACATGATCCAAAAATAGCCTGTTTTGAGTGTTTTTCAGGTGGAGAACTGATGGGAAGTGCTGTGGTTTGCTGACCTTGTTCTTCTAGGGGTAAGAACAACATGGTTAGGGACTGAGGATCCCTGTAATTATTGACATTTCATGCTCCATGCTGCGAGGCACAAAAATGTCTATAACAACGGGAGTCGAACACATGGCCTTTTTGACAGCCATAAACGCCTATTGTGTTGTGTCAGTGCAGAGGAATCAATTTTTATTGACAAGGTTAGTGAGGGGTCTAGCAATGCGACCATAATCGCAAACAAATTTACAATAGTAGCCGGTGAGACCCAAGAATCCCCTCAAACTCTTCAAGGTTTTTGGTTGGGGTCAACCTTGCATTTCTTGTATCTTTTTGGGATCCACCCGGACACCTTCACGACCCACAATGTGGTGTTACAAGGGAGTCCAACAAGCTTGACCACCTCTTGTATTTCCTACATGCATGCCTCCCCAAATCCGTAGGTTTATGCGCTCAACGACAGATCCTGTGGTTTAAAGACACTGGAACACGTCTCTAGCCCAAAAACAAATTCTGCCAAAATGGAGGTACCACCAGTCCTGGGAAGCACTTCGATACCACTTGTTTTGCTCTTGACCTATGAGAAATTCCAGAATACCAAATATTCAAAGAAATACAACTGAGAATATAGAACAAAATGAGAAAAACAACAAGTGTTTTCTTATTCAGAGATGAAAGAAATGTTCATTTGCCTCTTCGAGGGGGCAACCTCTAGTAGAGAAGAGCTTGATTACAAAATAAGACTCGATATTTCTCAATGGGGAGTCTCTATCCTTTATATAGGATTTATACATACAATACCATGGGTCATTACCAGGGTTCTCTCAATACCATCTATCTAATACCATGCCCCGTTTGCAACTAATTGTGGTCCCTTTTTTAAATGTGGGTCAACCATTTACAATTATTAGTACAAGCTTTTTTGACTCTTTAACTAACTATAATTATGACTCGACCCTATTACATAAATAAAGGGGTTAGGGTTGGACCCTAACAACTAATGCCAAATGAATGTGAAATCGGGCCATAGGGAGTGAATAGAGAGAAACAATGTTTCCGAGTATTTATATGTACATGATTTATTGAGTGAAAGTGATTGAAAGCATTCATATACTCATGATTCTCTCTGTGTATTTGTGAATGAAGAATTCCAACATTTGCATGGAATTAAGCAGATTTTTAGTTCCAGGTGAATAATCAAATTGATAATTGATTGAGTTTAAAATTTGTCATGAATGAATGGTACCAATTTAGGGAGAACTTAGAGACAATTTCAGTAGTATAAGAATTATGTGCATGCTTAGATGATTTTGTCTATAAATCTAGTTGAATTAAAATGAGTAATTCATCTAACTAAATTTACGTTTCTATGTGAGCAAACCCTACAGAGCAAGAAGGAGACTAGATGACAAACATAGATGTCTATGTGTGAGAGATAGATAGAAAAGTCTTGTTGAATACTGAGGGGAATCAAACTCATTTAGGTAATTTGAGAACTGGGTTTTCTGTATACTAGTTAGTCATAGAAATGTAAAATGAGGTCTTTTATAAATCCTGTAATGATCAAAGGGTTGTAATACCATTTTGAGAAATGAAATTCAACAAGTGAAATAATGATCAAGGCATGGTCTACTGGTGAAATATGGAGATTGTGTTGATGAAGATATGTGGGACTAAATTGTTGGAAAATATATTTTCCTGCATCAATGTTACTTTAGTATGCATTAGTTTCATCATCATCCAAGGGTCACTATATGTTCTAGACATAGAGTGATTTCATGACTCATTATCCAAGACAATAAATATTATTAATGAGAGGTTGGACACCCAATTTTTACATGATCGGCATGGACTGTGATGGTTCATGGTTAATTGTGAGAACTCTATTATATAAAATATCTTTCTTTTGGATTAATAAAATTTCTTTAGAGTGGCCACCTTGGTTCATGCCATGGAATATTTTATGACACAAAATTTTATCCAAATAAAAATACCATCATCATGATCTCTTATACGATTGTGTGACTAATTATTGAAGGTGTTCATGTGTATGGAATACCTTATTTACCCCAAGAGTTTCCATTGAAATTAGAGATTTTGAATTAAAGTGATCAAACACTAAGTTAAATTGAAAGCACAACTAAATTTAAGCTATATAATAATAATAAAGCTATTGTTATTGACTTTTTTGCTAATTACATTGTATGATGCATATAATTTATATGTATTGTTAATGGAAATGTGATTATTATTATTATTTCTCACTTAGTTTACTCATTTCTTGTCATTAAAAAATGAAAGGGCTATTTTATATTTGTTAAATGTAACAATATGAAATTTGAAAAGTATGTTTAATGTCCATTTTTTGGACATCACTATGAATGTCATTTCTTCATTTTGACAAATCTTCTATCTGTTGCTCCTTTAATTAAAAAGCCCAATACCCCTCTTGTGTATTCTTCAATATTTTGACAAAATGTGAGACCGGTGGGTATATAGGTTACTACACATTGAACATAATAAATAACCTTATCAAATTCTATTAATCTTTGTCCTCGAAATTCGAAAAGTTAATGAAGAATTAAGTAAATAGAAATATAGATCAATCTGCATGAATTCAGTCAGTCTAAAGTGTTAGAATTAATGGAGAAAGTTAGTCTTTTCTAGATTTAATTGTTTGTTGTTGTAGGATAGGATTGAGACCCTTTGATTAGGTCTAAGATCCTATTATTTAGGGAGTGGTTCAAACCACCTTGTTTATGTGCTAGTTTATATGTAACAAGATTTTGTGTGAATGGAGATAGAGCGTTATGCCATAGGTAGTCTCCTGGTGCAGTCTCTCACATGAGAGCTACCCAGTTTGATCAATAAATTTGATTCTTTATTTTTAACATGGTTTCAGAGCTCCATGACTGATGAGTCAAAACCAGTATGCTTTGATAGCTGAGTGGGTGTCTAGGCAGCAGAAGAGAGGCCCCTAGTAGAGGGCCCTGTGTGGTGAGGAGGCAGAGCAACACATAGATTTTGTTTTTTTTCTTTTGATATTATTCATATAATTGATTTTTCAGAAGGAAGAAGGGCATTGATCAACATGTGACCAAGAGAGAAAAATGTGCTCTTGATCATTTCCTTGGAGCAATTTTGATCAACGAACCTGTTAGAGTCGGTCTAGTAGCCCTCCATCAGCGATCAAAGCTCTTTGCATTTGCATAAGTAGGTGTCTCATCAGTGTCATCTCATTGCATTCCATTAGGCATGCCATAACCCTGATGGAGGAGCTGGTGTCTTTATTCCCCTCTTGGCACTGCTGGATCAAGTTGTTTCAGTCAATAAACTCTTTCAAGGTTACTTGTCTTGTCTTGAGGTCAAAAGTCCTAGGTCTAGGGTTTGGGTCCAATTTGTCTCTAAGTTCAGGTCTTCAAAGGTCAATAAGTGCCCAGCAGGCCAGAGGGATGACTATCAAAGTGTTTCTTCAAAAGATTTCATCTTGTACAGCTATTTTTTACCTTGGATTTAAAAACCCTGTTTTTAAAGCCCAAGGTCATTTTCTCAAATTTTTGTAAAAAAATTGTAAAAATTCAAAATTCTTTGAAAGTCAGCATGCAGCCCTGGTCCCCTTTGCCAAGATTCCTCAGAAGCTATCCCTGCAAAATTTTTCAAGAAAAACATCAGTTCAACCAATTTCAGGACAAAAGGAAACCATAAAATCAGCAGTTTTCAAATTTTGAAAAAGTGTCATGACAAAAACATTAGAAAGAGGGTTTGAAATGAAATTAATTTAAAACAAGACTATAAAGCCCCTTTCTCCCTCCATTTAGTCTTCATTGTGCCTCAAAGCAATAGAGAGAATCGTTTTGAAGAAAATTTGGGCGAGTTTGTCTAGTCTGCCTGCGCGCGACCCATTGAGACTGGCACGCGACCTGTTGGGCGAGCGCGACCCGTCAGGCTGCCCATTCCAGTTCAGAAATTACACAGGCACGACCCGTTGAGGGCGCGCGACACGTTGGGCAGTGCGCGCGACCTGTTGGGAATTCCTCTGCCAAATTTCGCCTGCAAGCTGCAAAACAACTCCGAATTGCTTCAAGGTTGCAGGTCATCCTCATCACCCCCTGAGATCATTCATGAGGAGGGAGGGCCTTCACAGCAGCATGATATTCCTGAGACCCGACATGTCAGCTCTCCTCCATTGGTCACATATCAGAGAGGCCACAGGGCCTTATTTGTAGCAGCTCGGCGAGTATTTTCTCCACGTCAGGTGGAAGGGGTCTCGTTGTCTTCATCAGCTCAGCGAGTGTTATCTCCACACCAGGTGGAAGGGGCCTCGCCTTCTTCAGCAGCACAGGTACCAGAGAGAGGCAAACAGCCCAAGATTGATGAGGGGCCATCAGGTGTTCCAGGCATAGAGGTTGTTGATCTTGACATCAGTTCTCCTAGCCTAGAGTAAAAGGAGATCATTCAGCACCTTAGAGCTGAAAATGACTCATTGCAGCAAAGATTGGACATGGCAAATTGGACAATCACCTACTTGGAGCAGCGCAACAAGCAACTTGAGGAGGAGCACACTCTAGATGAGTTGCGGAGGATCCATGAGGACCGCAACTTGGCACGCAAGAGACCCGGTGACTTGGTACCCGTTGAGCGAGAGGCTATGCTTGTCCGGGTCAATGCTCATTTGGAGAGATTGCTGGCTAAGGCCAACCAAGATAAGGACTTGCTCAGGAACATCAAAAATCACTATTGGGCACGAATGCACGTATGCAAGGCAAAAATGAAGGTGCTCCAAAGACGGCTGGCCAAAGCACAAAAACGAAGGAAAAGGTCCGATCCCCTCCATATCTTGGCTGAGGCTTCTTTGAAGGAGCATGGTGCTAAATAACTCAACTCCAGCACAAATTTCAAAAAATTTTGAGCATTTTGGGTCATTGTGATTTTTCTGGCAAAAAACAGGTTTTCTCCACCAATGGGTCGCGCGCCTCGCACAACCCTTTCGTTGGGCAACTCCATTTTGGGAAAACTTAGCATTTCTGGATTTGTCATGAAAATTTACACTTGCTCAGCCATTGCCAAGAAATTTCACCAAGTTTTGGGCCTCCAGAAAGTCAAAAAACAAGCAAAAAATGACTTTCTGCCACATTTTTGACACACAGGAAGCAGTCTTGGGAGATTGCAATTTTGGAGGGGCAAATGACCACCAAATTCAGAAATTCCACTTGGGTTGGAAAGTAGACATTCAGATCTTTCCAACAAGCCCACTTTTGCCTCATTTGGACACCTGGAAGTGCCTCACAAGTGCATCCAAAGGCGCGCGACCCATTTAGGAATTGCGCGCGACCCATGAGGCAGTTTGCACAAGAATTCAACCTACAGCTCAGCAAAACGCAGTTTTGACTGGATTTGACTTTTTGGAGTTGATTTTCATCCTCCTTGTTGTAAATGATGTAATTTTATGATATTTTGACACTTATTTATCTCTTCTAGAAGATTCATTCATAAGATAGGCAAAAATTTAATGAATGAATTGGTTTCCTAGCTTATAGAGGCAAGTTGTTTTGATTGCCTAGTTTTCAGTGCTTAGTTTAGAATTGGTTGAAACAGCTCCTAGGATAGTGAGCTCGACCCCTAGAGGCAAGGAAAGATGTTAGATTGCCTATATTATGTACTTTCTTGGTCATTTTCATGGTTGGACTCTTGAGGGAGAAGCTACTATTGTATTATTCATTGTATCTCTGCAGTTTTGGCAAAGGAAGAAAGACCAGGGTTTTGCAGTGTTTTTGGGATTCCTGTGGTTACATGTATTGATGGTGTGTATCTCTTTGTACTTGTGAATTTGTTATGTGATTCATCATCTTACTTTTCCTTCTGCAAATTAGGTGAATGAAGTGTTAAAGGAGAATTCATGATTGGCATGCTCTGCTTTTAAGTTTGCTTAATGTTTATGTTTTCATCTGTCTAAAGAGAATTCTTGAAGGTTTCTTGCTCTCTTTAGCTCCTCACCGGTCATTCCTATCCATCCATTTAATTTAAAGGCATCAATACAGTCTCCTACCTTGCCCCAAAGAACCCCCTGCAAAAACTGTGTCCAATCCCTGCACCCAAAATTGCCTTTTCCCGATTTTCCACCAAAATCCTAAAACAAACCTTTTTTTATCAGTTTACTAGCCTAAAATCAGTGTTTCCTCATTGGTTATCTTGCCCGTTGAAGATCTTTACCGAGATAGACCGGAGAGAGCCCTCTCCTGCCCCGTAGGGCTAGCTACGAGGCTAAGTAGTTTGATGTTGTCTTGAAGTTTACCTTTCTCAGCCTGAGGTGAAATTTCAAGCGCTAACAGAACCCAAAAAGTGTGGATCTACTTTTGAAAATCGCGTTGCTACTGAAAGTAATTTGGAACAAGGTGGAGCTAGAGTGGTGAGTGGCACAAAAGGAGCAGATCGAGTGTGTGCCCGAAGCAATCCCTTGTGAGAAAGGAAGCCTCGTTATTTGCAAGGAAGCCTAGTGAAAATTAGAAGGAAGGAGGAGCCACAGTAGGTCAGCACACACTCACCTTCAGCTAGTTGAACGGAGACCGTCGTGTAGAAGTAGAGGTTGTTGGCCAAGCAGTGGACTGCAGCGGTGGAGGAGCTTAGAGTGATGGAAAGAGCTAACCTCTACTCAAAGAACACAGTGTTGTTTCTAAATGTAGTGATAAATCGTGGTTAAGGATCCCACCATTCCTGATGCAGTGACGCAAAGAGCCCATGGTCAAGGAGTTTGTCATGGTTGGAGGAACCGGCAAGAAGAACTAAAAGATTAGGTCGAGAGGGAAAGGATCCATATCTATATATGATAACAAACCAACCTCTATTGTTTGCAATAGATTTCATTTTGTTAAAGTAAAGGTTGAGATTTTGTTTGAGCTAGAGCTACAAACTTGTTGTATTGCTTGACTTCATCCTTGTTGAAGTTCTGTAGTATCTATGGCTACAGAAATTAGTAGTGCAGTGGGCATCGGGTTATTCCTAATCGATGTGTTCTTGCGCACTTGATGTTGGGGAGAAAATAGAAGGAGAAATGGGTCAACAAAGGAGACTGAAAGAGTCTCAAAGAAAACTAAGGAGAAAAGATCAAGGGAGAGATGCAATATAGTGTTTTGCTGAATTTGGTGAAGAGTTTCCAGTCAACATTGATGGACTTATAGATGATCAAGTCAAGGATCATGATGCAGATCTAAAATTTGATGAAATTGTTGAGAGGTTAATGTCAGATCTACTCTCTTTTTTAGTTATGAATTATGAAAGCTGGGCAACTGAAATGAAAACAAAATTATGGAAGGTAAATTTATTGAATTATGTTGAAGATGTTAACATTTAGACTATGATAGTGGAGATGCATCAACATTATGTCTTATAACATCTGCATTAGATGAAAACATCATGTTCAACATACTACATGAATATGGTAAGATTCAAAATGTAAAAGTTCTGTGGGATATTTTAGAAATGAAGTACAGTTTGAATGAGGGAAAAGATGATGAAGGTATTGCTCTTGAAAATGATGATTATGTTTTCAATCCCATAACTGATTGTGAAATTGAACATGTCAACATTGAAGAGGAAATTATGGGTGATGAATGTATGCCTATAATTCACATTAAAACATGTGATTATGAAGATACAACCATTATTGTAGAATCTGAATTTTTTTATGATGAAAGCTTCCCTCATGCAGAGAACTATGAAGTCAAATTTGATGAGATCTATGTATCTCATGATGAGTGGATCAATCTGATGCATGAAAAGCATCTTATTGATCAGTTCTTATTCAGTGAGAAGAAAAGCCTATCTCCATATACAAATCAAATGCAGGACAACATATTTGCAACAATAGAATTGAGTAAAGAGGTTGAAGGCATGAATTGACAAACTATGTTAGCAGAGAGAGATGGAGAAATGAAAGCTCTCTTGAAGGAGCAGGAAGATAAGAGCCAATATGAATCTAACATTGTTTTTAAGTGTGCAGATATTGGCATTCAAGAAGAAACAATTGAAAAGTCCCAAGAACATGCAACATTGAATGTTAGCCTAAAATCGAGATCAAGAAAGAGGACGATAAGAGTTCAAGCATTCCTCCTTTGGGATAGAAAATGTAAAAAGGAGGAGAAACTCCATCACTACCTTATGGCAAGAAAAGTGAAGATGAAACTTCACCAATGAATGAACAAGCATGGACTCTCAAGCAAGAAGACAAAAATGAAAGCTCAGTTACCAAGTTTTTTATGTACTATTGTAATCCTAGCTGAGACTAGACTAAAGCGTATGCTATTTTTCCAAGCACCCTTTATCCATTAAGGGGTAGTGATAGAATTAATGGAGAAAGTTAGTCTTTTCCTAGATTTGGTTGTTTTCCTAGATTTGGCTGTTTGTTTTTGTAGGATAGGATTGAGACCCTTTGATTAGGTCTAAGATCCTATTATTTAGGGAGTAGTTCAAACCACCATATTTATGTGCTAGTTTATTTTTGTGTGAATACAGGTAGACCGTTATGCTAGAGACATCCCCAGATAAAGTCTCTTGAGAGCTGCCCAATTTGATCAATAAATTTGATTGTTTATTTTTAACATAAAGATACACATCTGTTGTGGTTTTAGCTAAACATGTAACCGACAAATGCGTTAAAAATATTTAGCAATCATGCCAAGACAGCTAAAGAGCTTCCCGTGATTAAAAGATGGAACCGGTTGTTGAATCACAATTAGGTTGCACTTTTAAATTATTGTTGACATTCTTGTTCTTCAACTGCTAGCCGTTTTTTTATTACCGGTGTTCTCCAATGTTTAATTATCAGTCGCTTATGAATAAAAAGGTGGCTATGAACAATATTACTTTTTCTGTTCATGGTAAAAGAAAAAGGATATAATGTTGATATGAACAATATTACTTATTCTATTAATGGTAAAAGAAAAAGGATAGAATGTTGAAACAAAACAGACCATCAAATTATCATTAGTCATCGTATTTGAGAATTCATATCAAATAATGGTAATGTCATTCCCGGAGTTCATCTCATTGCATAAAAATTAAAATCATCTTACAGGAAAACACATTACATTCCATATAATAATCTTATACGTACACAAAACTGAAATGTGCATCTCGAAGGATTTGATGACATATGGATCTTAAAGAATTTGATTATTCCGTCGGAACATTCTACAAATAGAGAATGATGATTGATCTAAACACGTACGTATCTAAAAGCAAACTTAGTATATAGAAGGCTCGGCACCTCTGACGGCAATGGCTTCCCCAGGAAGCAAAACTCTCATGCAAACCGTCACGCAGGAGAGGTTCATCGTGCCCTATTCCTGGACTATGACCCCACGGAGCGAAAACCACAACGTCATCGTTCCTTTTTGTCTTACTATGCTCGTAATTTTCATTAGGTGAAGGTTCTTTTGACTTCTGAACAATTTCATGGCTACCTCACTTCGGCCAACTTGTTATCCCAGCAACGTCGTAGCCCAGAAGAACGCCCTCATTCTTCATGCGGTTCACACTCAGGAGACTGCGGTTATTTCTCACCACAGCGTTGGTCCATGAAAAGGCGTCGACAAGAAGCAACAGCAGAAGTATAACAGCAACAGTTCGGGCCTTCCTTTTTGAATGAATACCGAGAATCCACCACCTTGCAAGTGACCGAAGTACTACAGAGCTTCCTCAAAAGAGAATCCACGATTGGATCATCAAAGACAAGAAATGCGCTTATGTGGAATTTGCTGAGCTCTTAACGGTCATTTATATAGATGTTTCTAACATAGTTTTGCATTAACATAAACATAGATGCTTCCGAATATACCCTGTCATGTACACACAAGCAATATCTTTAGTGATAAAGTTCTGTTACTTTGGTATCTACAGTTTCGGTACCATTATGACAGCATACGTGCTGTGCGAAGGATCTTTATTTACAAGGATTATGACAACATACGTGCTGTGCTATTGGAAGAATTTTTATTTACAAGTAACATGCTGCTGACGGGGGAGTCGGAATGCTTTCACGGTTCACGTTATAATCCTTTATCTTTAACAGTCACTTATTTTACGTATCAACTCCCAAAGCTAAGGAATCTAACACAACCGTTGATGACCAGAGAAATAGTGACCGTTGCAACTATCTTTTAATGGTTAAAGATCCAGTTGAAGCAGTGGTCGTTGTCTTTGGTGATTCCTTGCTCACATTAGGCACTTCTGATTAGCCTTACATATTCGCTTTGTCCACATACGGACTCGTGGAATGCTTTCACGGTTCACGTTATAATCCTTTATCTTTGACAGTCACTTATTTTAAATTTTTAAGTATCAACTTCCAAAGCTAAGGAATCTAACACAACCGTTGATGACCAGAGAAATAGTGACCGTTGCAACTATCTTTTAATGGTTAAAGATCCTGTTGAAGCAGTGGTCGTTGTCTTTGGTGATTCCTGCACTTCTGATTAGCCTTACATATTCGCTTTGTCCACATACGGACTCGTGGATCAAACGTGAATGCTTTATGAGATAGGAGTTGTTATTTTATTTTTTTGAAATTTTTTACGGTCAGCTTTTAAATTTTAACATTGAAATTGAGTGTTTTTTTAAGTAAATTTGACTACACTAAGTTTGTTTCTTTGGGAGGTAAGCATCTATGGGGATTTGTTTTTTTGGGAGGTAAGCACCTATGGGGATTTGAACTAGTGATCTATAGAAAGGAGTGCCTTAACAGCGCACCCATTCACCATCAATATAAAGCCCCATGGACACTACAATAAATTTGTTTAAACTAGTATAAATATAAAAAATTATCATAAATAAAGTAACTAATCAAAAGGTAAGGAGGCAAATTTTTATTTTCACAACTCAAGGAAAATTGGAATGAGTTAATTAGATTTTATTTTGGTAATTTGAAGTTTTATTATAAAACTTCAATAATTTTCAATTTTCATCAATAATTATTTTATTTATATTTAAATATTTTTATATCATTATATTTGTTTTTTAATAATAGAATGTGCCATATTATTGATATATAATTGTGATTAATTGTAATTATTAATAAAAAATTAAATCCATTAAAATTAATTATAATAAACAAAATCTTTATATACTCAATCATAATCAATTATATTTATTTTTATAATAATAATATCTACTCAAATCTAATAATCCATATTAACTTGCATAATAGATAAGGTAAACTATAATTAATAATTTTTAAATATGCTCAACTATCGTTCATGATAAAAAAAAAAAAAAAAAAAAAATAGACTCAAAAATAATTAACTAATATTAACTATAGCTAATCTTAATTAATCTTAAAAACTAAAATACTTTAGTTTCACTTAATTCAATCGTATTAAACCATAATCAACTTATAAAATTAACCATAATCACATATAAATAACAATAATAAAAAAGTCCAAACGAAAATAATTAAAAATAAAAAATAAAAATCAACCATAGATCATTCTATATAAAATTACTTTAACTCACCATCAACCATAAATTACAATAGGTAATTAATCTCAATTACTATTAACAAAAGCTACTCAAACTCACCTACACTCAAGAATACTCGATCACAAACAATATGAAATTTTAATCCATTTTCAAATGAAATTTTATCTTTATTATATGATGTTTCATCTGCTACGCATTGTAATAATTCAAAACACAATGAGCTTTTACTTACGAGTTATAGAGTTAGAGTTACAAGGTTGAGAAGCCTTTACTTATATTAATTTTTATATTGTTTATATATTTTTTTTTTTATGCAAATTGTAAAAGATTTTTGATTATGCGATCAAATTTGATTTTAATTAATTGAAATTAGCTATACTTAATATAAAAGTAATTATTATCCATTATTAATTGAAATTTTGATCTGGTATGATAAGTTACTTGAATTCTCTAAATTAAATTTTTTAATGTGATGGATTTCGAAATACTATATCAAAATTATTTTATTTAGAGAAATTTTAATTTTAATTGAAATTCGTTGAAATTAATGCTAATAAATCAAGTTTAGTGATAGTCAAATAGAATTAATAATACAAGTTAGTTTAAAATAATTAAATTTAATGAAGGCTCACATAATTACAATCAGCTAAAATTTTGGAAAGAAAACTAAAGTGTTGTTGTATAAGCTACGAAATTCAATTATTATTGAATAAATTAAGTGATAATAAATAGTAGTCAACAAAAGTCAATGGTTAACAATAATAAATTATAATAAAATTCACATAACCACAATCAAACATAATCAATTAAATCAAATCAAAACCAAATATGCTTAACTAAATCTAATCATAAGTGGCATATGGTAAACTATAATTAATTAGAAGAAATCATAGTCAAGTATAGAAAATTATAAATAATCATTGTCAACAATGGTAAAACATCTTACTAGAATATATTAAATAATGGCTAACTATGCCATAGTCTAAATCTTCCATGTTTTATTCTTTTTGATGTGTTTAACTTAAGTAGAGATTTATAGGAATCATAAGTTTGAACTATACAATTTACATAATCCAAGTTTAGTATATATTTTTAGAGTTTTTAATTCATTTACACTTTAGCAAAGACATTTTAAACAACATAGAACCATTATTCCATTAAAAAATATTATTACTAGATTATGACAAAAAGAAAAACTAAAACATAAAAGAGTTAGACTTTGTGGTTAACTATTTAAACATAAATATTTGAAGATGATATATTGTACATTATAATATCAATTATTATTTATAAAATACATTTAGCATAGTCAACCATTATTAATGGTAACAAAAACATTTAACTATAATTAATAAATTCAACCATAAATAACTAAAATAAACCATAACAATAAATAATAAATTATACTCAAATAGTATCAATTACAATCAGTCCCGTCCAGTCAGTCCAGTCTAGGCTAGGCATTCCCAGTGGCGAGCATATTGTTCCCTGGAGGTTCTCGGTTCTTAGTTCAAGATGTCCTTGGGGGACAATGTAATCATCCATTATAATTAACTTCAAAATTGTTGTTATTCACTACTCTTGAATTTCATTCAACTCCAATTACATAATTATTATTAATATATTTAAAATAACATTATTATAATTTATAATAATAAATTAGTATTATTTATCTGTGTATTTTTATTTTTATTTAAATTATTAAATTTATTTTTTAAACAATATATATATTTATTTATTAGTAATTTATTATATATTTTTATTATTATAATATAAATGTTTAATAAAATTAATTGAAAAGCAATTCATATATTTTTTATTGTAAAATCATATTATATTAACAAATATATGTTACGCTTATCATTTTAATAAAACAAGCCTAAAAGAATATCAACTCAAGGTATATCAAACATCTAATGGAATCAAAATTTGGGAAGTGCAATTTTTTAATTACAAAATTTGAAGAAAAAATGACATTTATATAAATTTGATCCATAGAAACTTTTAATAAATCCCTTAAAACTAATCTACGTTTATTTATTTATTTTCTTTTTATATCTGAATAAAAAATTATCAAGTTTCATACTAGTGTATTTATAAATTCTTTAAATGTTTATATATATATATACCATGTTGACTAACACAATAATAGTAGTAACGCAAACAATCAAATCTCATCTAACGTTTGTATTTTCTAAAGCTCATAAAAAATGGACATACGCTAACCCTACACTCAACTGTACTCATTTCTTCACAATAAATCATTGGACAAGCAACAATTATTACCGAATAGAGCGGCGAAGTGTAGAATATCCAGTTCATTTGTGCTACCATTTCTCTCTTTCTCATCGTTTGGCAACGCCAACAACTATCAGTTGATACCCATAGGAAACAGTTCCTTTTCTGATGGTTGCATGGATCTCCATCGCCAAACGCTACATCTGGCGCTTATACCGAAAAGACCCTAACCCTAGACTCAGCAGTATTCATTTCCTTCACAACAAATCATTGAGCAAACAAACAATTCCCCCCTAAATATTTTTGCGATTTCGGAATTAGAGATTTCATCCCCTGCTTCCGGAGGCAGGGTTAATATCTTGAATTCTAATTAATTTTTCTTTTATATCATTTTCTAAATTACCTGTTACTAAATTTAAATTATTAACTATAAAAATTATTTAAAAATTAAATAAAACTACATTTTCTTTCGGATAGCAGATTGGAAGCTTCAATTTTGAATGGTTTGAACTATTCAGCCGGACAATTTTGACAATAAATATTTTAATATATATCTAAATATAAAATATTAATTATTATTTTATAATTTTAAATTTGTTGTAGGTAATTTGAGCCTACTAGGGTAACCAATTGATATTAAAATCCTATACCAAGACTTCACATTAAAAACTATGCATTTTTATTAATTATGCACCTCGAAGAGTTTGATTCTTCTGAAGACTTGATTGATCGCGATTTCATATATACTAGAAAACATTGATGGAATATAACCATTGATTATTTGCCCCTGCTTCTCCCTATGAAACAGAATGGTCAAAGGCCAGGACGGTTGTCGTGTCCTATTCCTGGACTATGACCCATTGGATGAAAACCCATATCTCTCTCTTTCTTATTTTCCGTATTATGCTTGTACGAAGGGCGTTTTGCCTTCCTACCAGTTCCACGACGAGCTCCCGCCATGTTGTTACGGTCAACAGCTTTTTTGCCCGAAAGAACGCAGCCGTTTCCCTTAGGGTTCGTACTGACGAGACCACGACGATTTCTCGCAGCGCTATATAAATGGATAAACCGAGCTTCGGCCAATGCAAAGCCATCGACTAGAAACAATAGCAGAAGTATAGCAGCAACCGTTCTGACCTTCATTTCTAATCAATTACACAGAATTGGCCACCCTACAAGTAATCAGAATCCAGCACCTTAGAGATTCCGTACAAGACAAGCTATCGGGCCGTCTAAGATGAGAAATACTCGTCTTTCGAATTGACTCCTTTATATATATAGATGTTTATGCTGGAGATTTCCATTAACGTTATATTCACAAGTGTTTCGGAAAACACCCTGTCATGTTGTATTCTATACCAACTGCCGAACCTATGGGTGCGCTCACAGCCGTCGATGGCTACAGAACAGTTGACTATGCCTACAATATTTTCATTTTTAAATATCCACTTGAACCAGTTTGTGGTTGGCTTCAATGCATTCCTTGCTCACACAGTGCAGGTGTGATTGGCCTGAGGGATTCCTTTTGTTCTCTCAGGCCACCAAGCTCCTGAAGTTGTTAATATTTAAAATTTTCAATTATTCATGAGCGAATCTTTCTTAAAACTCCGGTGCACGCCGGTGCGAGTTTGTTTATTCTCTTTTATTTCTCAAATTAAAGCAATGCCGCATTAATCAGATATGGAACCCTGGTCATGTTGTTGCTTTACATAATTTAATAACATCTCATATATATGTCTCCGAAACTTTGTTCAAGCAGGCAGAGTATCTATATTTATTTTCGCATTAAAAGAATCATATGGGATTTTTGTTGACGGTCATCCATTGTATAGTTTATATTCTCGCATTATACTATTTAAGTTTGAGTAGGCATGATGAAGTTTTGTGTCCATATATTATTAAATCATCAAAAGGGTTTACGTTTATATTTTTTGATCTAGTGGAAGAATGAATCATTAAATGAGCCATTATAATAGCATGTCCACTAGTTCAGTCAAACATTCTATAATGAAGTACTAACTGAGCATTCATGACGCCCTGTCGGCTACTAGATTCAAAATCGCTTCCCCATGGGTTTTTTTAATTGATATTGAAATTATATCGTTCCCCATGGGTTTGTTTAATTGATATTGAATTTTCACTAGAATGTAGGAATTACAAATTTCAGTTACTATGTTTAGATTGGGCATCAAATTTAAATTATTGTTTTTCTATTTTGAAAGGGTTAAAAATGAATTATAATTTTATATTATATTTTTATTAATTTTAAATTTAGGTTAAAATTGGCTGAAATTCTAAACTACTATGAGTTACATAGACTTTTAACCTTAACTCTAAACTACAAGTTTCAATATATAGGCTCTTCAATTTAATCATTGCACACATAGCCCTCCAATTAGATAAACTGCAAGTTTCAACATATAGGCTCTTGACATTGAAAATGACCATCCTTAGTCATTACAGTCTATGCGTTATACCTTAATGTCTAGTTTATTGAAACTACCCAACTTTAGTTTGCAGAATATAATTTGGGACTCTTTTACCTGTTGTTAAATGATCTTTAGGATGCAATTTTTTTGAGAAAAGTATATGAAATTCTTCAAGATGGTTTTCTCAGAATATACCGCTATGTAATTTTTGAGGTAGTACTTGAAGAATTTCTAGTATTATAGGAGCTATAGAAAGGTTTCATTGTCTATGAACACCTTGCATTCTAAGATTGAGGAGATTGTCTTGTACGCTCTTTAGCATTTAAAAGGGTTATCTTTATCCCCTATGTCAAAGTTTAAATGTCATATTTAAAAGTGTTATATTTTATCCCCCAAGTCAAAGTTTAAATGTCAGGATTGATCACCTGCAACATGATGGTAAGATTCAAATTTTTATGTAGGCTATTGATCCTACGTGCAACTTATAAAATGAAGAGGGCTAACAAAGAAGATAAGAGGTTGAAAATGATTAATGCATATATAAAAGGCCAAATTTTAGACTTTGTACTAGTTATACGAGGAAAATTCTTGGTTTATTTTTATTTGATGCATTGCTTTGATGTTTTGATTGGATATGTTAAATTAATTTTTTATACCAAATTAAAAGAATTTTGGGAGAGAAAAAATGAGAAATTGTATGAAAATAAACTTAGATTGAGTGTGTTGTACAAAGCTTCCCTTCATAAAATTTTGGAAAGGATGGATTTCTAAAGAAAATCATAGGCATAAAAGTGATTTCCCAAATAGTGATACTAAGAGGCATACATTCCAAACACATTAAATGAGACATTAACCATATAAACAGTTTATACTTTTCTCCACCTTTGTCTTAACACAACTTGCCTTCTTGAATTTGGAGTTTTTAGACACAGGCAATTTAGCCCTTGAAGTGAATTCATTATGTCTGCTTTCAGTGGAACATAATATAAAAAAAAATATAACCAATATGTGGTTATCCAGAATTAGTTGGTGCTCAACATTCCAATGTTTGTACCTTTAGAAAAAAATAGGTAAGACCAACATCTGCATACATATGGACTACAAAAACTCATGTATCCATTACAGCCAAGTTTTCTAAGACATTACCCATCTTGCTTCAGGCAACTCTAGGAATCACTATAGCCTTCATGCTACTCTTAATGTAGACACTTTCCAGAGCATCCCCAAATGCAGTAATTCCATTTCTTCCATAGTCATTATCTATATACACAATGACAACTCTCCAACCATAAGAATCCACAAAAGATGTAATTTCTTCCATCTGAAGAACATCACTATGGATCACACAGATAAAATAAAGGTTTTCATATGATGTCAGAGTTGGATTAGTGGCAGCAAAGGACAAAATTGGTATTTGAATTCCATTTTCTATAAGAGATAAAACATGAGAAAGGTCAGAGTATTGTGGGCCAATAAATGCGACCACTTTTATGTTCATTAATTCCAAGGTTGCATCATTGCATAGAGAACATCCAAAATGAAAATTTTCCATTTTATAGTTAGCTAAAAGTTCTTAGTTAGAAGTGCATATTTTTTAAAAGAAGAGATAGAACAAACATGACATGGATTTCCACAGTAATCTCACAAAACTTGACCATCAAACAATCCTAAACCCACACAAAACCCTAACTTTACTTTCTTGGCACAAACCTTCATTGATTTTTTGTTTTCATAAGCCAAATCCATCATTTAGCTAACTTGATTATGAACAATATAAAGTGAAAACATCTTCAAAAGCATTATTTAAAAATCATAATGTACCAAAAAATAGATCAAATGAAAGGTAAGAGTTTTGGCTATTTCATAAAACATATCATACAATAACTAATTTATTACATAAAGGTAGCCACTAGAGTAATTCTTATAATTTAACCCAAAATCTATCCCATCTATATAATGATAGCCAAAAGGTTTTTGGGTGTGTGAGACTAATTATCATTTTTGCCTACATATTCTGGTGGGGTAAGCGACAACTCAATTCACTTTAACCAATAAGCAATGTTGCACAAGCTTGTACCAACTACATTGATAATCTAAAGATTAGAAATTACCAAGTGCCTGCATTTTTCTAATTGTACGGGGCTTGCAATGCCTTCTAAGTTTGTAGTATTATCTTTCATAACCCTACTCCTCCTTCAAATACCTTTCGTGCTCCTAATTTTAATTACTTCTACCAGTACTTGATGGCATAGAGTGATCTCCAAAAGACATAATTCCTCCTTGGTTCAACAAGGCATTGATAGAATTGGAAATGATCAATATATTGTCATAGGCATGCATTTCAAATGCATTCAAGAAGACAATAACCATATAAATTGCTTGTAATTTTCTCCACCTTTGTCTTAAGACAACCTGCGTTCATGAATTTGGAGTATGTGGATGTATGCTAATTAGACCTTGAAATGACTTCATGATGCCTTAGTGATGGACCCGAGATTGATACATGACAACCAAGAAGGTCTGGAGTGTTCCACATCAAATTTTGGTCAGCCTAGATGCAAATAGAGGAATTGGCAAGGAAACAATGGCTCATGAATGTTAGAAAACAAGAAAATTTCCTAATAATAACATTCTCCTTGGTACAACAAATTTCTTCAAAGAAGAACCAATACATAATGTTTTCTTAAAATTATTTTTCTACTCTATTACAATTTTTGGATCGAAAAAACATACTTTGTTTCAACTCTTAATTCTAAAGTTTTTTTATGTTTGAAGGAAAAAGGATGCACATAGTCATATTTATAAGGGCATGTCAAAGGTTTGAAGCTCGTCTACTATGCTTGATATAACTAACTATTACCGGTCGCTAAAATGATTCCCCAAGTTCTGTTGAGGTCAGGGCCCTGCACATTGATTTTAAGAAAAATCAAAGCCATTGAAAATGTATGGAAAAAATTCTATGGTTCCTTTTCACAAATAGTTGTGTATGATTTGAACTAATAAGCATTTTCTTCTTGTTGTCTCCTAGTTGTAAATTCTATATGATAGTAATTTTAATTTTATCTTTAAATTCCATTCTAACATGTCTCAGGTGTTGTCAGAGACAAAATATACGTTGAAGGCTCTACCTGGTTAGTGAGCTTGAAGAATATTTTAGCATGTGGCTATCCAAATCGTATGGTGAAACCATTATACTATGCTATGACTTCTTTTCAAAAGAAGTTATATCCCTTGAACATCAATGGCCTATTAGGCTTGATAGAAAATGTGATTCCATCAAGTTTGTAATATATTGGAGAAATAATCACACCGACAAGGTGATTTCACACTGTCTCATATATATAATATTTCTCTCTTGATTTTTTGCTACAAAATCTAATATCCATACAATGCATTTTGTATTTTATAGGCAAAGGCCATTGGCGAGGCACGGAGAAATTTTATGAGAAAGGAGTTGAAGATGTCGAATGTGTATGACTACAAGTTCCATCTGCTCACATAGTATGCCAAGTTGTTGAAATACAAACCAATGATTCCAAAAGGATCTAAGAATGTAAGTACTAAATCCATATTTTTCTCCAAAAATAATAAAGTTGAGAGAAGGTTCATATCAAACTAGTCCTTGAGTTACAATCACTAAAGGAAAGTCCTACTCTTTTCTTTAATGCAAGAACAAAGATCAAAGGGACAAAGATATTTAACTGACTAATTGAATTACTTAAATACTTTTTAGAAACTTGAGAACGAGGTTTTTCGTGTCTAAAAGTTAGAAAAGTTGTTACTGCACTAATCAAAGAGACCCTTTCTCGCAATTCGTGTTTGATTGAAAACAACCCTAATGCTCATGAAAATGAATATTGGAAGGAAATAAGAATTTATTTGAACCAATAACCATGTGTTCCTTGTTTTCTCATCCCTACAAAGTCTACCTCATAGTAAGTTCGAGAGTATTTATATATGCCATTCTAACATGTTTCTAGTGTTGTGAGATACAAAATATACGTTAAAGGCTCTTCTTGGTCAATGAGCTTAAAGAATATTTTAGCTTGTGACAATCCAACCCTTATGGTGAAATCGTTATATTATGACTTATTTTCAAGTACATTTATGCCCCTTGAACAATACTAGCCTATTGGCTTGAAATAAAATGTGAGTCCATCAAGTTTGTCTTTTATTGGAGAAACAATCACATAGACAAGGTGATTTCACACAATCCAATATATATAATGTTTCTCTATTGATTTCCTATTGCAAAATCTAATATCCATACTATGAATTTTGTATTTTATAGGAAAATGTCATTGGGGAGACAAGGAGCAATTTCATGAGAATGGAGTTGAAGATGTCGAATGTGTATGACAACATGTTCCATCTCCTCACCGAGTATGCCAAGTTGTTGAAATAAGAAGCAGTGATTCCAAAAGGACCTAAGGAGGTATTTACTCAACCGATGTTGTGCTCCAAAAAGAATAGAGTTGAGAGAAGGTTCATGTCAAACCAGTCCTTGAGTTACAAACACTTAAAGGAAATTTCCACTCTTTTCTTGAACACAAGGACAAAGATCACAAGGAAAAATATCTTGAAATGACTTATTAAAAAACTTAAATACTTGTTATAAATGTGAGAATGAGGATTTCCCTATCTACGATCTCAAAAACCTATTACTCCATTAATCAAAGAGACCCCTTCTGGCTATTCGTGTTTGACTGAAAACAACCCTAATGCTAATGTAAATGAATATGGGAAGGCAATAAGAATTGATGAATGTTGAAGAAGATGCCTTGGATTGTAATATATATTATGGATAGTATTACTGGAAAGAGAATTGATAGAATGAACTGCGAAATTGAATTAAATAGTCACAAACCCATTTTTTAATGTTAATGATCACTGAATTTATAATAAATAGAAAAATGTGGAAGGGAGCAGCGTAATAAGTTTCAAGTAACACTTTCTCACTCCATTTATAATTAAGATGTTGAAACCATTAAATGGAAGTTGGAGATCAACAATTTCAAGTCATATATGTTTTATTTTAACGGTACTCCTATGTATGACAATTATAATCCTTATGAAAAGGGAATGTGTTGTAACAATGAAGATTCCCTATAAAACTCATTGTATGACGATATGAGTTTTTCATTTGAAAATAATAGAAACACAAAGGGAATTAATGAACGGGGGTTTGGACAATTCATTGACCAACCTAGCTATACAAAAGAGACATTCTTTGGTCAAGAAAAAAGGTACAATCCAGATTTTTGTTCAACTAAAAATAATGTCAATGCTCATGAAAATGAGTATGGGAATAACCATTAATGAACCTTGAAGAAAGTGCCTCAAATTCTACTACTAGTATTTCTGGCCAGAGTGTTGAGAAAATGAACTTTGAAGCTGAATTGAATAGTCATAGGTGTTGTTGGGAAAAGTATCCAATTCGGAATGCCCCTATCCCACTCTAAGGTGTGATAGTGCCTTAGCAACAAACAAGGAAAACTATCTGAGTATTCTTCTTTATGAGATGTAAATAGAGAAAGAAGGATGTAACTAACCGGTGTCTTCCGCTAGTTTGTCGATCCAATCACTCTCTCTTTTGTTCGCTTCCCGCTTCCTACTCTTTCACTGGTCCAGCTTCACCAAGTCCCTGCAAGATCACAAGAGAGGAAAACTACACAAAAGATATGGATTTACATTCATAACCAGTTTAGGATCAGATATAAACTAAATATGCAAATATAAAAAAACATCATTGAGATACAAGCATATAGGAGAAACTCAAATAGCTTTATTGATATGATAACAAAGTCCAAGAGGAGATACAACCAAGTGAGTCCCGATCCAGCATCTACCTCCCAGCAAAGGAATCCCTTCCTCTCCTCCAACAAAGCATAAATCACCCAATGTACTAATCTCAATCTCAAACCAATAGCAATTCTCTGCAAAGTACAAAATTCCAGCCTCCTGAACCTCTGGGTGAGAGATCCATATATAGATGTAAGCAGAGAGGATGAGTCAGCTTATGTTTTGACTCGTGGCTTCTCTCTGTCAGTTCTTGCTTCCACTTGGAGGTTGAGAGCCTCTTACTCATCACTAGTCGAATTCATTGAGGCAAGTGTCATTGGAGAAGATTCTGGAAGCTTCCATGGTCTTTCCACCTCGTTGAATGAGCTTGCCATTTTTCATTTCCCGCTCAGTGCACCCTGGTAGTGCTTCCACCTGCGTTGCACTGCACCTAGCCAGTGTACCCTCTGCATTTCAACGCAGGCAGCTAGTGGAGCCTCTGAATTGATCCTGAATTAACTGTTTCTGAGTGGTTTTTGGTGGAGAACTTCTGGGAGAAGCTGTCATTGGTTGACCTTGTTTCTTTAGGAGCTGAAACAACATCTTTAGGGACTTAGGATCCCTTGGTTTATGGACATTTCATGCTCAATGCTGTAAGGCACAAAAATGTCTATAACAGTTGCCCCCTAAAGTATGAGGCCGTTTATCGGGTGAAATGCTTTATTAGGAGGATCTGAAGTTCTTCCAATGCTGGGAGGAGACCTGTAATAAGATACAATACAATACATTATTTTTCATACTGCTTTCATGATCGAGCTGAGGCGGGCATTCCCATGCTCAGCTTTATAAATTCATTTTTCTGTACATAGAACAGACAATCGTCTGATGGTAGACTGATGATTTTGATGAAATCATCATCCTTTTGGTAGGATGATCATCTGTGCTGCAATGCTGTACATGTCAATGTCTTTATTTTTCCTGAATATATATCGCAGCCCGGATGGATGAAACTAGATCCGGGGTCTTCAATCTCATCCGATCTTTACTCTAAGTACAAGTCGATCCATGTGAGAAATGTTCTGAAGTCGAACATGGAAAGACATCGCTTGATTACCAGTCAATGATGTAAACTGTTAACAAGCGCGAGAGGAATCACCGATAATGATAATGACCCTCAAGGTACTGCAGTACAATTCACGTGGTGTGAATAAAGGACTTGGCGTCGAACACCACGCAAAATCTTTCGGTCGAAGGTCATTGATGTATACCTGTCGCCGGAAGTGAGAAACTTGCCATTGAGGCATGCAAGCTTCAAAGTACTGAAGGGGGTGTTCCTAGATCAACTTCTTGGATAATGAGTTGATGTCGACAAGAAGCGATCCGTCAAAGGAGGGCCTTAATGTATCCCACATCAGTGACACGGAATGGAGCAAATGATTTTGATGGAGGTGAAAACGATCTGATGATATATGGTTCAGGGTGGCGGTCATGAAAGGATGAAGGATAATGTATGGTAGTGGATGGGACACGGTTGACTTCTCTGGATGACTTCTCTTGAACATATCGGCAACACTTGTGTGATGGATCGGTAGCATTTACCCTAAAGGTGGATGGTATGGCGAGACCATGGTGATGTGACCGGTGAATGAAACAACCCAACTTGACTCAGGCACAGAGTGGAAGTGTCATGTTCAAGAGCGACTTGCTACCAATAAAAGTTCTTTGAGTTTCTTCCCAATTTTTCCCCAGTCATTGCTGACCAGTACCTCTTTATTTTTGTCAAGCTTGAGGAGGATAACATATTCTTGTTCTATAATTTGCCCTTCGGGCAAACCCATCGCTATGTTTTAACGAGCCTAACGATAGTGAAACTCGTTCTCGTCTAAAGACAAGTTTGTCGCTATTAATGTTTTTAATGAGTTTAACGACAAAGATAACTCGGTCCTTTTCATTTTTAGAGAGTCTAAAAAGGTACGTAAAGATAACTCCAAAGTTCCTTTTTCGTCATCTAATCCCTTAAATCCGAAAAAGTATAAAACAATACAGAAGGGATGAGTTTTCGATAGTTTTAACGAGCCGAACAAAACAAGCGCTCGATCTTTTTGTGCAATAAACCCTCAGGTCCAAAAAGATTAAAATCTAGAGGAGGGATAGCACTTCCGGTCGCTTTAACGAGCTGGAAGGCCAAAACTCGACAATCTTTTCATATTTTACGAGTCAGATGAAAAGAGCTTAAAGAAGACTCGTCTT